>LPNX010608971.1:0-41448 GCA_001517045.1 Pseudotsuga menziesii
ACTTGCACATGGTGGGACTCATGGACTAGGCAAATAAGACAAAATAAATGAAATAATGTCTAAGTGGGTAAATACTATGGGTTGATTATTCTAACATGATAAATGTTTATTTTTCTGCATTTTATATATGATTTATCTAACCTACTTATATATATATATATATATATATATATATATGAATCATCTTGTATCTGGAAGATTGACTCTTGACAGGTGAAGGAGGAACAACCTTGAAGACCTTGGAGGTGAAGCAAAATGGAAGAGGACAAGCTAGGATCAACCCTCTTGTAATGGGTAAGTCTTTCTCATCCTCCTATTTCCTTTACTGCACTCTAGAGTCAATTGTCTGCAAGTTAATTGAGTATGTTGGTAACCCCAGACCTTCGGTTATAAGGTGTATAATCCTGTACAACAGAATTGGTGACTCCCCTGGGGATTCCTAGACTGTTGTAGGTTGTTTCTATCACCCCTGACCAGTCTTTGCTTGAAGTCTGTATGTGATCTTACATCCTGGTTCATAATTGCCTCAGTATTTGAAAGTCTTTGGAATTTTTCTTATTCTTTGAGAAAACTTTTATACCCATCTGCGAGTTGCTCTTCTGTACAGTCGCGGATACAGGTTTGCATCCGCGGGTTGCTGTACTGAACAGTCACGAATCATCCGCGGGTTTCCCTTATATACAGTCGCGGATATGTCTGGAAGTGGGGATTTTTAAGTTAAGGTTTGCTTGTTCCTTTCTTTCTGTAATCCCTGTTGGTGAGTTGATTTTCTTTATGAATGCTGTGTGGCTTGTTTGTGTGCCTCTGTTGATCACACTTTGTGCTTTTTCGAAAGCCCTTGAGTCTCTTTTACTTGGATTATTTTCTGTTTGCATGCTGAAGTGGTTGGCCTGTTTGGGTTGTGGGTTAAAGTGTATTTTTCCAGATCTGTGATCAGGGTCTTAGGCTCTATTTTTCCAGTCTATCTTCTGACAGTGGCTGGTTGTCATTTTCCTTTATAAATCTACAATGATTTTTTTCATTATGTGCACCCAAGATAGGGTTCCTAGCCTTCCTTTGTTGGTTGTCTTTTGGTTTTGTCAACCTGTTTGCTTCAGTTTGTTGCTTTTAGACAGTTTATTTGATTCAAGTTTTCTCAAGTACAGTGTATAGTAGGTGCATGAATCTAGGGAGTTAGTGTCATCCTTGTTGCTTGTTCTTTATCTTTGTGGTAAGCTTTTTATAGATTTAGGGTTTGGTCTTTGCTCTTTCCCCCACCTCCTTTGCTTGGTATGATTTTTGGATTATGTTTCTGGTCAGCCTATCTCAGTGATCTTTGTCTGAGTTCAGAAGCTTGTTGGTGTTGCTTTCCTTCTTCTTTTGTTGGTTAACTTCACCATGCCAAAATAATTGACTTTTATTTTATGCAAGCCTTCCTTCCAAGTAGGGTTTATGCTAACTTTAGTTCAGTCTAGAGTTTGTTTGGTGGTTGTATAGCAGAGTTCCTTTTGCTTTGTTCTTATTATCTGCATGCTTTTAGTTTGTAGGTAGTTTTTCTTTTGCATTTATAAAAGAAATTTAAAAAGAACCTATACTTGTTTTTGTTGCTCCCCCCCCCCACCCCCTACCTCCTTCTTTGGCTTGACTTTGTTGGACAAGGTACTGAGCAACCTTTGTTTGTAGGTCTAGATTGATGCTTGGGAATTCTTGACCTTTGTTTATATCAGTCTTATTTGTTCGGTATCTTCATTCTAGATTTGTTGGCTTATTTACTTTTGTAAGCCTTCTTTTCAAGAGAGGTTGATATCTAACTTTAGGGAAACCTAGGGTTTGTTTGTGGGGAGTAGAGTAGTTGTCTATTTTCTTTGCTTTCATTACTTGCTTGCATTAGTTGATAGGCTGATTTTTCTTTTGCATTTATAAAAGAAAAAGACAAAAACACATGTTTTCTTTATATGCATGTAGATTATTTTTTTAGTCTAGATTGCATGGCATATCATTGTTTTTGAAAAATAAAAATATAAAAAGAATTTGTTCTTTTGTGGCTTTCAAGTTTTCTATTTGAAAATGAAAAGAGAATAGTTTTTGCTTTCAGCATTTCATATCTCTTTGCTTAGTCATTTTGTTTCATCTTTGAGTCAAAACACCACATAAGTTTCATACCATTTACCCTCTGACTAAAAACAGCCCTTAAAATAAATGATATAATTTAAAAATTTACTAGTAAGTTTTATTTTATAGGGTCATACACCAACTAGCTTAGGCTAGACTTGTGGGATAGGGAGTTTAAACTCCCCACAAGTGTTAAATTCAGACATAGTTGTCCAATCACTAGGTAAATCCTTGACTTTATTGATTGTATCTGGGAAGCTCCTCTCAAACGAGAGTTAAGCATGAGGCCGCGTGGAGGCTTGGACAGAGGAGATAACCCTCCGAATCCTTGTCAAAATGTAACTCAGGACTTTTACGGATCTGGGGATTCTGTCCTAGACAAAGTTTCAGGCTCAGCTACCCTGCCCATGCGTACGAGTCCGGCTTGCGACTGTCCCCCCAGACTGTTGGTATAGCCAAGGTAGCCTTTAGTCTCTTTGACATCTAGGGTTCATACACAGGTACACCGGAAGGTTATTTCTGGTTGACCTTGGATGGACTTGGAAGGTAACCCCGGTAGAAAGTGTGGGAGGGTGGTGGGTGATTCCTTCACTTGTGCCTAAGAACATCTACAGGGATGCCAAGTAACTGTCTATCAACTTTCTTCTGGAAATTATATCTTATACCTATTTGTCTGTTTGGATTTAGGAATTTTTAGTGAGTGCTGTGTGGTTTGTCTGTACTTAGTGTGCCTTTAGGTGTGTGCTTTGTAATTTTGGTTGTCTATCAACCTTAGACTTTGTCTCCTAGTTTGAAACTATGGCTAGCACCCCTTTGAACACCAACCAAGAGATCCCCATGATGGGAACTCCTTGTTTTATTCCTCTCACAGGGAACACTGGTGTCCCTTTGATGGCCACCCTGAATCTACCTGGATTCACCCTAGGGCTACCAGTGTGGTTGTTTTCCACTCCAACTGTCCTAAATGCTCCTGATGCTTCTCAAGTAAGCTCCTTATATCAAGGGCATCAAAACATTGCTTTCCCTTCACCTATAGTTGATTCTCCTCCTCCTTCTACCTCATGCGGTGAAAGTACTGATACTAGTAACCAGCAGTCTAAAAGGAGTAAAAGAAGGAGGAATAGGAAGAAGCACATAAGCAAGGGGCACCCGTTCAACCTCTGCAAGTCAAGTTGAACCTCCCCACCCAGCCTCTGTGGTTCATGCTGGGGGCACTTATCCAACCTCTGCAGGTCATGTTGGATCTAAGCACTCAACCTCTGCAAGTCAAGTTGATCTTCACCATCCAGCATCTGTAAGTCATGCTGGTGGGATCCTTCCAACCTTTCCAGGTCATGTTGGATCCAGTTACTCAGCCTCTGTGGTTCATGTTGAGGGCACCTGTTCAACCTTTGTTGTTCAAGTTGAACCTCCCCATCCAACCTCTGTTGCTCATGTTGGATCCATCCACCCAGCCTCTGTGGTTCATGCTGGGGGTACACACTCAACTGCTGCAAAGCATGTTGATCCTAACCATTCAGCCTCTGTTGTTCATGTTGGTGGTGCCCGTCCAACCTCTACAAGTCATGTTGGACCCAGTCTCTCAGCCTCTGATAGTCATGTTGGGGGCAGTCTCTCAGCCTCTGTGGTTCATGCTGAAGACAATGCGTCAGCCACTGCGAGTCATGTTGACACTGTTGAAAAGACTACCTGTTCAAAACACAAGCCCAAGTTTCCTTGTAAGCTTTGTGAGGGAGACCACCTTACTTATAAATTCCCTTCTATCGCGGAGGTGCGAAGAGTTTTGTTTCATGGTCATCCCGTTTTTGAACATCCTGAATCTTTTCAACAACCAACCTCTCTTAGTCAGGTTGGACCCAGTCACCCAACCTCCGTAGTTCATGCTGGGGGAAAACTCTCATCCTCTGTAGGTCATGTTGAGAGAAAACAATAAGCCACTGCTAGTCATGTTGAAACAGTTGAGAAAACTGGTCGTTCGAAGTGAAAACTTAAGTTCCCTTGTATGCTATGAGAGGGAGATCATCTTACTCACCAGTGCCTTGCTATCGCAGAGGTGTGAAGAGTGTCGTCCAAGACTCAAGATTTTCCTTCTCCTGAACAACCTATAGTTTCTCAACAACCTACTCAGCCTTTGGTTGATCAAGTGGTCGAACCAATCTCAGATTTGGTCAATCCCACTCTTCTTTCGAAGAGTGATTTTGATGTGATTGAACCAATGTCATCTTTGGTCAATCCCACTCTCCCTTTGGAGAGTGACTTTCACGAAGCGGTTGAATTGATTCCATTGTCGATCAATCCCACTCTTCCTTTGGAGAGTGAAGTGTCTACTAGGCACATTTTCTTCACTACCAGTTCAGAACTTACTGAACAAGGGGGCACTGAACTCACTTCAGATCAACCCCCACCAAGCTCTCGGATTGCTTCCTTTGATTGGGATAGCCTAGTTGAACCGCGCCTTCCTTCTAATGAACCTTTCCAGATAAAGGTCAAAGTTGAACCTTATACGATTTCTCGTTGTATTGTTGATGAAGGAGCCTCATTTAGTATCTTTTCTGCTTGTGCTTGGTGAGGCATGGGATCTACCAACCTTGTGTCGACTACTAGTTAGTTACTGGCGTTTTATCGAAGAACTTGTATAGCCTTGGGAATTCTTGCTCAAACACCTGTTACTTTGGGTGGGAAGACCGTCTTAGTTGACTTCATGGTGATAGAATACCCCTTGGACTTCAATATGCTCCTTGGACATGATTATGTCTATGCCATGCAAGCTGTGGTGTCAACATTCTTTTGTGTGATGTACTTTAATCATGGTGAAGAAATTGTCACTATTGATCAGTTGGATTTTCTTGATCCTTCTCCTGACCCAACTAGAGACCCAGGTTTTTCCTTTATTGATTCCCAATGTTTCTATAGATACTATCACGCCATAGGTGAACTATGTGGCCTCTTGTCCTTTGTGTTCAATTGCTACTGAGAAGCAGCCTCTATTTTCATGCTTACCTTCTTGGGACTTGGTCCCAGCAGTTGACCAGGTGAGTCATCCTATACAGACTATAGAGCCTTCTCTCCACTTTGTCGATTCATTTGAAAGTTTAGATATGTGTCCTATCTTGGATGATCTCCTTCCTTCGGATGAAGTCTTCCTAGAGTCTTTGATACAGTCTCACCTTCTTTTGGATGTTGGTTCAGTTGTGACTAATTCTAACCTTGATTTTCCTAGTAAGCCTGACCTTTCTTCTTGTGTTGATCTTGTTGAGTCTTTTGACTCTTCCTTCGAACAACAAGTCAGTGATCCTGTTGAGTTTGATTTTTCTTATGAATTTTTCAAATCCTGTGATATTGAGTTTGTTCTTACAGACTCTATCTCCCTTGTTGATTTTTTCTCTCCTTCTGAGGTTGATCTTACTGATTATAAACCCTCGAGCCTTGGTTCTATAGAATCTTCTTCGGTTGATTCTGCCTTGACTTTACCTTTTATAGAAGATAGCAAAGTCACATGTGTTTCTACCAAAGTGACCCACATCGGATCATTTCTTCTACATATGATCCTGATGTTGTTGTTTCTTGGAGAAAGGATTTTTAGTTGGATTCACAACTGTTTACTGGCCTTACTTTGTTATTCAAGTCATAATTTCATTTGCATGTGTCCTGCTCACGCTTATGAGCCTGATGCCGGCTTCCACGCTTTTAGCTCGTTGTATAAGCCCTCATCTTTGTTCTCATTGTCGCTAAGCCTTGTATCATTTTGCCTTTGCAACTTGACACCCTTTACATTGAGGAGACGTTCCTCGAGTGTCCTTATCTTGCTCACTTTCCTTGCATTATGCATAGGTATGTTCCTTGCGCTTGGAACTAGTTTCGCCTCTCTATGACACTCGTCTCCTCGCATTTAGAGCATTCTTTCTGCTCTCCTTCGAGCTCGTTAAAAACAGTAAGGAGGCTGTGAGTTGACTTTTTTGGACTCGTTAAAACTTCACGGGAAAGATATTGAGTTTCTTTAGGCCCAGGTCTGACTCCTCAAAATAGAATTGACTGCCGAGTAAACTTGTCCATTCATGCTCGTTAAGAATATGTGAATGGGTATCCACATTGGTGGTAGGTTATCTCTTTCTCGGACCATGTGGAATAATATGAGAAAGGAACACTCTCTTTTCTTCGGAATTGAGAAGAGTATTCTCAGGCATAGGTTTATCACTTTTCCGGACCTGAGGGACTAAAATTACGGAAAAGGAAACCCTGGTATGAGCTTAGTTTTCTCTTTTTCGTGCTCTGGACCAAAACCTGAAAAAGATTTTGAGTGTACTTTATGTCTTTGTCATGCTTGTTAAACCCTAAAGAACAAAGCATCGAGTTTATTGTTGTAAGCCCCATTTCTCATAATCAAATGGATCTTTCCGAGTGATCTTGCCTTCCTTCACACTCGTAAAACTCAGGCTATATGCTTCTTTTGAAGGAGCGTTGGGTAGGTGGTAATTTAACCTTTTTCGGACCTTCCTGACTAAGTACGAAAAAGGTGCGCCTTTTCTTCTTCGGAAGTTAAGAGAGTTTTTCTTTGATATGTTTTATACCTTTTCGGCCTCAGGAGACTAAATTGTACGAAAAAGGATCCCCCTGGAGTCTTCTTTGGAGTTTTCAGACTCTCTAAACTATGAAAACACCGTCGAGCATGTACTAGTTTGGGCTCGTTAAATCCACGAATCAGTGACACTATAAAGCATTATTTTCCCATATCTTCAAGCTTGTTAAAAAATGAAGAGGGAACCGAGTTGACTTTCCTGGACTCATTAAAATTTAACAGGGAAGGCAAGGAAGAAGTTTTCTCTTGTTTTTAGTAATGGCAGCATGTCATCCTTGAACATAGCACTCTTTGTTTTCCGATATCCATGTTTCAGTGTCCACTTGTGTTCAGCTATCACTTTGAGTTTCTTACTGCTCCTCTTGTTCATTATACCTGGGGAATCTGATCATGTCTCCTACATGACAACATTAGAGGAAATTTCAACTCAAAATGGGCCTTTTAACTTTTATTCAAATTCCATGTCATCATGTGTTAGCCAATGAAATTGCTTTAAATTTGAAATACCATATAGGTCTTAAACATTTTTTTAATATAAATTTGGAGATAGGTATCATAAAAAAAACTACTTTTTTTGTTTGTATTTTCGACATATCTCCCCATGTTTTTACTGAAATTTCGATTGGGAGAGCTTGTTGGATGGGGAATTAAATTTCACATCCAACGACTACCCACTCGGCATACTTTTGATGGACCCCGCTTCCCCAAAAACAAGAAATACCTAAAAAAACGTGATGATGATGTAACACGGGGAGATATGTCGAAAATACAAACAAAAAAGTAGTTTTTTTCTTTTCTTCCTCCAAAATTAATAAATATTATTTTATTATTTTAACTATTATTTTATTAGTTCATTTTAGGAGGCCCATTTTGAGTTGAAATTTCCTCTAATGAATAAGTCTATTTGTTCTCTCTGTAAGTTATACGCTGCCTTGGGTCATCTCTGTGTTGTGCTCACTGTTCAAGGATTCTTCCCAAATGTTTGATTTATCACCTGATCCCATCATTGTTATATTTGTTATCTATTTGTGTCTCCCTTCTTTTGCCCAGTTCCTAGTCACTCTTGTGATTCGTTGGAGGATCTATTGCCTTCCTTATCACAACATGGTTCCATTTCAGTACTTCCTGAAGACGACAACCTAGAGTTTTGACGATAGTACCTCAGGATTCACTTTCATCATTAGTGAATTCCTTTGCTTCAGTCGTCAATTATCACCTATTGGTTGAAAAACTATTGAATCCTTTTCATGTTTGACTTTAGCTTACCCTTATTCACATGGCTTGGATTGTACTGGTTCTTTGGGATCCTTTATGAATACCTTTGTTCCTCACCTATGGACTAAGTTACGCAAGATTATGTTCTATTCCTATACACAGCTTCCAGATCTTTGAAGACTCATTATTGTATATTGTGGCTTTGATCCACTTTTGTAATATACGTGCTTTTATACCCATATTATATGATGTACTCAAATATTGTAAAGGAGCTAGTGTTCCCGTAAATTGAACATAGCATCCTCAGATGTAACTTTGTATATTACATTATTATGTATTTGTTTCAGGTACTCTCTCTGCTCCATTGGATTTATGAGTTCTCCAAAGCTGAATATTATAATGTATTTCAGCCATCATTTCCCTCTGACCTCACACATTAGAGGGCATCTGTTATACACCTGAATGGCACCTCTCCATCCAAGTGCCGACATCCCTCATGTTGGCACACAAAAAGACACCTATGGATAGAGGTTTGCCCAAAACACTATAGATTGGTTTACTATACAATACATTCCTCCTCCATCCAGCTGGTTACTTTGCCATTTTGCTATGTTAAGTTGTATTCGCGACTCTCCATATATGCAACTCGCAGATCATTCGTGAGTGTCGGTTGTTGCAAGTCACGGATGGATGTATTCGCAGGTTGCTCTTATAGCAACTCCAAGATCATTCGCGGGTTGTCCTTCTCCATACCCGTGAATATGTCGCTTGACATTTAAAAATAAAAACACGCGATGACTTGAGATTAGTTAAGCATTGTTCCCTAAAATCACCTTAACTGTCTCAACCTCCTCAACTTTTGAAACTGCCTTATTTCCTCCATATAAATACAGGCCTTGGGTAGGGTGTTAGACATGCATTTGGAGAGCAAAGTCATGCTGGTGGATTTTATACAGAAGTCTTTGGAGCATTGAAACTCAGAATCCTTTGGTTGCAGAGGAGTCCTTGTCTTAGGCGTTGGGTTGTAATCTGAACTCTTTCCATTGTTGATAATAAAGAGAATCCTTCTTCCATATGTGTCTCATGTATCTTGGTTTGATAAATGTTTATGTTTCTGCATTTTATATATGATTTATCTAACCTAATTATATATATATGAATCATCTTGTATCTGGAAGATTGACTCTTGACAGGTGAAGGAGGAACAACCTTGAAGACCTTGGAGGTGAATCAGAACGGAAGAGGACAAGCTAGGATCAACCGTCTTGTAACAGGTAAGTCTTTCTCATCCTCCTGTTTCCTTTACTGCACTCTAGAGTCAATTGTCTGCAAGTTAATTGAGTATGTTGGTAACCCCAGACCTTCGGTTATAAGGTGTATAATCCTGTACAACACTTTGTACAACATTCATTGGGTTTAAGGGGCATGCTTATCACATTTGATAAGCATGATCCCTCTTTTCCTCTACCAAATTTCCTCCACCAAACCCTAGAGATAATATATGATTGGGTTTTCACTCTTTGCCTTCAAATTCAAAGTAAATTTTTTTCCATGTGGCTATTCATTTCCAATATTTATATCAGTTTGCCACCAGATTGTTCTAATTTTTGTGAGCATGCATCAAAACAGTTGATTATCCTTTAGGTTAAATTTCACTTCTCGTATCTAACTTTTAACCAAGAATTTGTTTTAGTTCCAACTATGAAGTCATTTTAAGAGCTACAATTCACTTTTTATTTATTTGAAGTTGTAAACATGCAGCAACCATCACAATTCTTCTAAAATTCAAAATACATTTTGGAACCTATAAGAAAATTTACTGTAATAGTGGATAAAGTGAGGATGTCATTTTGTGATCTCTCCTGGGCTACATCATATAAATTTTTATGATATTTTGGATACTTGGTTTCTTATTTTATACGTAGTATTTATAAAATTGTTCATTTATAAGTGTTATCTCTACAAATTTTGTTTCCAAGGATAAATGACGACCACAACCTAGTCCAAAAACCATCCAAACAGTCATAGCCTGTTAGGAGGAGATAACCACAGTCATGCCCAATCCAAGGGGCATACAAAATAGTCACAATTTAGAAGGATGATGTCATGGCCCAGCCTTAAAGGCTCCCAACAACCACGTTTCAACAAAGTGGATAAACCCATAGCCACGGTCTAGCAGGAAGGTAAGATGACCCAACAAAAGATTAAAACATTAAAATATCAAAAAGTCAAAAGACCTCAAAAGGTCGAAAAAGAAAAAATATTAAAAGCCCCTAAGGGTGTTAGAATTTCATCATTAAGCTAGCATTATATTAGGATCTTTACTAAGAGAATAACAAGCACAACAATCAAACACAAGAGACAATGAACACAGTGTTTATCCTTGGGGAAACCATAAATGGAAAAACCCCGCAACTTCCTCAGAGATAGAATCAACACCAAAACAGTACAAGCCCCAAAACAGTAAGATGCACTCCCGAAAGGAGTAGTCTTCTTCTTGTCTAGTCCCAGTGTATTTCCTTCCTCACTAATGCGCTACCCTTGAGTGAGTGAGTGATGTGTGTAATAAATAGAGAGGCTCACTCTCTATTTATATTCTTTCGTTCACTTGAAGTGCACTCAATCATGTTGGCCTCACTTAACAATTACTTACTAGAGCCGACATCTCTATGAGTGTCTAATAACCCTAGTGCCCCAGAACTGTGGGGACTTTAACTCTTACGCAATCGGAGAGTTACCCACTATGACTTGATATGACTTGTTTACATTATGAACCTCCCAATCAGAACATCGAGGCAAGACAACATGACTCAAATACATAATAGATACATCCCAGAATAAACATCGGGTTACAATACATAAGATACATAGATGAATACATTCCGAAGTTACAAATACATCAACACTCCCTCTTAACTAGGAAGGTATTCTTTCAACACAATTGTCAGCACTAGTCTTCTTCTCTGTATCAACTGGATCATCTCGTCATCTGCATCTTAGGTCTTCTGATTCTTCAAGTCATATTCATCTTAAAGTCATCTTCGTCTTCAAGTCATCTTCATCTTCAAGTCATCTTCGTCTTCAATTCATCTTCATCTTCAAGTTATCAGATCTGGATCATCTCTCGATATGGATCATCATGGGACATCATCATTGGATCTGGATCATCACTACTGGATCATCATCACTGGATCTGGATCATCACTAGATCTGGATCATCACTGCTGGATCATCATCACTGGATCTGGATTATCACTCAATCTGGATCATCACTGACTATCATCACTAGTGCTATCTCTTGACTCTTCTCGTCATTGGAACCTCTATAGAGCCAGTCCTTTTTCATACCGGATGTATCATCTCAGAGCTGGTCCTTTTTCATACCAGATGAGGCAGCTACTCAGAGCTAGTCCTTTTTCATACTAGATGAGTCTTCCCAGAGCTAGTCGTTTTTCATACTAGGTAGGGCATCACAGAGCTGGTCCTTTTTCATACCAGATGAGGCATCATAGAACTGGTCCTTTTTCATACTAGATGTGGCAGCTACTTAGAGCTAGTCCTTTTTCATACTAGATGAGCCTTCCCAGAGATAGTCCCTTTTCATACTAGGTAGGGCATCACAGAGTTGGTCCTTTTTCATACCAGATGAGACATCACAGAGCTGGTCCTTTTTCATACCAAATGTGGCAGCTACTCAGAGCTAGTCCTTTTTCATACTAGATGATCCTCCACAAAGCCAACCCTTTTTCATGCTGGATGTGTCATCTACACAGAGCTAGTCCTTTTTCATACTAGATGTGTCTTCATAGAGCCAGCCCTTTTTCATGATGGATGTGGCATCCACATATACCTGACAATGGAAGGAACCAATCCTCTCACCATGTCACAACCCTTACATCTGACCATGGAAGGAACCAATCCTTTCACCATGTCGGAATGACACTGCACTTACATCTGATCATGGAAGGAACCAATCATCTCACCATGTCAGAATGGCATAGCATGGACACATCACTTCCTCTTGGGAGGAACCTCTATCTGGAGAACACCAAGCTTCTCCCTGAAGTACTCAAACTTCACCTTAGCCAATGGCTTAGTCAACACATCAGCTATCTGTCCGTCTGTCACAACATACTGGAGCTTCACTGCTCCTCTCTGCACCATATCCCTGATATAGTGATACTTGATCTCAATATGCTTTGACTTGTCATGGAATACTGGATTCTTGGACAACTTTACATAGCTCTGGTTGTCACAGTATATACAAGTAGCATCTAACTGGAGATCAAACAAATCGGACAGTAGCTTCCTCAGCCATACTGCCTCACAACTAGTTGAACATGCTGCAACATACTCTGCTTCAGCTGTACTCAGTGCCACACAGGATTGCTTCCTGCTAAACCAAGAGATCACACCTGATCCCATACTGAAGCAACACCCTGAATTAATCTTCCTATCGATGGCACTGCCTGCCCAATCTGAATCAACATAACCCTCCAAGTTAATATTTTGATTCACATCATACTTGAGCCCATAATCAACTGTACCCTTCAGGTACCTTAGAATATGCTTTGCAGCAGTCAAGTGAACACTTCTCGGATCTGTCAAGTACTGGCTTAAGGTGTTCACAGCAAAGCAAATGTCTAGTCTCATGTTCGTCAGGTACATCAATGACCCAATCATCTGACGATACATCGTAGCATCAACCGACTCTGATGAAGCATCACTCAATAGCTTTAGGTTTGATGCCATAGGTGTGGTTAATGCCTTGCAGTCCATCATCCCAAATCTCTTTAGGATATCTACTGCATACTTTCCTTGTCCAAGAAAGATTCCATCTACAGTCTGCCACACCTCCATACCTAGGAAATAGTGCATCATTCCCAAGTCCTTCATCTTGAACTCAGCAACAAGCTTTCTCTTCGTATCAGCAATCAACCCATTCATACCTGTCACAAATAGATCATCTACATATAGTAGGAGTATCACTAGGTTCCCACCTTCCACCCTGGAGTAAAGGTTGGAATCTGCTTTACTCTTGGTAAATCCCAAACTGGATAGAAAGCTGTCAATTCTGCTGTACCAGGTCCTATGTGCCTATTTCAAACCATACAGGGCTTTCTTCAATCTGCATACATGAGACTCTCTGTCATGTGTCTCAAAACCGAGTGGTTGTTCTACATACACTTCCTCTTCTACTACACCATTTAGGAAAGCAGTCTTGACATCCATCTGGTGTATCTTCCATTTCATCACTATAGCTAGAGCAAGTACTGATCTGATGGAAGTGTATATGGCTACAGGTGCAAAAGTTTCTTCATAGTCTATCCCTTCTTTCTGAGAGAAACCCCGAACTACAAATCTTGCCTTATATTTTTGAATGCTACCGTCTGCAGTATGCTTGATCTTGTAGATCCATTTGGAAGTTACAACTGACTTCCCTTCTGGTCTTGGAACAACATCCCAAACGCCATTCTTCATGATTGATTGATATTCTTCGATCATAGCATCCTTCCATTCTTTCTGATCTGCTGCTTCTTCATAACTGGAAGGTTCTTTATCAATGAAATCACATAGTAAGGCTACATACCCAGAGCAAGATCTGTTCCTCTTTCTTTCTCTATGTTTCTCTTCTGGAGCCCCATATTTTTCCGCACCTTGGATAAGTTCACATACCCAAGTAGGTTTCCTCTTATGAGGATTCTTCTCCAGAGGTGGATCTACAGGTCTTTGTGGTTCTTCGAAATATCGATCTTCTTCTTGAGCTTCTTCGTTCATGATTTTATCATGAATTATGGGTGCTTCTGCTTCTGCTTCTTCAGAATCTTCAGCAAGTCTCTTTCTGGATTTGTTGTAAGTTGTATCTTCCTCAAATGTCACATCCTTGTTGATGTCAATCTTCTTGTACCCTGGGAAATATATTCTGTAAGCCTTCGAGCTTTCAGAGTATCCCACAAATATGCCCTTCCTTCCTGAAGGATCTAATTTTGTTCTCTTCTCTTTTGGAATGTGTATGTACACGAGTCAGCCAAATATTTTGAGATGGCTGACTTCTGGTTTCTTGCTGGAGAAGACTTCTTCAGGAGTCTTGTTCTCAAGCACTCTATGTGGAGTACGGTTATGTACATACACCGTTGTTCTAGCAGCTTCTGCCCAAAGGTGCATAGGTAGATCTTGATCATGAGGCATAGCTCTTGTAGCTTCCATGATAGTTCTATTCTTCTATTCAGCAACCCCATCCTCCTGTGGATTATAAGGAGTGGACAAATCCCTCTTAATCCCTGATTCTTTTCATAGCTCTTTGAATTCATTTGAAGTGAATTCTCCACCATTATCTGATCGAATGGTCTTGATATTCTTTTCAGTATGGTTTTCGATCAAGGATTTGAATTCTTTAAATTTGTTGAATACTTCATCTTTGTTCTTCATAAAGTAAACCCATGTCTTTCTAGAAAAATCATCAATAAAAGAAACATAGTATGCATACCCGCTTAGTGAGTTTAATGACATAGGACTGCATACATCAAAGTGGATGATTTCTAGAATGCTTTTGGATTTGCTTTTGCTGCTGGGAAATGTCTTCTTTGTATTCTTTCCTTTCACACATCCTTTGCAGACACCATCATGTTTGGCTTGAAATTCTGGAAGACCTTCAACAGCTTTGCTTGCAATAGGTAGTGCTCTGTAATGCACATGTGCAAGCCTTCTATGCCAAAGCTCATTTGGCTCTACTGTTTCATGGATCAAGGCTTGTTCTGGAGGACCCTTCAATTTGTACAAACCTCCTTCTTGTTCTCCAATCACTACTGCATCATCGATAGTCTTTCCTTTTGGCCACATAATGACTTGACCATCTATGAATGCAACCCGCATTCCTTTTGCATCCAATGCTGAAATGGATAGAATTTTCTTCGTGAGTCCTGGAACAAACAATACTTCTTTCATTGTTATAGACTTACCAAAGTCTAGCTTATATGGAGATTCCCCACTACCTTTTATTGGATATTGGTAGTCATCTCCTAGTTTCACCTTATGAGGTGATTCATGTTCCGACAGCCTTACAAAGGATTCCTTGAATCCCATCATATGTTTGGAAGCACCATTGTCTATAAGCCAATCATTGCTTCCAAGTGAAATAGTTCCCGTGAGAGCGGAGATCAGCACATATTCATCCTCACTTGAAGAGTCATCACTTTCTTGTCTGGTTCTCTTTGAAGAAGGTTCATCATCCTCTGCAGCATGGGCATGATGTTTTCTCTTGTTTCCCTTCTTCCTTAGATTTCCTTTGTTAGGACAAAATTTGGACATGTGACCTTTTTCATCACGTGTGTAACATCTAATGGTACTTAGATCTTTTCTAGAGTGTGAGGTATTACCTTTGGAGTGATAATTGTTTCTCCTATTTTTCTTGGAGTGAACTGTGAGGGCTTGATCTTCACTACCCATCTTCTCTTCTCGAGCTGCTATCCTAGCTTCTTCTTGAGAGAATTCTTCCCATAGCCTGCTGAACTTGACTAACTTCTTTTTGGAACAGATTCCTTGAATGAAAGAGTCCCATGATCTTGGGAGACCATTCAAGGTGGTCATCACAATCTCTACGTTTTCCACTTCTTCATCTACTGCTTATAGCTACTCTTTGATCTGAGAAACCCTTGTAAAGTAAGACTGAATAGTCTCAGCATTCTGAATCTTCACATTCTTCAATTGGTTTCTCAAGGTCATCTTCCTGTTAATGTTCTTCCCTTCAAACAATTTGGTTAGGGCATCAAACATATCTTTAGGTGTCTTAAGAGATGATACCTGTGGTATGAGATGATCCTTAATAGAATCAGCATTGATCCTCTTTGCCATAACCATCTTCTTCTTATGCAAGGCCTTAGCCTCATCTCCCTCTGGAACTGGAACCTCCTTATTGATATAGGAGACTAATTCATTCTCTTCCAGGACCAGGGAGATCCTATACTTCCAAGCTCGCAAGTTTTCAGCTCCCTCAAGCTTTTCATCAAGCTTGGTATGATGAGACATCTTAAATGAGAACCTCAAATGGAAATACAAAATATTTTAGATCTTACCAGGTTCAAGATGTCAGATCTGAAACTTGAGCTGAAATCCTGCAGAGCTGGTTCAGGAGAAAATTAGGGTTTTGCTTTTCCGGAGTTGTGTCCACCCAAATGCCTTGAAATTTGTCCCTAACTTCGATTTTGGGGAGGAGATCAATCCAGGCCTGGGCTCACTAAAAAATTCCTCTTCTGTAAAAATCCCTAATTTTCGATAGCAGTGACAGGTCCAAAACTGAAAAACCTCAGAATTGGATTCTGCTTCAACAGAAAGATGCGCCCTAAGAAAGAGAGTAATTCCACCTTACTTTTGCTGAAAATCTGTGGAGGAAGATCCACAAACTAGGAATCCCTAGTTCCCGCGGCTGCACAGTGTCTTCTTCTCAAGTTAGCTCTGATACCATGTTAGAATTTCATCATTAAGCTAGCACTATATTAGGATCTTTACTGAGAGAATAACAAGCACAGCAATAAAAAACAAGAGACAATGAACACAGTGTTTATCCTTGGGGAAACCATAAATGGAAAAACTCCACAACTTCCTTAGAGATAGAATCAGCACCAAAACAGTAAAATCCCCAAAACAGTAAGATGCACTCCTGACAGGAGTAGTCTTCTTCTTGTCTAGTCCCAGTGTATTTCCTTCCTCACTAATGCGCTACCCTTGAGTGAGTGAGTGATGTATGTAATAAATAGAGAGGCTCACTCTCTATTTATATTCTTTCATTCACTTGAAGTGCACTCAATCATGTTGGCCTCACTTAACAATTACTTACTAGAGCCGACATCTCTATGAGTGTCTAATAACCCCAGTGCCCCAGAACTATGGGGACTTTAACTCTTACACAATCGGAGAGTTACCCACTATGACTTGACATGACTTGTTTACATTATGAACCTCCCGATCGGAACATTGGGGCAAGACAACATGACTCAAATACATAATAGATACATCCTGGAATAAACATCGGGTTACAATACATAATATACATAGATGAATTCATTCCGAAGTTAGAAATACATCAACAAAGGGCGGTTTCCTTAACTTATGGATTTGTCTCTCAACGATGGAAGATAAATAAAGAAGCATTCTCATTTGAGCTAGACACACTACACATCTTCATAGCTGATCCAAGAAGATTGTTTTTAGGGTTTCATGTTGTTGTCTCTCTCTCATCGCCATCAAAAGTCTAGTTCAGAATTAAAGCCAGCCACAGGGGTATTGGAAGTTAGAGGAGGCAACCAACAGCTCTGGTTGGGCCTGCCTTTAGTTCACGACAACACTACTAGGCCTCTCTCCACTCATATTTTCCCTAAATAAGACCTTCTTTTAGCAATTGATCCATGTTAGGGCCTTTTCTCAGTAGTCGATCCCTATCTAGGGCCTTCTCTACTCAGCCGAGCTGTGATTGGAGACTGTTCCGAGCACCCAAGACTTATTTTAGCACAGTCAATATCCAGTGGCATTCAACATCAGCCTCAGTATTGGCCAATAAAGACTCTATTAAGTTGATTGGGGTTTGGGTTAGTTTGATTGGTGGCAGTAGTCTTGTTCAGGACAATCATTCTTCAATAGGCTTCTTTTGGTATGTGTGCCCTAGGGGAAAATTCAAATTGATGTTAAATTCTGCTTCTTATATGCTCATGTACAAAATCAATCATCTCATTTAAGGAATATTAATCATTGTTTGGGGTTTTATTCCTCAGGATTCCCCATGAAAAAATTATTTGTGTTCCTGTGTATGATTTTGTGGATGATTGTTTACTACTGTTACATAACTTAGAAATTTAATATTAGAAGTCTGCAAATTTTAAGAAGACTGTTACTGCTATTAAAATCATCTCCATGTTATAAATTTAACACTTTCCTCATTATGGAGGGTGCAATTGTTCCATAAGTCATGGTGCCAACATAGAAGAAGTTCAACATCCTGTTACGGGTTCCTATTCTGGGCCTGTTCTAACAAGTAATTAGCATACTACAAGAGCATTGGATTACGCCTCCTTATTTCTAGAAATTGAGGTGATGATTGGTTGGGTAATTTATTCAACACAAAAATGAAAGCCATAGGATAGTAGAATATAAGACACAACTTGTAATCCATAAAATACTAGAATAAGCAGTAGTAAGCTAAAGCAGTTATGTTGAAAATTATTTCAAGAAATAAAAATTGGCAAGGATCCAAATTACCATATCTCGCTCGAGAAAAGAATAAACCAAAAAATGTCAAGAGCAAGTGCAAAGGCCGCCAGCAGTACTGCATAAGTCCGCCCCAGGCTCTGAATGCTACTCTCTATAGCAACTAAAGAAAGTAAATCTACTGCCAAGTTAATTAACAAAACACCTGTATAGCATTCACCAAGAGACCCAATCAAAGCACATGCAATCTGCAAAAAAAAAACACAAAAGCAATGTTAAAATTGTGTCAATGATGGAAATTTTAATTCCAGCATACATAAATTCATCCAACCCAATCAAAATCTGAGTAAAATTTCTAGTCAAGTAATCAACCGTTAATAAGAAAGCAATAATTAATTAAGTATATCCTGACAAACACCACTATATGGTGAAAACCCTTTAAGTATTCCAATACAACAATGCAAAAAGTAAGTTAGTTTCCCATTTATCCAAATTTGAGGTCCACAACTTTCACTGAAAAGAGTCTCTGAAGTGTTCAACTACATGTGACAATGGTCTACAAAACCATATTCTGAAAACACCAACCAAAATATTATTTAGATGTCAACATTGAAAACTCATCTCCATGTGCCTAGATGACCTTCCAACTCCTTGTGGTTGGCAATGCAAATAGAGACTAAAAGGTCTTGAAGCTCAAGGAAGTTCAAAACAATGCTTCTTAAGAGACAAAAGTAGATCAAGAGGAAAATTATGGTGTTCTTTCATTAATATAGAATTGAATACTATGGTGTTTATTTGCAAATTTTTGATAGATCAAGAGGAAAATTTAACTGTTGATAGAGTATATAAATTCGTTTTGAATGGAATGACATTTTATTTATTGTTCAAGCAATTCTTATGGTGTTCAAATCTTAACGCAATTGCAAACTTATGAAAGTGTAGTCCATGTGAGAGTGGTTAACAAATTAGAAAATTGCGGAGTTATATTCAGGAACTACACCAAACGATACTTGAAGGAACTCTGCATTGAATGTTTTGGGACAATCTACACGTTATGATAGATAGTCAAACGTTTGTTATGTCGTAGGTTATGTTGCGCTGGTGGTGATACCTTGAATTACCTATACTATAGGTTTCCTTAACTTACGGATTTGTCTCTCAATGATGGACTATAAATAAAGAAGCATTCTCATTTGAGCTAGACACACTACACATCTTCATAGGTGATCCAAGGAAACTGTTTTTAGGGTTTAATGTTGTTGTCTCTCTCTATCTCATCACTATCAAAATTATGGTTCAAAATTAAATGCATCCACAAGGAGTATTAGAAGTTAGAGGAGGAAACCAACAGCTCTGGTTGGGCCTGCCTCTAGTTCACGATAGCACTACTAGGCCACTATCCGCTCATTTGTGCCCTAAATAGGGCCTTTTCTTAGTAGTCGAGCCCTATCTAGGGACTTCTCTACTTAGTCAAGCTGTGATTAGAGATTGTTCCAAGCACCCAAGCCTTATTTCAGCACAATTAAAAATCAACAACACTCAACATCAGCCTCAATCTTAGTCAATATAGCCTATGTTCAGTTAATTGGGGTTTGGGTCAGTTTAACTGGTGGAATCAGTCTTGTTCAGGACAATCATTCTTCCATGGGTTTCTTTTGGTATGTGTGCCCTAGGAGAAAATTCAAATTGATGTAAAAGTATGCTTCTTATCTGCTCATGTACAAACTCAGACATCTCATTTAGAGGAAGATTATTCATTGTTTGGGGTTTTATTCCTTGAAAGGTTTCCCCACGAAAAATTTATTTGTGGTCCTATGTATAATTTTGTGGACGATTGTTTACTAATATTACATAAATCAGAAATTTAATATTAGAAGTCTGCAAGTTTTAAGAATATTGTTACTGTTATTAAAATCATATCCATGTTATAAATTTAACACTTTCCCTGGGTGCAATTGTTCCATAAGTCATGGTGACAATAGAGAAGAAGTTCCACATCCTATTACTCATGCCTATTATGGGCATGTTCTAATAAGTAATTACCATACTACAACAACACTGGATTACACCTTATTTTTGGAAGCTGAGGTGATGATTGGTTGGGGAGTTTATTCAACATAAAAATGAAAGTTGAAGCACACAGAATAAAAGGAAGTGGGAGAGTCTCATCAAACACTGAATAATCTCTCTTAAAGTTGGAAGACAATATTAAAAACCTTGGAAGTTTCTGTACATAACAAATTGTTTATATGGTTACTTCATAATGTCCCATAGCTCCCAAATGGTGGAAACAAATTGAGAAGTTGTTGGATTACAAACATATGGTATTTGAATTGGTTAGGGTCTTAATTGAAAGCTTTGAGAGCATGCAACATGAATGAATGTGGCAGTATCGTAAGAGATATCGTAGGTAAGCAATGATTTATCAAAATGAA
The DNA here is from genome assembly GCA_001517045.1 of Pseudotsuga menziesii. Taxonomy (NCBI): domain Eukaryota; kingdom Viridiplantae; phylum Streptophyta; class Pinopsida; order Pinales; family Pinaceae; genus Pseudotsuga; species Pseudotsuga menziesii. The sequence goes on from LPNX010608971.1 coordinate 20,515, forward strand.
TTAACAAGAGCACAGTGATAAACCTATATACTAAGAGGAGATAATCATAGCCCCCTATCATCATTTGTGAAGCCAGTTCACAGGAAAACAGTGAGCAAGTTCTGCTAAATATTTGGTTTTTTTTCAAGAACGTAAAATTGGGATACGAGACAGAGATTTGAGAAGCTGATCATGATCCTCCTAGATATTTTGCAAGAGTGTGTGATTTTCTTAGGGGAAGGGCACCTTTGACGAGAGGAAATCCATGGACTTCAATGGGAGGGTCACTTTCCTTTTTTTCTTTTGTTACGGGGATTTTTCCTTCTTTTGGATCTACATTGGTATGGTCTTCTGGAGCAGGGGCCTCACTTAGCTCTCGACCCCAGGGTCCATGTTACCAAAGTCTGCATATCTATTTCTTGATTTTGGATAACTTTAGATAGCTGGGGTTGGGTTGCTTTTTCCAAATATGGAATTTCTTCTTCATTCTGGGTTTTGAATCCTTTTGAAATCCGTTATCCATAGGCTGAGACTATTTTGGAGGATCTTTGAAAAAAAATCCACAGGGATGAAAAATTCAGAATAGAAGCTAGAGTTCTAACAAGAAAGAATCAATATGAGAGAGAAGACAAATGCATAAGCCCTGACATAGTATACTTAGGTAGCAAAAATATACCATTTAAAAAAAAAGGCAATCTTGTATTAACTCCTTAAACAGATTTACAGACAAAACATACTGCGTTGTCTACTTAGTATCACATATTTATATCTAGGGGAAAGTTGCAAATCACGTTTTTCTCATCCAAAATAGTAACTTTGTGACATATAATATCCAAACTGAAGATGTCTTCATCAATTAGCCATGGAACATATTAAAGAACTAAAAATATCAGAACCTAAAGCCCATGCAGATCATCCATTTCCATCACTGTTTCTTTTGATACTCGATTTTGGATAACTTTAGATAGCTGGGGTTGGGTTTCTTTTTCCAAATCTAGAATTGCTTCTTTATTCTGGGTTTTGAAGCCTTCTGAAATCTTTTATCCATAGGGAGAGACTGTTTTGGAGGATCTTAAAAAAAATTCCACTGAGATGAAAAATTCAGAATAGTAGCTAGAGTTCTAACAAGAAAGAATCAATATGAGAGAGAAGACAAATGCATAAGCCCTGACATAGTATACTTAGGTAGCCAAAGTATCCCCTTTTTTAGAAAAGAAATATTGTATTGATTGCTTAAATAGATTTACAGACAAAACATACTGCGTTGACTACTTAGTATCACATATTTATATCTATGGGAAAGTTGCAGCTTACGTTTTTCTCATCCAAAACAATAACTTCGTGACATATAATATCCAAACTGAAGACGTCTTCATCAATTAGCCATGGAACATATTAAAGAACTAAAAATATTAGAACCTAAATCCCAGGCAGATCATCCATTTCCATCACTGTTTCTTTTGATAACTCTAACAGTTGTCTTGTCATCCCTGACATCTTCTTCATGGTAGCTCAGCTCTATTGGATTTGGCTATCTCCAAGAGAGTCATTTAACATTTTGGCCATATCCTACTCATTATGTACATATAATTTCTTTTTCATTCTTGTGAAATTGGGGATCATGTGGTTTTTGTAGAATCATCTTGAAGAATATTGACGAGATTACCTTTAGCAAGGCCAACAGCTTTGTTCGCTATTGTATTTTCCTCACTGTTGATTTTTCTGCATACTCACTTGAATTTATATGATCTAAACTATTTAAAAATATGGAGAGCCTTTGGTTATCGGAGGTGTCAAATTAAAGTATGAAAGAGACAATTATAGTTGAGTGTCAAATACAAATGATGTCCTTATAAGTGAGCCATATGATCTCTAAGAGTATAAACCTTTTAAGGAATCAAATTCCTCTTCTATGTTGTTTGATTAAATTCATGACTGAGTGCATCTTTAATTATCTGAATTTCTCTAGGATCGAAAATGACACCTCTGGAGCCAGCAGGGCCTAGATTTCCATTAGTTGTTCCATCGAACAAGAGGGATTATTTACCTTGGTCTAAAATAGACTAGGAGAGGATTTGAGCTTTTCTTTCCAAAGGAGATCCATTCCTATAGTTCCTAGAATCAAATTTGTTCTTGATCTCCATGGTCTATGGAGGAGAGGGACCTATCTCTAAAATAATTTTCCATGATGGATTCTTTGAGGAGATTTGTCATTTTTTACTAACCGTTAGAGGGGAAGATTCCTTTTGGTTAAATCTTGAGTTATTTCGCACAAGCCAAAGCTTTGAACAAATTAATCTTGACAATGGGACCCAAATAATTTTAATCAGTGGTTTATTTTTTAGGAACCTGGAGTAGGCCTCTCTCCATGTCACAAAATCTGGAGTAAGCCTCTCTCCATGTCACAAAATGCTGCAGCAGGCCTCTCTCCATGGTCTTGTCTGAGGATTGATATTTCCTTCAAGGAGTAACAGACAACACACTTATTTTGAAAAATTGCACCCCAAGAAGGTATGGAGACATGATTCTTCATCAATTTACAGAGAGGGCATCTAGATGTCCGAGGGCCCCTGTATTCCTTTCCTGGTGGGTTTCTTAGTTGTTAAAACTTAGAAGGTTGTTGTCGGCTAGGGTTCAAAAGAATGAGTAGATTTTACGTATTGATTCTTTCTCCAAATCATACCTATGTAATTTTGAGTATCGTAAGAGATATTGTAGGTAAGTGGTGACTGTGAAGCCCCTCTTTCTTTTTAGTATCGGCCCCTGCATTTATGCACCTCCACAATATATCCCCTAAAATAAAAATGAATCCTAGGGAGAGACTCCTTGGTGGTTTGAAGACCATAATCTTAGTATTAACAAGATTAACCACTAACCATTTAGGTCACAAAACCAATCCAATTTGTCAAGTTGTATTTTTGAAGCCAATCATGAGAAGCGACAAAAAATGCCACATGTTCTACAAAAAAAAAATGAAATCAAGACATAACGATGGAGGAAATCACCATCAACATGTGTAGATTCATTAAAGAATTGTTTGATCTCATCAATGCCTATCCCAATAAAGATTGGAGAAAGATGTTAATTGTGCTTAATCCATATATATACTCTAAAAGCATGGGTTGTGCAAAAACTAAAACCATCTCCTAACATTTCATCCCATATGAGACTATAATATCAAGTACAAGAAAAAGGCATTGTTACTCAGAAATGAGATATCCAGAGATAGAGGAAAATGCTTATAAAAATACAGTGAAGTAGCAATAAAACTTTTGAATATCTTTGGAGAGAGCTAGTGGAAGTTCAAACTAGCATGGTCCTACCAATTGGCAAATGCCTCTAGTCCAAATCCTTTTTAGCATACTTACAAGAATATATATTATGTACTAGGCCAAATTTTCTATAATCTTGTAGATATTTAGGATAAAGCTCCAAGAAAATATGCATAAATATTATTCTCAAATTACTAGAATAAAATATATTTTTTCCATTTGTTCCTATCTACTTCATGCATTCAATTAACACTCATTGAATTTGCAATATTTCCTTGTATCTAATTTCATATATTAGACATGAAATAATACATTGAATTTGATATTTATTTCATAGAATTTTCACAAGCTCTATTAGTAGAAACACATAATAAATTTATGTTTAGGAGTGATTAATTTTTATGTCACATAAAATCTACTAAGGACATGTGAATCTGTGACCTATTAACACACAAATCAGACTCTTGATATTAAATCTTTTAAATCTATGATGGATGATAGATAAATAAGAGGGAGTCCAATGTCACCCCACCTAACCCTCTTCTTCTCTTTAGGTTATATCTTATCTAGCTCAAGGGAGGATTCCCTTAAGATGATTACTATGTTTTAGCAATGAAACACAAGGTGAATTTGAAGAGTAACCAAAGATTAAAAAAAGGTTTTCTTATTGAATTAAAAGATAATGGTGACGATGGGATTAGCGACCAATGTCTTATCAAATGGGAAAATAGGATAAATCAAGGATATTAATGAAGATATTACTAACATCCAAGGATTTATAGGAATCGAGTTCCAATCCCCACCAAATTCAAGGAAGGCTAGAATTCATGGAAGGATCAACATGGGAATAGATGGAGTGGTATCTTCAACACTAACTTGAGAATATATTCATTAGCCATGGAATCCCAAGGCATACAACCAAGAGTTGAAAATACACCACCTATTTAACCACAAAACCAAATATAAATAATTATTGATCCAAGAGTAAACCAAACCATTAGTAAGACATCCACATCATAGCTCTATCATAATTCATCCATAAGAGCCCAAAGACATTCCATTAATTCTTAGTGGGATTTCCCTCCAAATCCAAACATTAGAAATGATTGAGGAAGAGGCTCTCTTATAGTAGATAAGCTCAACTTCCTTTACAATAATATAATCATAATTTCCTAGATCTCGCCTAGGGTGGAGTAAACAAATAAAAATGCTCCAGTAAACCCTAACAAACTCTATCTAGATCCAAGAAAAAGGGTGGTCATGTCAAATGCTATCCCTTATGAACATAAACCAAATCAAGGGAAGATTTCCATATCATTGGAAAGGAACTGAAATAATCTTTATGTCCATACATATTAACCCTTTAATTGAGCTAAGAAGTTCCCAGATCAGGCTTATGTTATGAAAAATAACCCAAAATAAACATAATAGTAAAATTTCATATCAACTATCCATGTTCAAAGTGGAACCCTTGCATATACCTTACCAATACAAAGTAAAGCATAAAAAAATACACTAATATGGATCCTTATAATACTCTAAGCTAGTAACATTGAATACATAATCACTGCTCTAAAATAGACTATGTGTTTACATACAATATTGAACCTCTACTAATCAATTTCTCTTGTTCATCTTATACAAGTGATGTAATGAAAGCGGGAAACAAGGTGATTACCAGTACTATTCATGAGCTTATTTCTTACACTAGTATAGATAGGCAGTCATAGCATAAGCTTATATAAGGGTATAACATAGCTTATTCAACATGTACTAGTGGAATGTCTCACTATCTTATATTCAATCATTATAAGCTTTAATACTAGTATGATTACAGTTTCATATATTTGTATATTATGCATACTACTACTACTTATGGAGTTCTATTACACTATGCGTAACTATGAAACCTTAAGCTTGTTTCTCGTTTGTCTTGGATTTGTTAACCACATGTTATCTATGGGAATAGTTCAAGTCATGGATTCTAACCATGCAAGCTTGAATAGGCTTGTAACTCTTCATATTAAACACAGCTATATTGAACACTATGTTACTTATACCGATATAAGCTTTGATTGTATGTATAGAGAGTGCTTATATGGAATTACTAGTCATAACACTATTATAAGCAATGAATATGAATAAAGCTATAGGTTAAGTTACAATATTTATAGGGTTCATGCAGATGTATTTATAGCGTTAAGTTACAATATTTATAGGTTGTTATGTATGTGATGTATGACAAGCTATTGCTACAGTGGCATATCCCTATGGTGGGATTTCATTCACATTAATTATAACTCTTCTCTATTCTATAATTGTCTGAAGCAATTGTAAAAAGCTATAGATCTTTGAAAGGAACCATATAAATCAATTGGAGAAGCAAAGTAAATGCTAACAACAAACTAACCTCTATCCTGAAATATTTGAAAATTTTAAGTCGAAAGAATACCTGGGGGAATAGTGGACAGAGATTCAGCTGAGAAATCACAGATGCAAGAAGGGAAATCAGTTGCATGTCTTACATATTCCAAACCCTCTGCCAACTTCCAATACAAGGGAGGACCCAAAATGTAGATTGCCAGCGACATGCCCAGCAACACCATTCTCAATTTCAGAGTTCCCGAGCTGCACAAGTTAGATGCCCAGCGTACCATCTATCTAAACTGTTCAAATGTTAAATTATGTCCACCAAGATCTATATTCCCTCTCACAGATGCATCTCTACTGAAAAGTATCTATAAAACAAAATTCTAGCTTAAGCTCTCAGTCATTAACTCTATAAAACCCATCTCCACAATCTACATGCTAAGATCACTACCGACGAAGCTTCCCAAGCCCATTAAAATGGTATGCCAATAATACCCCAAATCTAGAGCTGGATATAGGAATTCCTTCAAATTCTTTGGCACACAAAACACTGGAATCCCATTACTGGATCTAGGAATTCCTTGTTGCTCAAATATCAGATGCGCATAATACAAACCAAGGGCTATGAACCTTTGAGCGACTCGATCATTACTTGGAAATTGACTCTTCATCCACAGCCTTGAGTTATATATAAAGATGGAAAAGACCTAAAAATAAATGCTTCCCGATCTCCTTCTATCTTCCTCATTATAGTTCCTCTCCAAATAGTGCACCCAGTTATGTAAATTGTTCTCCCATTGAATATTTGCAAGATTTGCATCGATTGTAGCACACCTACTAGGGGATCGCTTTAGCTCTGAGGCGCTTGCTAGGAGGCATAAATCCACTACGTCCCTCGCTTGTTTCTGGTTTTTACTTTTAATTCATTTAGGTGGGGGCGGTCTTGCCATCAAATAAATATAGGCATCTTGGTTTTTTACTTTTCATAGGTGTTACAATATGCAAAACCTTTTTGTTTGTTCTCTCTATTTATTTATATCATTCCTATTTATAATTTGAAGTGTATGGGAACATTTTGTCTGGCAAGCTCTATTTCTTGGTAACTTTTTAGGGGTTTATGGTAGAGTTAAACATGCTAAACTAGGTAGGATTTTAGTCTAGTTATAGGAGCTATGTTGAGTTATAGTTATTAAGTTGAGTTATAGTTAGAGGAAAGTATATTATCCTTTATGTTATTGCTATCTTAATAGAATACAATATTACTCTTAGAGTCTAATCTTTCAATCTACCACCAATAATTCTCCTATCCAACTGTGAACCCTTCTCAACCCTTCCAAAGGGTTCTAGCCTTTCCCATAAGTGTAAAGTTAATATTGCTATTCAAAAAAAAATTAAGATCTGAATTTTACCCTTCAAATTAAGAAGGGCATGCTATAAAGTTCAACTCATCATTCAAAATTTGGAAATATGATTAATTATAATCACTTACTCACTCATGTCATGCACTCACTGCTTAGTTGTGCAAGATGGCAAGTAATCATTAATGACTATGAGGCACTAGCCATCGAGATGTTAGTCTGACTCCTGAGTCACTTGGGGGTGCAATCTAAAGTGTGACAATGTGTCAACAACTACTACTATAACAAAAAAGAACAACTACTAGTCTACTACTAGGCCTGAAACGAGCTCAAAATTTTGTGCCTACTACCTATGTGAACCTCGCTACCCATGTCCACTCTTTTTTCATCAAAATGAAATTCAAAAGGATGGTTTGATAAGTCGAACTATAAAGAATACTCGATGTCATGTAATTACGAATAATGGCATGTAGCTAGGATCACAAATAGTGTAGAAGTCTATTTATGGATTGCTATAGAGAGGTGTCATTAGTCACATGATATGGAGAAACAATGGTAATTAATAAAATTAAAAAAACAATTATTATCTCAAGAATAGTCTTCAATTTGATGGGTGGTAGGATCGTGATGTAATCTCCCTCCGTCCTTCCAAACATTTGTGGTTTCTCACAACATTTGTCCCGAGTGCTACCAAAATACATGTAAAAATTATTTGTCTTTACATCATCTTCTCTTTAAATCCTCATCTCATAGTCAAAACTAAGGATTATTATGCATGCACATCCTCACATTATAATACAAATTGGGTCAAGGCGCAAAGACAACCATAAAATATTAAACGTGTCAAGACGCAAAGAGTAAGAAACAACTATAAGTAAGTATTATATTAAATTTACCATATAAGTCTTTAATTAACACAATCAACTGATATTTGACATGTTGGATTGTTGTGACCTTCTTATCACTCCTTACCGATGTGATTGCAAGGCATTCTTTGAAGGTGAAGTCCATAATTTTAGGTCTTCTTCCTCATTATCATGCCTTTTGGTAAGACAATAAATTGGGTAGTGGCTTAGATCAACATGGAAAACAATTTCGACATAAGGGTTATACACATTAATTATTTTCATTGAATAATTTAAATTCCTACTCATGATTGAATCATGGACTTGTACAAAACGCAACAAATTTTAGAGCCTCAAGCCCTTAATTACTCACACCTAGAACTTACTCAAATCTAGCCATTAATAAACTTCTTTTGGTATTTTGGTTCAATTTAAAAGGTAGAGTGTTGAGACTCAGACATGCAGTGAGTTGCATGGATTCAATTGAATTAGGCCCCTCCATCACATGCATGTATGCTTTCACGACAAGTGTTGAACAAAAATATTTGATGCCCCAACCCCAATTATGCTAGCTTTGCTAACTTGCTTGGTATGTAGGAATTTTTTTTGAATGTTTCATGAGTTGTGTATTATTTTTTCTTAGGTGCCCAATCCTTATCATTCTTACATCTCTTAGGCTTGGATTGCACGTGGATGCCCCAATATGGTTATGGCATAGTCTAAGTAGTTTTTTTGTATAATGACGTGTGCTCCAACTCTAAAAAATACAAAGAATAGTTGTTATTTTACTGAATTGTAAAATTAATGATACACATATGACAACTTAATGTGTTCAAAATAATTTTCATTGAAAATTTATCATTTTTTCATGTGAAGTGCTCAATTGTTTAAAATTGTAAAAATTTGAAAGAACAATATTTGTTTTTTGCATTTTTTTAATGAAAAGGTTTAGTTAATTTATACTTGTCAATTGAAGTACAATTATTTATATTTCCCTTCATCTCTAAAGTGTTGAGAGAATAAATACCCTTCCAATTAAAATTAAGACTCACCCTTCAATTTTGATCACTGATGGTGAACTGTCACTTTTGCTTTTCAAGCTTTTCTTTAGTTTTTTTAATTATTAAAAAAACACCTAAATTTTCACAACGGTGTCACCACCATGTAAAAGTTTGCTTAGGTGCTAAGTATGGGACTTGGGACTCTTAAATTGAAGGATCAACAACTAGTTAGGATTCTTCTAGGTATCGATATGGTACAGGTTCTAGTACCTAATTCGTAATTGACATAGGAACCTAATTTTCCTAATTTGGCACACGCTTAACGATTTGCTTCAATGGTGCAACAAGGATAAATATGGTCATGAGAAAAATTGTGTAATTGCTTTGTTGGATCTTTGAAAATCGAGGTGCATGGCACCAATATTACTAATAGAAGGTAGAAAATTTACAAAATTTACACTTCATTGTCAAAATTGCAATTTTCCATGACACAATTGACAATGACTAACATAAATGACTAATTCATATTCTTCTAGCTAGTCATTTTTTATGTCGTGACTAAATTGGTCGTTTGTTTTAGTCATTTTTAACTTTGTCACATATTATCTAGTCATATTTGTTAATTGGTGACTAAATTAGTCGTTAATTTTAGTCGTTTATAGTTGGGTCAATCAAAATTGCTCATATTTAGTAGTAAATCACTTGAAAAACTTATAGTGACTAGAATTTTTAGTCACCTAGTAGCTAATTCCTCATTTTTTACTAGTGAACTATCTAGGCTAGTGGGTAGGAAATTTAATCAATAATGATTAAATATTGTTATACTAATTATGAAGTGGGTTTATAATATCCCAACACATCCCACATACCAACCTTTTCATAAATGTTTAAAATAGATACATATGTAGCAACATTATTTGGAAAGATAAATTGGACTTTAAGCATGGTTGTCTTTGGAAAAATAAATTTGTTTTCAAGCATGGTTTTATTTAGATCTTATTGTGTTTTCTTATAATTACAAATGATGCAATCTAGGTGTTAATATTTCTCCTTTCCACTATTCTTAAAAGGGTTCTAGCTTAATGGAAGAGCGCCTTCCTTACAAGAAGGATTTTGGTGGTTCCTCCATTCCCTAATGATATTGTAATATTTGTATTTTTAATAAAATATATTTATTATGATTTATTATACCTATATGGGGGGATTCAAACTGTCTTTGTATGTTGCTACGAGGGGGTTTATAAATCACCTTCATATGTCACTACGACGGGGGTTCAAAACTACCCTTATATTTTACAACGAGGGGGGTTAAACCCCCCTATAGGTTTATATGAGGGGGGTTGATGACCATCCTCAAAGTTTTGTAAGATAGATTTTTATGGGGGGGTTCGAAATTCTCTTGTAGGTGTCTACGAGGGGGTTTGGAAATTCCTCCAATAGTTTGTAATAATTACTTTTGGGTTGGGTAGGTTCAGAACTTCCTCCATAGGTGTCTATGAGAGGGGTTTATAACCTCCCCTAAAAGTCACTTTTTTTTGGAGGGGGGTAGAACCGCCCCAAAAAATATTTTTTAGCATTGGTTTTTATCTCCTCCAGAGCCTCATTTAAACTTCTAAACTTTTGGTGTTGGTTCTATTGGGGGTGGTTTTGTTAAGAACACCCCCAAATGTTTGTGTTAGATTTTTATCATTTAAGCAATATGATCTTAGGATATTATCTGAAAGAATAACATGCACAACAATTCTCAAATATTTTCCTTAGGGAAACCATAAAGGAGAAAACCCCGCAACTTCCTCAGAGATAGAATGAGCACCATTAGTAGCAGTAAAAATCAAAGACGGAAAGATGATCTCCAATAGTTGTTCTCTCTCTCACTTTAGCGAGGTCCTCCTCTCTCACCTATGCACTATAGATGGGTGAGTGTGTGTGACAAATAGAGAGGCTCACTCTCTATTTATACTAGTTTTCGACTTGAAAATTACTTACCAGGGCCGACTTCTCTAGGAGAGTCTAATAACCTAGTGCCCCACAACTATGGGGACTTGCCCCCTCGATCAACAAGGAGGGTTAACCTCTATGAATTTTCATGACTTGATTACATTAATTATTATCCCAATAGGAACATCGGGGACCAATGAAATACAATATATGAAATATACAAGTGAATACATTCTGAAGTTACAAATACATCAACACTCCGTCTTAACTAGGAAGGTATTCTCTTGACATAATTCATTAGCACAACTATTCGTCAGTGGATCATCATCAAGGATGGATCATCACTATATCATCATCAAACCCAGATCATCACTGGATCATCATCATCATCACTTCTCCAACTGTCTCGATCAAATGGTGCTATCTCTCAATTCTACTCGTCACAAGAAGTTATACAGAGCCAACCCTTTTTCATGTTGGTTATAGGCCTAGACTCCATGTAGGTATTCATCTTCTTCATCACTTATATCTGACTATGGGAGGAACACATCCAACGTCTATGTCAAAAAGGAAAAACACTCACATATGACCATGGGAGGAACACATCCAACTTCCATGTCAGAAATGCTCACTCAACACTTACATCCACCAGCATGGTAGGACACACCTATTACCATATGGGAAAGTCCCTAGCACTTATGTCCACTGGTATGGTAGAACATGCCTACTACCATCCATGGAAATTCTCTGCACTTACATCTACTGGCATGGTAGGACACACCTACTACCATCCATGGAAAGGCTTTGCACTTACATCCACCGACATGGTAGGACACACCTACTACCATCCAGGGGAAGGCTCTGTACTTACATCTGACCATGGGAGGAACACATCCATCATCCATGTCAGAAGGGATCTTCACTTACATCTAATCATTGAAGGAACACAACCAACATCCATGTCAGAAGGGCTCTGCACTTACATTTGACCATGGGAGGAACACATCCACCATCCATGTCAGAAGGGCTCTACACTTACATCTAACCATGGGAGGAACCAATCCTACCACCATGTTAGAAAGGCACACGGACTCATAACTTCCTTGTTGAAGGAACCTCAATCTGGAGAACACCAAGCTTCTCCTTGAAGTATTCAAATTTCACTCTAGCTAATGGTTTGGTCAACACATCATCTATATGCTCGTTCATCGCAACATACTGGAGCTTCGCTACTCCTCTCTGCACCATATCCCTGATATAATGATATTTGATCTCGATATGCTTCGACTTGTCATGGAACACCAGTTTCTCCGACAAATTCACACAACTCTGGTTGTCGCAATATATACAAGTAGCATCCAACTGGACATCAAACAAATCAGATAGTAGCTTCCTTAGCCACACTGCTTCACAACTATCCGAACAAGCTGCGACATACTCTACTTCAAATATACTCAATGCCACGCAGGATTTATTCTAGCTAAACTAGGCTATCACACTTGATCCCATACTGAAGCAACACCTTGAAGTGATCCTCCTATTAGTGGCACTGCCCGCCCAATCTGAATCAGCATAACCTTCCAGGTTAATCTTTTGATTCACCTCATACTTTATCCCATATTCAACTGTACCCTTTAGGTATCTCAGAATATGCCTTGCAGAAATCAGGTGAACATGTCTCGAATCCATCAAGAACTAGCTAAATGTGTTCACAATAAATCAAATATCTGGTCTCGTATTCATCAAGTACATTAAGGACCCAATCATCTGATGATACATCGTAGCATCAACCAACTCTGATGAAGCATCACTCAATAGCTTCAGGTTCGATGACATAGGTGTGGCCATGGCCTTGCAGTCCATCATCCCAAACCTCTTCAATATATCCACTGCATACTTACTTTGTCTAAGGAATATTCCATCTTCATTCTGTCACACCTCCATGCCTATAAAGTAGTGCATCATACCCAAGTATTTGATCTCGAATTCCACACCAAGTCAGTTCTTGCAATTTTAATGAGTTCCTCTTTTCCTGTCAGGAACAAGTCATCGATGTATAACAGGAGCATCCCTGGTTTTACGCCTTCAACCTTGAAGCAAGGGTTGGGATATTCTTTACTCTTATTAAAGCCTAGAGCCACCAGTAATCTTTCCATCCTGTTATACCATGTCGAACCTCAGGATCTTCTACTGTCACTCCCTCTAAAGCAAAGCATCATCCTCCCTCTGTCTTTCGTACTCTATGTATTGAAACATTTTGTACTGGAGTGACAAGTAGCTTCCTCTACTGCTAATATTCTATGTATCCATCTAGGGTCACTGGATACCAATATCCTCTATCTTGAACCCTTTCAAAATTTCTTCTCACACCCATCTGTGAGCTTGTCATCCTCTATAGGATTTCATCTTCGACCTTGTAGTAAAGGTTAATATCTTCATCACTCTATGTGATCTTCAAGCTCCTTATGTATGTGTTATCCCATGGGTGTCTTCTGAGCTCGTACAAGGACTTTTACTTTCCACACATGAGTCTTCTTGTCATGTGCCTCAAATCACATTGGCTACAAATGTCTCTTCATAGTCTATGCCTTCTTTTTGTGAGAAGCCTCATGCTATGAATCTTTCCTTGTATCCCATGATGTTGTCATCTATTGCATGTTGGATCTTGGTGATCCCTATGGAATATACTAAGGAATTACCTTCATGTCTCGATACCACATCCTAGACATCATTCTTCTTGAATTGGTACACTCCTTCCCTTTCTTCTTGGCTATTTCTTCATAGCTAGAAGGTTTTGCATCAATGATGTCGCTCAATAGTGTCACATAACTACACTGTGTATGAGACCTCTTTATTTCTTTGAAAGTATCGTCATATTATTCTTCATGTTGGATTATGTCTCGAACTTCTGTCACTTGTTCTTCGGAACAAGTCTCATCCTTATTTTCTTGTAGGCGATTGTATGCGATATTTCCTATAAGTCAAATGCATTAGTTGTATGGTTGGAAACATTTCATAAGGCATATTCATAATGGAGAATTCTTATGCATAAAGATATAATCATGCAACTATTTTAGCCAATACAACATTCATCCATATCTCACAAAAACTTTCTAGATGCCTTCCATCTCTACTGTGACATCATTGAGATTGTGCAGTAATCCAATATGTTAGAAAAGAGGTTTCATTCTAGATCAGTAGCAATGGAGAGTTGTATAGCACCATGGGCTACTTAACCATCACATGCATATTAGTAGTATATTATCATTAATGCAAACATTCTATCATGCATAACACATCAACTGAATATAAGCAAATGCATAACAATATAATATCATGAAATGACATCTGAATACTTATCTTTATTTGTTTCATGGGTAGACTCCTTCTTGAGCCTTTTGCTTCATCATCTTCTTCATTCATGAAATCATCATTTATTATCCAAATGCTAAGATGGATAAGAGGTTCTTCAAGAATTGACTCCTTCATATTCTTCATCACTTGAGGAATCTTCTTTGAAATGTGAGAGCTAGATCTTCAGTTGCTCCCATATTCTTTTATCTTATTATGAATTGAGCTTCTTCTTGTGTGCGGTCTTCCCATATTTTGCTGAAGGTAATCACTTCCTTTTGGCACACATTCCTCGAATGAGTAAATCCCATGAACCTGGGACTCCATTCAAGGTGGTTATAACAATAACGTATTCTTCTTCGATTGCTTCATCATAGCATCGAACACTTCCTTTTGGTGTCTTTAAGGATTACACATGAGGAATGAGATGAGATTCTTTAAGAATTTGCAATGATTCTCTTGGCTCTATCCTTAGCCTCATCTCCCTCTGGATCTTATAACTTCCTTACTGAAATACTCATCTAAGTCAACGAAGTTCCTATACTTCTTTTGATTTATATTCTTCCCTTCAAAATATATTGTTCAAGGAATCAAACATCTCTTTAGGTGTCTCTAGGGAAGACTCATGGTATAAGGTGATCCTCTTGGACTTGACCAAGTTCTTCTTGTGTAAGGCTTTATCCTCATCTCCCTCTAGAACTGGAACCTCTCCACTTATGTAGGTGTCCAATTCATTCTCTTCAAGAACTAGTGAGATTCTATACTTCCATGCTTTGAAGTTGTCAGATTCACCAATATTGTCATCAAGATGGTGTGATTAGTCATAATGAGATGAGAACCTCAACTATAAATAGCAAAATATTAGATCTTACCGATTTGAGGTGTCTATCCTAGATTTGGAGCTAGATGATCTAGGAGTTGTCAGAGAAACCTTTGTTACCACCTAAGTTGTACTTAGTGGATTTTAATCAAGTGAGCCTGGTGAACCGGACAAGGATAACTTGTTCAAACTTCAGAAGTGCTTCTGGGAAGTTCTTTTTGTACTATATCACATGTTCATACCCCCTTGGGGGAGTTGTAATAAATGATATAGCATGATAGTGTCTGTAAAATACTCGGTCTCTTAGACTTTATTTGTCAATCCGATCAGCCCAGGGTGTTTTTTCCCTTGGTTATTATTGGTTGTTGAATAAACGACTGATAATTTCTGAGTTTTTCACTCAATACCTCCAAAGTTCGGGTGGTCGGTTTGGAATTTATTCCTAATGAGGTTATTAGAGTCTATGTGTCAATGTATAAAAATGCTAGGCATTATTGTTGAGTCATATGAACATGTCTAAGTCCCCGACAACGATGCCAAAAAGTGTTTCCGCCTTTAACACACCTGGGTTACGTGGCAGAAATATTCAAGCCACTTTGTGTGTCCTTGGGGGAAAGTCTCGAGTCAAGGCTGTCACCTTGTTCTTGACTCCTTCGTTCAGGCTAAATCCTAACGAAGCCAAGGGGGGTAGACCCTATTAAACTACTAAGGATAATTACTTAGTGTGATGGTGTTATATTAATTAGAAGTTTTGAAATTAACCAATGGAAACAAAAGATAACAAGATGCAAGATTTAAAGCATATAAGCACAGTAATGACACTCAATATATATATAATCAAAAGAATTGATCAAAGTAAATCACCAGTGCCTTAAATGGAGTCAACAGAGAAAATAATGTGCTTGCATGTGCTTGAAATAATGTTTTGCAAATGTCTCTTGGTAGATTTTAAATTAATGTGGAATGTGAATGAATTAATTTAGGCGAAAAGGGGACTCCAGATATACCCAAGGGGTACTTGGTGTATGTCCAAAAGTGAACTTTCACGACTACCCGCAAGGAGTGGGAACAACTGGAAAGTGACCTCAAGGCGCCGATCTCTGTCACAACCTGACGAGTGCGTTATGAACAATAGTCTCCGAGACTCCGTTCCAACCCACAAACACCTTGTGGTAGCTGTGAAAGTTAACTTTTGGACATACTCCAAGTACCCCTCGAGTATATCTGCAGTCCCCTTTTCGCCTACATTAATTCATTCACAATCCACATTAATTTAAAATCTACCAAGAGACATTTGCAAAACATTCTTTCAAGTGCATGCAAGCACATTATTTTCTCTGTTGACTCCATTTAAGGCACTGGTGATTTAATTTGATCAATTCTTTCAATTATATATATATTGAGTGTCATTATTGTGCTTATATGCTTTAAATCTTGCATCTTGTTTTCTTTTGTTTCCACTGGTTAATTTCAAAACTCCTAATTAATATAACACCATCACACTAAGTAATTAGCCTTAGTAATTTAATAGGGTCTACCCCCCTTGGCTTCGTTAGGAGTTAGCCTGAATGGAGGAGTCAAGAACAAGGTGACAGCCTTGACTCGATACTTGCCTCCAAGGACACACCGAGTGGCTTGAATATTTCTGTCACATAACCCAGGTGTGTGAAAGGCGGCAACAACCATAATTTTCAAAAACTTGGAATCTTTCAAACCTTATTATATAGAAATATGTGCTTACTCAAGGCGAGCTGAGAAGCATACTCATTTCCCATAAACTGTTATTAGAACTACAAAATATCTAATGCCCTAGTTTTCTTCAATTTCTTCTGCAGAATTGTCTGATATTGTTTCAGCAATATATTCGAATGTACTACTCCTTTGTGTTCGAAACTTTGCACTGCAATGGCCTTGTCTGTCCTCTTTCCAAAACCATAGGTTTGCATGGAATTGGTTTCACCAATTGGGACTTATGAGAGTTTTCCCAAGTGACATATTTCAGGATTGTTCAGAATAGCGAACTTGTACAGACTTCCACGTGTCACTGTTTTCCCTTCGGGGTTTGACACTTTTACCACATAAATTACAGTTCGTACCCTATTTGGAAAATCTTTCTAAATTTAATTTGGAACTTCGTAGCCCAAGACATAGAAATCTCCCCTAGGTTTCATGTTTAGGGATGAATCCTAGAAGAGGCTGGAACCCTGATTTGGAGGAATCATATCTCCTAGAATATAGAGAATATGAGGATGAAATTTTTACAAAGGGTACATCAGGAATTTATCTTCGGCCTGTAACATTTTGGCTCTTGATCCTTCTCCAATATCGATATATAGCGAATGTACCAAAACTACAAGTTTTAGTATTTTAGGGTTTTTCAGGCCCAATGTCAAATTAGGGTTTGAATTTCCTGGACTTTTACCCAACCATTTGATCTAGGTCTCTAAATTTCGATTTTGAGGAGGAGAGAAATCCTATGTTGGTCTCACTCAAAAATTCCTCTTCTATGAGAAGCCCTAATTTCCCACAGTAGTGACAGGCCAAAAAATGAAAATGCCTGGAATCAAATTCTACTTCGACATAAAGATGCACCCTTCAATGGAGAGTTAGCCTAGACTTCTTTTGTTGATGATATGTGGAGAGAGACCCAAAACGTAAGAAGTCCTAGCTTCTACAGCTGTATAGTGTCTTCTTCTCAAGTTAGATCTGATACAATGTTATATTTTTATCATTTAAGCTATATGATCTTAGGATCTTATCTAAGAGAATAACACGCACAACAATCAGTCACAAGAGACAATAAACATAAAGATTTTCCTCTGGGAAACCATAAAGGAGAAAACCACACAACTTCCTCAGAGATAGAATGAGCACCAATGGCAGTAGTAAAACCCAAAGACAGAAGATGATCTCCAACAACTGTTCTCTCTCTCACTTCAGCGTGCTCCTCCTCTCTCACCTATGCGCTATAGCTAGGTGAGTGTGTGTGACAAATAGAGAGGCTCACTCTCTATATATACTAGTTTCCAACAAAACAATTACTTACTAGGGATGACTTCTTTAGGAGATTCTAATAACCCTAGTGCCCCACAACTATGGGCACTTTCCCTCCCGATCAACAAGGAGGGTTAACCTCTATGACTTTACATGACTTGATTACATTAATGATTATACTAATAGGAACATCGGGGACCAATGAAATACAATATATGAAATATATAAGTGAATCAATTCTGAAGTTACAAATAAATCAACAGTTTGCAAGATGGTGTTTTAGGAGGGGTTTAGAACCACCCTCACAGGAACCTACGGGGGGGTGGGGGTGGGGGGGGGGGGGGGGGGGATTTAAAACAATCCCTGTAGTTACCTACGAGGGGATTTTGTAACTGGCCTAAAAAAATTTCAATAAGGAATTTTGGGGGGGTTTGTAACACCCCCATAGGTGTCTATGAGGGGGATTTATAAACTCCCTAAAATTCACTTTTAGGAGGGTTAGAACCGCCCCCAAATGTCATGTTTATGGGCAGTTTTGATCTCTTCTAGAACCACCCCTAAAATTACAAATTTTTAGCATCGATGCTATTGGGGGAGGTTTTTTAAATTCCACCTCTAAAGACAAAAACGCCCCCAAAAGTGAAATTTGGAGGCGGAATACAACCCCCCCCCCCCCCCCCCCCTAAAAGTCAAATTTGTTGCAGTGATAAAGAATCATATGAACAATAATTATAATCAAATGGGCAACTAGATTCAATAGGACAACTTTCCTCCCAATTGTAGACACAATCAAGCATAACTCACTTGAATAGTCACCCCCAAGCTAAGACCATGGATCCATAGGTAGAAGCACACTTAGTCTAACAACTCTTAGAACTATCACTTGCAATAACTACTATGCTTCCCACCACAACTTTCATGTCTGTATCCAATTCCTATGGGATGTGACTCCCTTGACCTAATTTTCACTCAGGATATCACCATATAATTTCCCGGCTTTATGTGCAAGAGCGTGGACTAGTGGAGCTATATGAAAGAATCAAGGGATTTATCCAAATAGACTAAATATTTAATAGGATCCCACAATGAACACTAATTCTCACACAATCTTTATACTGTCAACACTCACAACACAGTGTGGTAGCATAATGCAAGTGATCAAAAGATTTGTATTAACTTCAACAAGGAGAGAGCACATGCATAAGTATCTCAAGGATGGAAATTCCAACCCAAGGTGGCTAGATTTAATTGGTTTAAGCGTGGTTAGGTTTCATCATGTAGACTAAACTCAAATTGGTGGAGTGGTGGCTTAGCTTAGGAGATTCCCTTCCTGGATTAGCACTTGTGGGGAGGAGTTACCAAAATCCAAGGAGTGGAGGCCAAGAATATATCGAGGGATAAATAGTCATGTGAGGGAAGTGAGTGGGCTAATAGGATCATAAATAACCTGCAAGTAGAAAATAGGGAGCATCTCCATGAATAGAGTAATGGGGTGCACTTATGGAGGTGGAGGCTAAATTCTAGCTTGTGGAAGCTAAAATCTATATTACAACTCTTAGAATCTAGGGAGACGGTGCCTTAGTGCAAATGGGGCTTATAAAAGGGTATCTTTCATCCAAGGAGGGTGCATTAGGCAAGGGGGTACACTAATGCATGATTAAGGTGCCATAATAACTCCATATGTCAATATAATAAAAGATAGGGTCTATTGTACAATGTTTGGGTGATCAACAACTAATAACATCACCAAGGTACAAACATGAACTAGGATGGAAAAACTTAATCCAACAAGTTCTAAAGTGTTACGAAGGTCCTCATTCTCCCTCACACTGTGGAACCCATGGTCTCCCATACTATTTCAATTTCCTTTGTTGAGCTTGTTGTGTATTTAATTAATGACACAACAATCAACACTAATAACAATAGTATTAATAATAATGCCTAGTCCATAGTCACATTAACAAACAAAATATCTTTAGTCCATAGTCACATTAACAAACAAAAGATCATAATTCCATGGCTTAACAACCGAGGCATTACACAAGACATTGGATATACCTTCCTTATCATCATGATGAGATGTATGACATGGGAAAATGGTATTCATGAATAAATGTGAGCATGCATTGACTGAGATGTGCATGAACAAATTTTGTATTTTTTGCAATGCACATATGTGGGAATATATGTTAGAATGCATTGTTGGAATGCATGCTTGTGCCATATTTAATTGCACTTAATATGTTAAGAAATTAAATGATGGAATTAAGGGTAAATCATGATTCTAATATTATTTCATTAGTTTTTGTGGACCCAATGAAAGCTTTGCATGAAAGGTAGCTATAGTTAGTGTTTTCACACTGGCTAGGGCAAGAAAGCACCTACTAAGCCTTAGGGAAGTATTAGTAGCATATAGAATTGTAAACACAAATTACTGTAGTAAATAATAGTAAGAAACTAAACTTCATGAAAATAAAATGCAAATAAAACAAACTAAGTTAATGTTTTTTATATTTCACATTGTTGGGGCGCATACTCCATGTTGGGTAACTCCGCGGTTATTTAGGAAATTTGTAAGCGGAGCTATGGGTCAAAATAGTCTTAGGGGTGTTAGGGTAAGTCAAAACCCTCCTTTTTGTAATAAACCCATGGTTTAAATTCAGGGTTTAGGGTTTTTTGGGTGCCCATGGTTTAAGACCATGGTTTTGCAAAACTGCGCAGTATAAATAAGCGCTTATGTAAAAAGGATAGGTTAGGATTTTTGATGTAAAGAAAGATAAGGTGAAGTAAGGTTGGTTTTTGTAAGGAAAGGATAAGTCCTAGCTGTGTGCGTGGACGACCTCTGCAGCTGTGTGCGCAGAGGGTTTTTGTAAGGAAGGAAGAAAGATCTACAGCTGTGTGTGCAGAAGCCTGCTGCTGTGTGCGCGGCTGTTAAGAACTGAAGGGATCTGCAGCTGAGTGCGCAGATAAACTGTGGTTTTGAGGAAAGAGGAATAAAACGCAGTT
>LPNX010608971.1:46907-97235 GCA_001517045.1 Pseudotsuga menziesii
TACATCTTTCCAGCTTCGCAGGTCTCGCAACCAGGGTATCAGAGTTAAAAGAGCTAATCACAAAATCAGCGCCCAGTACTGCGACAAGCAGCACTATGGCACCCCCACAGCAGGACAGTAGGAAATGGCCACTTAGGGATCCCCAGGGACAGGTATCAAGTGCAACTCTGATGCAGCCTGACATCGATTCTCGACCCCCGACAAATATAACTGCGGAGCTTGATTATACAAAGATACCTATGTCAGAGTTGCACCTCCGACAGCTCGCGATTACAAAGGAGATCCATACCCGAACTCAAGTGTCACAAATCCAACTGGAAGAATCCATCAAGCAAAACAAAACTTTCGCTGCACGCCTACAAGAGATCACACAACAGAAGAAAGAGGCCGAGCAGACAACAACTACGCTACTGCAAGCATTGGATGAGGCATGTCGGAGTCTGTCTGACTCCAACATACAGGAAACAGAGGAACCAAAGAAGAAGATTGCTAAGATGAAAGACTATGCCCAGCAGTCCCACAGTGAATTGGAACGGATGAAGATAGAACATCAGCAACAGATTGCAGAACTTCAACTGCGCATCCCCCCTGAGACTCCTCCAGAGGTCCGAGAACAGCGCCAGCAGGATATCAAGGCTTCAGCAACAAAAATATCAGACAACATGGCTAGTGTCGCAAAACTAATGGAAGACAGCATAGAAGCATGGGCAAACCTACAGGACCATCCAGATGTAGGTAAGATTCAGGAAGCCATCAAGTTGCGCCAGGATGAGTTAGATGCAGTCCGAATAGAAATCAAGACGCTGCCACCTTTGCAGAAGATGGCTAAAGTAAAGCGCAGGAAGGAACTTCAACAGGAAATCGAGTCTTGCAGGATGAAGGTGACGATGCTGGAAAGTGCATTACAGCCCCTGGTTATGAAGCCTTAGAATTGACCAATACTGCGGAAAGCCAGCTCAAAATTTTGAAGACATATGACAATTTTGCGCAGGAAAAGGCTGACACAGACTCTTCTTCAGTATTGCAGGAGATGGTGGAAAAGGAGAAAGCCGCTGATGAGATACTGCATAATCTCACCAGTCGCTTCCAGACCCTCGCACAGAAGATTCGCCCACCAGAGAAGATGAAGAGTGTCCTGGGACGGGCCACTAGTGAGTCTTAGGGGCCTGTTGGGGCGCATACTCCATGTTGGGTAACTCCGCGGTTATTTAGGAAATTTGTAAGCGGAGCTATGGGTCAAAATAGTCTTAGGGGTGTCAGGGTAATTCAAAACCCTCCTTTTTGTAATAAACCCATGGTTTAAATTCAGGGTTTAGGGTTTTTTGGGTGCCCATGGTTTAATACCATGGTTTTGCAAAACTGCGCAGTATAAATAAGCGCTTATGTAAAAAGGATAGGTTAGGCTTTTTGATGTAAAGAAAGATAAGGTGAAGTAAGGTTGGTTTTTGTAAGGAAAGGATAAGTCCCAGCTGTGTGCGTGGACGACCTCTGCAGCTGTGTGCGCAGAGGGCTTTTGTAAGGAAGGAAGAAAGATCTGCAGCTGTGTGCGCAGAAGCCTACTGCTGTGTGCGCGGCTGTTAAGAACTGAAGGGATCTGCAGCTGAGTGCGCAGATAAACTGTGGTTTTGAGGAAAGAGGAATAAAATGCAGTTTGTGGACGTAGCCCCTACACTGGGGGTGAACCACGTTATATTTGGTGTTGTGGTTTTATTGTGTTGTTTCTGCTTCTGTTATTTTCATGCATTAAACTGAATACATCTGATAATATAAGATCACTGTTAGTAATAAGCTTCGCTGTGAATTCCCCGTAGTGGGTTATGCAAGTTTAGTTTGTTTATTATGCTGCGAAGTTATCTGTGAATGAATGATAAGTAACAAGAAGTTGATTAATAATTGCTTTGAAAGGCTAAGGTACAGTAATACCCCTCTCTGCATGCAGAAACCTGATTCTGCGGCACCCCATTGCTGTTTCGGGTGAGACTGCAACCTGCGCGCAGGTTGTTGCCGAAAGGGCCAACACGGTGGGTCTTTTGTTGGTGCGACGTATAAGCGTTAACTCGGGTCTGCCCTATTTCCCAACACACATACAAAAGGAGTAGGGAAATAATGTTTTCGGATTTTTTATTTCATAAAGAAAAAGAGTCAAAATGGTGTAGTATTACCTCAATGAGTGTGTGCAACGACCGTTGTAGATGGTTGAGCAACGAGTCCTTGGTCTCCAAGATGTGTCGGGTGTTCTCCACACAATGGTCACAAAAGTGTAGCCAAAACTCCGAGATAGGTGAAACAATAAATCAAATGGGGGATTCAAGTTTATGGTGGAATTTAGGGAGAGTGATGGTAATGTAATAAGTGAGAATGGATGTGAATGTGTAAAATGGTGTCCTTCGCCATCCTTTTATAGGAATGTTTTCCCTTAGTTTCATGGTCGGGTGGAGCATGGAATTGAACCATGGTTTTGGGTGTCCTTCTAGGGGTTTCCCTCCGTTGCCCACCTTTTTAAATATTTTTTTTTTCTTCATATTTTTTGGGGATTTTATCCACAATTTAGGGATTTTTCTCGTTTCTAGAGGGAATTAAGCCATATTTCCCTATTTTGGAGGGGAAATTATAATTTTGAGTCAATAATAGGTTTTGACCTTATATTTTATGGATTAGTGAAGGTTTTTATGGGGAAAATAAGGAAAGTGGTAATGAAGCTAGGGATGAGCATAGTGAGACATTTTTTGGTGTTAACAGTAGCCATATTTTAATGGACTACAAGAACACTATGCCAGAAGAACAAATTTTCATACAAAATATGTTTTGAACATATTAAAGAGTGTGATTGTTTAATCAGGAGTAATTGCACATTTGTTTAATTGCATGGACAATGTCATTGCATTGTGTAATTTTTATTGTGTTAAGTGAGTGCATATATAGTGAATATGTTTAATTACATTTGAAAAAATTGACAGTTGATAATGATTGAAGTATGTATATGTTATAGTTTTGAGATATCTTTATGGGTTGTTGTAAATGTTTCATGAAGCATTATATGCATGGATCCTGACAGTTTGTCTAATTGATTGAAAATTTCAGAATCTAGGTGGAATTGTATTGGATATGCCATAAGGAAGATTGGATGTTACCACCTGCAAATACCAAACATTATGAGAAGGATATCATACTTGTAAAAATGGGTTTGTTTATGAAACAATTTGAAAATTTCTAATTAAAATTATTATCACGATATCTCATGGAAACTATATGTGTATAATACATGTGAGATTATGGACCTCCCTAATGAGGATAGATTATGGTTGCTATAAGTTTGTAAGAAAATGGGAGAATTCTATTGTAATGACACTGGAACCCTATGATAGCCCTTGGTAGCCATGAGATATGTATGTTATAGGTTTCTAGTGGGACGCTTCGGTAGTAAGATTCTATAAGTATTTTCCCTTCGTGTGCAAGAAATCCTTGGAAAATTATGGATCACCTGAGGAACATTTTAGTAGATAAGGGGATGCTTGAGACTAGATGGTGAGTGACTGCAAATAAGAGGAAATTTGAATCAATATATTGTGAGAGACTCATTTTGTATACTAGTTGGGATAAAGAAGGAAATATATGTATATGCACCTTGGGTGTGTTAGTGAAGATAGTAAGTTGAATCTTTCCCACAGTAGCCACATAGGAAGAGTTATGTTCATATATATAAGTACTAAGTTTAATTGTATACCTTATCTTGTGATATGAATATATGTTCTTCTATTATGAGACTTGAATATTTATGAGTGGATCAAGTGTTTCTTAGAATGGCTATAATGAGCATGTTTTTTATTTGATGACTATAAAAGGAATTTGTTGATATGTTAAAATCCTTGGAGTTATTCCAAGGTGGTGCAAAGGAATGATTGGGCATTGTTGTCAAAGATATCCACCAAAAAGAAAAATGGGCCTTGAAGATAAAGGAATTGTGGATGCAATTGAAAAGGGCGTGGAACATTTCTAAAAACAAAGAGAACACCAAGGATGGTGTTATTCCAAGTGGTGTAATACCCCGGTTTCAACTTCTAGATTGTATTAAATTAGATTATGTAAAATGATGTAAATGCTAGTATGGATTCCTAGTGTGGATATCAAGGACAAGGCCCAACTATTGAATGGCTAGGTATGTATTACGCATGCATTCATGTATGGACCATGTAATAGGCTTATCACAATGATGTAGAGATATGTAAATATTATGTTGAAATACAATAAAATAATCCAATATGGATGTGTAAGGAGCTCTATAGGAGTTATGATTCCACTAGAGGGGAATAAGAAAGGAGGCTTATGGGATAATAAATATTTTTTTTCCGATATTTAGAATTAAAAATCATCCATTTTCTTCCATGTTCCTTTAATGAAAATTTACCTCCTTTTGACTTATTAAATTCAAACATTGAATGCATGTGTGAGGTCGCTGGGAAAGACACCTACTGAAGTTATGGAAGCATGGGAGGGATATACTTTTTATGACTACTGTAAGAACCTTCATTCTATGGTTATAAGTAGTGTTAGAATTTTTTTCACTAATACTCTCATATCCATTGGGGTATATCACTTATGGGCTAAGAAGAAGAATTTAAACACCATGGAAACTATCCATGGGGATTAACTAGATTGAGAAATTAACTAGAAATTGTCATTGTAAAGATGAAAATGATAACATCAATAGGAAAGTGGGTGGTGATAGGTGATCATAGAGGTTTGGCAAGATAAGAACCTTTACCCATTATTTATTTGTTTCTCATTTGATGTTTAAGACAGAGAAACTTTTATGGGAAAAATTTATCCCATGGGCTATTTTTTGTCATTTTTTTCCAAAAAAGGATTCACCAATTTCCATTTTTTATAAAGTTATTCATGCAAATTTGATGAGCTGAATTTACCCTAATTGTTCATAAACTATATAAAAGCATTATAAATTTGAATCGTTTTAGAAAAACATAAACCAACATTTTATGGTTTGAAATTCAAGAGTTAATATGATTCACCAAGGTTTATACACTTTAAGAAACTTATGGATCCTGAAAATTTTCCCTAGTTGAAGAAGCCACACTCTTGATCCTACATGGAATATCCTAAAGGCATACAATAGATTGGAATCTTACTAAACACATTGGTAAGCACTTTATGGGTTGGATTTCTTAAGTGAATTATAGAGCAATGAAGGAAAACATGTTACTTATGTCTGGGGGGAAGTGGAAGAGAGTGTCATGCTTGTGATGGCTAAGTGCTATTCCTATACTGCTATAGATGAGTAGGTTGGATAAGCATGAGATTAAATGAGATAGGTTTAGGAGAGAGTGCAACTTGTAGGTGTTTCCTTCACCCTAGTGGGATCATATCTTGGCTCAGGGGTTCTATCAACAATTGATATCCATGGTTGGGTGGAATGTGTCCCTTATACAACTAGTTACTTGGATCCTCTTTTTGGTTGTGAATATGGATAATTATGCATGTTGTGTATATGAATTTGTGGTTGAATCCATTATGCTTTACATTTATGCACGTATGCATGCATTTTTTTTAATTTATGGACCTATTGATGTATTTTTAATATCTCAAAGCATGTATCGCGTAGATGGGTATGTTATAGAGAGGTATCAAACCAAAAATTGTATGGGGAATATATTAACTACCTCATTCGAACATCAGATATATGGATGGGAACATGACATTATTATTTCCATGTTATCATTTATTTATGATATTTTATAAAATAATGCTCGTGTTTATAATGTTGAAATTTGAAGAAATATCAAAGGATGAATTTTATGTCAAATGATATACTAAATTATTATTTATATGTAGATATCATCCAAATCCTTTGTGTTTTTATTATTCTATTCTAGACGACTATGAAACTATATCGTTTTACAATTATTAACTTCCCATTAGCTAATAAGTGAGAAATTGAGCCCTCTTGTGGACAATGTTTCTTGAGATGGTGAAATTGCATTTAATTCCTTTCTTAGCTTATTAATTGTTGGTAGGGGTTTTGGGGTAAGTGAGTTGCGCAGTACCGCAGAGGCTGCGCAAGCTCACGCAACACTGCGCAAGGCAAAGACAACGCGATGGGTGGAAAACAAAATGTTTTTGAATATTTTATGCATTTTGTTGTATCGCTTGACCACATCTTGTGGTTATAGATCATTAGTGGTTAAATAAGTTAGGAGTTAGTTAGAAGTGGACCTTAAATGTAAAGGTACAATCCTATATATAGAATTAGAATTGCATAAGTTAGAGAGATGAAAAGGGTGATAGCAGAGAGCAATTGAGAAATTGAATATTTTGTTATCTATATGCGACCTTGTGGGTCGATCTTTCTCTTTCTATGGAGAAAGATAGATGTTGTTTTGGATATGTTACATAGAAATTAATATGACACAACAGATGTTGAATTGATCTACTATTGTCTTTTATCTTTTTTCTGTCTTTTATGCACTGCAATGGCAATGTCTGATGGTTCGGTTTTATGAAGGGGGAAGGAAATACTATTGCGATGAATAAATGAATGATGCATATAATCCTGCTGCGGTGAATGAATAATGAAATATGTTATATCTGTAGTTGTAATGGTAGATATGTGATGAATGATGCAATATCTAATAAAATTCTCCGCTAGACCTGATAGTTATTTCGATAAATCATTGATGCCCCAATCGTCCTCCTTACTACCAAAAACTTGGTTTCGACAACTCTCCCTCGAAAATCTCGGGTGAGACTTCATCTGCTCTACGGGTGTTGCTAGGTAGGTTAAAACCTGTCTGGGCCAGTGCTCAGGGAGATCACGTTGGTTGGGGACCCCTGTCGACGAGGCTTTGTTAGTGGGCTTAGGCCAACAAATGGTTCTGTTGTCGAGACTTGTTTGCAACTAAGGAGGAGGATATGTTGTGGCATCCGATGAAACTAGAGATTCAAGACTGGTTCGACCTAAGACTGCGAGAGTTTGCTGAAGCCGAGAACCAAAAATCGAAGTTAACGACAAACACATGGTTGGAAAGGTACATTCACGATGGTCCTCACAAATTGTTTTTCTCTGATTTTCTTGTCATACTCTACGAGTGGCTGGCGCAATTCACCTACAAGAAGCACAACTTCTGGGGAGGAGAGTCGACGTCCTGGACCCCTGAGATA
Source organism: Pseudotsuga menziesii (assembly GCA_001517045.1). Classification (NCBI taxonomy): domain Eukaryota; kingdom Viridiplantae; phylum Streptophyta; class Pinopsida; order Pinales; family Pinaceae; genus Pseudotsuga; species Pseudotsuga menziesii. Next base: position 54,081 of record LPNX010608971.1, read on the forward strand.
ATTTAGGAACTCGAAGAAACTAACAATAGGGCATTGAGGATATTGAAGTTTGGTTCGACAGTATACTGGAAGGACACATTACTGATTTCGTGGTCGATACAAAAAAGTCATACAGCAAAGCAAAACAAGAGTTCTTCAACGGACCACGCGGTAGGTTTTTGTTGTCTCTGCAACTGTCAATCAAGATGCTTGTTTGTGAAAAGGGAATACTAAATATGCACCTTAAGTAGTAAAAATATGGTGTGTGGAGGCTGTGAACACCACGATAGAGGGGGGTGATGAATGGAAAGATAATGGGTAGATGGGTGTGAGTTTCAACGAGACTGTGAGGGCAGCCGAGGAAGAGAGTGGTTATACATGGGGAGGAGCAAGGTTCCGAGTAGAGAAGAGGAAGAGGATAGGGAAAGGTCCTACTGTGATCGGAATGCAAGACCACAAAGGACAACCACATGGGACGAAGTAGCCCTACAGCGATGAAAAGGATGAGAAGACCAAGGCTACACCCAATGTAGAAGAAAGTTCAAACCCCGGTAGCAATGTGTCCACACCTTCGTGCACTACTCCACCATCAGGAAAGTATACGCATTCCACGTCAACATGTCCGACGTGTCAAGCAGCATCTAGTAGTAAAACAACGTTTACAGGAAGAAAGTATAGGATGGTCGTAGATGATAGGAAGTTACATATGTTCCATGGAAATGGCACTGATGACCCAGAACCTAATTGGTTCCTATATGAGGCAATCTGGAATTCTAGACAAACTACCAAAAGGGAGGTAAAGAAAGGCTAGTTAATGACCACCCTTCGGGGTCGTGTGCTTGATTGGTACATTAGATTCATACAGGTACTGCAGGGGACCACAACAAAGGCTTTGGATGAGATTCAGAAGGGACTGCTCGAAGAATTCAAGAAACCCAAATCAGAAGCACAATACATTACAGAGTTGAAGGAAATCAAACAATTCCCTAATGATATGGTTCAGGACTTTGATCAAAGGTTTAAGAGACTGATGGCATGGGTCAACTTTGATATGAGTGACATACAACACAAGGAATGATTCATTATGTCACTGGTCCCTCATATATGACATCTGTTGACGCAACAAAAGATCGCAACATAGAGCAAGGCTCTGGAAATTGCAATGAAGCTGGAGGCTTCACCTATCAGAGAAAATATTGTCGGCATGAATCAAATCCATGCGTAGTTGGCGAACCTGAAACTTCAATTGCAGGATATCAAGAAAGTGAAATATGAACATGATGACTTGTGGTGCACTCGATGTCATGTGGATGGACACACGGAAGATACCTGTCCTTCTTTCTAGAATTATCTACTCTCAAGAGCGTCGAGCCCATTGAGTTGTAGCATTGTGCCTTGGTGTCGCATATGTCAAGTATATGGGCATCGACATGAAGACTATACCTACATGCAAAAAATAGTTACAAAGCCAGCAAGCTTATATTGCACCTTCTGTCACTCAGTTGGGCACGATGATAAGGATTTTTTGAGCTTACGATATGCTTCAAGAGAAGACGTATGATTCGTACTTCATGAAAGGTGAATATCCTCGCATATTGCCGTAGCCACAGGTGATACAGCCACCACCTCAATTCCAGTATATGCCACCACCATCGATGCAGTTTATTCCTTCACAACCACAAATACAGGTTGCACCACATCCACAGTTTGCGATGCGACTGTAGTACACTAAGACCCCAATGGCTTCGCCACAGCCGCAGTATGTCCAAGCAGTGCATTATGTTCAGTAGCAGTTGAATCCCCCACATCAGCAAATGGTGCAGCCCCAGTATCAGCAGCAAGGAGGATTCCACAGAGGATTCAGATTCAAGGGAAAAGGAGGTTTCGACTGTGGAGGAGGATGAGGTCATGCATTTATCCAGTGTTACAACTACGGGACATTTGGCCAATATCAAAGGGATTGTCCCAATTTTCAGTGTGTATACTGCATGGTGAACGATCATACTATTGAAAATTTCCCTCAGCTAATTACAAGATGGCAGGCCGACAATGTTGCTTTATTATAGAACCAGACCTAGTTCCAGGCCCAAAATCAGATACAGAACTAGAAACAAGTGCAGAATCAAGGTCATCCCCAAATTCTAATCCAAAATCAAACTATCAATCATCCTATGAATCCACCAGTGAACTAGAATCCACCTCCGAATCAACCTTCAGCGCAGAACTAGAATCAAGGATCGATAGTTACGACCATTTTATCAGAACCGCGAACAGAGGATGTTGATGGTAGGATCATTACTAGAGGAGGTGTGATGACTGGAAAGGATGGACCACAACCACAAGTGTGACCGGTTGGTAAGAAGAAAGCACAGTTTGATATCACAACCGAGAGAGAGGCTTTTTTCGAAACTTGTGAGGCGCTTGGAAGATATCCTGGTAAGACACCTATTTTTGGCATGCCTTCTGCTTTTGATTATTCTCTAGAAGCTAGACCATCACAGCAGTATGGTGCCTTACAATAGTTCTTTGAGAGTTTTTTATCCTTGGCAAAATATCTCGATGCTCTAGTTGAGATCGAGAAGTTACTACACCATCTGGATAGAGAGTTATAGGACTCTGCAGTAAATTCTTTATAGAAGAAAAAGACAGGCAAGGAAATGCGGATGAACATCTAGATTGGGGACTATGAATTTGATTCAGTCATTTTGGATCTTAGGTCAGATGTGAATATCCTGACGAAAAAAAAGTTGCAGAATATGGGGATCCGAAAATTGGTTGGTCCCCAGTGCATATAAGATTGGTTAATCAAGCCAAAGTTCAACCAATAGGTTGTGTGTCAAATATGGTTGTAAATGTCGAAGGTATGAGGACTTGTGTTGATTTTGATGTAATTGAAGTCATTGATGGAGGGGGATCCTATCCCATGTTGCTAGGGATTGGATGGGCTAATGACATCATGGCCGTGATTAATTTTAAGAAGCAATTGATAACATTTGAGAACTAGATATCCAAGTCATCACCCCTGTGGATCATAATGAAGGAAGACAATATATTGAACCTATCAAAGATTAAATTATTAGAGGATGGGATCAAATTTACAATATCTTTGAGGTTTACATCCATCCTACAGCTAACGGAGAACTAGGTTGGCGCAACGCTAGCTCTGCATCCTCTGATTCTGGTGATGCGCTGGAAAATTGGAAAAACTGAATGCATGAAGTATCACTCAGAAAATGTGGTCTGATCACATAGTCGATGCTCCATGTCATGACTGAAATCGTTGAGTTGTTGATATATGAAGGACTACCGGAACTATCTGGGTTCCTAGAGGAGTTTGAAGTGAAGGTATTTGAACCTCAACACTTGTTGGCATTAGGAGAAGCATTGAAGGCCACTCCAACACATTGGTGGGAAGTTCATAAGGAGACCATTCATGACTAGGCACAGTGTCGACGGTTGATGACTATGCGCTTTGGAGAAATGGAGGTAGATCACACTAGGAGATATGATGGACATAATAACCCTTGTATTCATCTGAAGGAATTCCATATGTTGTGGGCATCGTGACCCAAGGATGAGTGGGTCCATTCTTTTATTCATACATTGGATGAAAGGCCAAGGTCTTGGTACGTATAAGAAAAACTGCATAGAGAAATAACTACTTGGAAGGAGCTGACTGTTTGCTTTGTGAATACCTTTGGCTTTGCAAATTCTAATGTAGAGGTTAATAATTCACTACAGATCATTCAGGATGTAGTTCTGAAAGTTGTCCCAGTTGCGTATCCCGTCGACCCACATGTGCATTGCCACATGCAATCGATGATGGAATTCTACAACCTCTCTTGTGAACCGAAGGATGATGATGAGCTATGCAATATTAATATTCCAGAGACTGAAGGAAGTCGGGATGTCACAGCACCAGATGTGCTGATAGATCCCATGACTCAATCGCTAAATATTAAGAAAGTTAACATTAGAACGAGGAGAATTCGAAGTTTTCCAATATTGGGGACTATTGGGATGAGGAGACCATGGCGAAGATCACAAATCCCTTGCATGAGTTTCAAGATCTATTTTCAACAAAATCCTTAGAAATGAAGGGGGTCTTGGGTGAATTGGGGGAAATGAAAATACCGTTAAAACCATATGCAAAACCAGTATGATATAGGCAACATCGCTTGAATCTGCGATATAAAGAATGGTTCAAGGCTGAACTCGATAGGATGCTTGATGCAGGGATTATTGATCCTATTGAAGAATCAAAATGGATAAGCCCGATGGTAGTCCAGGATAAGAAAACTAGTGAAATACGGATTCGTGTTGATATAAGAAAGTTGAATGATGCTTGCATGCATGATCTCTTTCCAACACTGTTCACGGATGAGGTTCTTGAGGGAGTAGGTGGTCAAGAAATGTATTCTTTCACAGATGGATTTTCTAGGTATCACCATATCCGAATTGCTAAGGAGAATCGCCATAAAACCACATTTGTCACCGAATGGGGTTGCTTTCAGTACATAGTAATGCCCTTTGGATTGAAGAATGCACCTTCGGTATTCTCCGGGGTCGTTGTTACTGCATTTAAATATTTTATTCAGAAATTTCTGCAAGTATATATGGATGATTGGACTATCTAGGGGCTGATTAAGTATCATTTTGGAAACCTGCGCTTGATGCTAGAAAGGTGTCAACAGCATCAGATCGCATTAAATTCAAAGAAGTGCATCTTTTGTGCACCATTTGGGATACTGTTGGGTCATATCGTTTGTAAGTAGGGATTTTGGTTGATTCAGTGAAGATTGCACTCATTTTGAGCCTGCCACCACCTACAAATATGAAGATGTTGCGCGTGACACTGAGACATATGGGGTACTATCGCAAGTTTATCTGTGGTTATGCTGTGATTACTGCCCCCATGGAGAAACTATTAAAGAAGGATGATGCATTCATACGGAGCCATGAGTGTCAAAGTAGCTTCAACGCATTAAGGACAATATGGCTTCGGCACCCATACTTGTGTTCCTCTATTGGAACAAGGATTCTCATGTCCATGTTGATTCCTCATTCGTTGTGCTGGGAGTTGTACTCACACAACCAAGAGAAGGAGATCTGGATCATCTAATTTCCTTTACTATCATGAAGTTATCCTTTGCTGAGAAGAATTATACAACCACAGAAAGACTCAGGGTTGGCAATGCTCTATGCACTGCAGAAGTTCAGGCACTATCTTTTGGGCAGTCATTTCAAAATGTTCATTGATCATTCAGCTTTGAAATATCTGGTTAATAAGCCTATGTTGGGAGGGAAGATATGTCACTGGCGACTTCTCTTTCAGAAGTTTGATTTCGAAATCATCGTGAAGCCAGGGCGTTTGAATGTTGGTCCTGATCATCTATCCCGCATCGAAATAGGAGAAGATCCCACTAATATTGACGATGGATTACCAGATGCACAACTATTCCGAGTCGATATCGTAGATGACCATTATGCACCAATAATTCAGTTCTTGGAAATTGGATTTGCGCCAGAGGATATGACGACCAGTCAAAAGAAGCAGTTGGTAGTGAAGGCTTTAGATTTCCAGCTGATCGTTGGGAACTTATACAAAATTGGACATGACGAAATCCTGCAACGGTGTGATCTACCTCATGAACAAGGGCATATTCTAGCAGAAGCACATGCAGGTGTTGCAGGTGGACATTATGGAGTACAAGCCACTGCGCACTGGCCTATGGTGGCCTACTTTGCATAATGATGTCACAAACTATGTGCAGAGCTGTAATGTTTGTCAACATGTCGGGAAATCATCGTGGTGAGATGAGATGTCACTTATACCACAAGTAACTTTACAACCTTTTGATAAATGGGCTCTCAACTTTGTGGGTCCCAACAACCCACCGGGGAAGTGCACTGGTGCGTGATACATCATTACAGCAAGTGACTATCTGATAAGGTGGGAAGAGGCCGCACCAGTTGTAGATTGCACCACTGCGACAGCAACAAAGTTCATATTTGAAAACATTGTGACACCACTTGGATGCCCTAGGATATTGATGAGCGACCAAGGCAGTCACTTTATCAACCGCACAATAAAAGCATTAATAGAGGAGTTGCAGGCACAACATAAGAAGAGTACCCCATGTCATCCATAAGAAAATGGAATTGTAGAAGCCTTCAATAATATCTTGGAAACCGCGCTGATAAAGGTATATAATGCTAATCGGGATGACTAGGATCTAAAGATCCATGTGGTGCTATGGGCATACTGCACCACTTGCAAAAGGATGATGGGGTAGACGTCGTTCAAATTGGTATATGGGTAAGAGGAAGTCATGCCTATGAAATACATTGTTCCTAGTATGCGCATCACCATAGCAATTGGCATGGAAGATGAAGAAGCACTGAGGAGTGAGAAACACAGCTAGTACAACTAGAAGAGGACTACTTCATCGTAGTCATCCATCAATGCATTGAAAAGGATCGAAAAAAGGCTTGGCATGATCACCACATTAAAAACAAACAATTTTCCCAAGGAGATTTGGTGGTGTTGTACGACAAAAAGATCATAAAGAATCCAGGTAAGTTACAAATGCACTGGTTAGGCCCATATCTTGTTCATTCAATTACTTTTGGAGGTGTAATTCAATTGCAATAGTTAGATGGAGCGGTGTTGCCAAAGCTTGTGAATGGTAGCCACTTGAAGCCCTATCAAACAGGGTCGGAAGGGCGCACTTCCTAAAGCACTGTGCCATGAAAAAAACAAAAAAGAGATAGGAAACATATATTTCATTAAATTTGGAAATATTCTATTATGAATATTTCATCCACATTGAGTTTTTTTGTAAATCTCTAAATACATATTCTATTAAGTCTAGAAAAATAAACTCAAAGAACTATTCCATTAAATTTGGAAGAATTAATCCACTGAGCTATTTTCTCAATTAATATTTTTTAATTTATTTCAAGTAAAACTTTAGTATTCAACCATTCAAAAGAAAATATTACATCTCAATTAGAACCAGAGGAAATATTACATCTCAATTAGAACTAGATGGATTAGATCTAGAATTTAGAACTTCCGCTAGATTGACTTCTTTCAAAATGAGGAAAGTCATAGCCTTTGAATCCTTACATAATTTCTATTAATATTATTTATAGTTTGTATTAAATGTTAAGTTGATTAAATTATTTTATGACATAATACCAACGTTGTATTTGTTACTACAACAATTATAAACATTGTCATAGTAATTATTTTTGTCTTTGTTGAGTATGTTGTTTATTTTGGAAGTTGGCACCACTTATAATCAAAACAAAAAAATATTTTTTGACTTTAAAGTCTAAGTTTTACCCTCGTAATGATTAAAATAAATTATGAATTAGATTAGAAACATAATTTATTATTGTTGTTGTTAGTAGTGGTAGTGTATTAAAAACTAAGTTGATGAATGTTTACTTTATGAATAATAGATTTATGAGAGAAATTTCTTACCTATAAATTTATTTAATGATAATGATGTTAGTAAATCCTCCTTTATTTATTAATATTAATTATTTTAACAATCAAAATCAATTATGAACTAGAATAGCATTAGTGCAGTACAATTTGCTTTTTTTCATATACAAGAAGAAGGGGGAAAACCAACTCAACTAATTATTGCAAGTGTTCATTATTTATTTATGAAGTATTTTAACAATGTGTTTAATTGAAAAGAGCATATTTATATTGAAAATATAGATATATTACAATATTTATATTATCATTAATATGTTATATCATCTATTAATTTATGTTAGGGCATGGAGGAATCGAACCACCATCGTCCTGCTTGTAATGCAGTTGCTATTCCCTTGAGATAGCACCCTTTACAACATGAGGGGAGAGGGATTGTGTTAACACCTAGATTACTGCACATTTCTAATCCTCTGTGACAAATCTAAATGAAGAAAGTCTTACACTTTGATTCTTTCAAAATGATGAAATTCTTAGACTTTGATTCCTTACATAATTTCTATTAATCTTTGAATTAAATGGTAAGTTGATTAAGTTTATGTAATGACATTAATATTGTATATGTTACTATGATTAAGCAATTGAATTATAATTTGATATGGTAACTAGTACTTTGTTGGTGTTGAGTTCCTATACTAGTAAAATGTTGGCACAATTTTAGTATGACCCATTTAAAAACTATTTAATGACATAATACAAATGTGTTTGTTACTGTAACAATTTTAATTCTCAACATAACAAGTAGTATTGTATGTGTTGAGTATCATGTTGTAATATATTAGAAGGTTGGCAACATTTTACAAGTGACAAGAAGTACTATTATATATTAAGTGTTACTATGCTAAGTTGATTATTTTAACGATCAAAATCAATTATACGTTAGAATAGAAATATAATTTATTTATATTACTATTATTTATATTTTCTAATATAAGTTAAGATCAATGATTATATCACTAAAAATAGATTGTTGAAGATTTTTTTGCATATTATTATTAAAGTTATTTAATGACATTAATAATCAATGTGTGTTGCTATTATTATCTTGGAATTTGATTTAATTGAAATTATGTTAACTAATGTGTCTAGGTTGAGTTACCATACTAAGTCTAATTTTTTTTTAGTATCATGTTTTATTTTTGGAAGTTGGTAGCACTTGATAGTGGACAAGAGAAAATATTTTATGACTTAGAGTAAAATGGGTTTTATCTTAGTAATGACTAAAATAAATTATGAATTAGAATAGAGACATAATTTATTATTATTGTTGTTGGTGGTGGTGGTGTATTAAAAACTAAGTGGATGAATGTTGATTTGATGAATAACATATTTATGTGAGAAATTTTACCTATAAATGTATTTAATGATATACTTTAATTATCATTCATATTTATATTTACGTATTAAAACAAAAGTCATCAATATTTGACTAGTGAATTATTAATAATTTGTGTAAGAAATTTCTTGCATGATATAAAGTTATTTAACAACATATTAATATTGTGTTCTGACTATTACTAACTAACTTATGTAGTATTGACATTAAATGTTAATACTTGGATATTGATTTTCGGGATTAAGTATTGTGAAAGCTTTTCAAACCATAATGAATTTTACATTGTTCCCCCAACGATCATGCATGGAGTTCCCACTTGAAATGTTGGTTGAAAAACTCACTGACAACTTAATCCAAAAAATCATTCACAATGATGACAAACTATGAAAGCCTGCACTCTGAAAATGTTACTACTTTGTCTTTGTTGGGTATAAGATATTGCATTAGTACAAAGTTCACACCACTTTAAACTCTACATAAGAAAATATAATATTAATTAGAATGCAACAGAGTAGAACAATTAAATTTATATCAATTATAATAACAAATAATAGGGAAAAGTCACTTCAAACCTTATTGCAAGTGCCTAACATTTATTCACAGAGGAAGTCTAGAAGATGTTTTAAGATTGATTATTGAATCACATTTGATCTAGTGACATGTTGAGTTTATGTAAAAAATAAATTGAAAAGTTAAAAATTGAATGGTGTTGTCTAATTCACACAAAGTACTATCACATGAATTAACATAGAAGTTGAACCAAAATTTTCATATTAGTAAATAATATAAAATTCCTCAAAAAAAGGCTTAAAGAGAATATTTGATATACAACAAACATTGAAAAGTGTTTCTTCTAGTATATTAATAACTCGTTCAAAGAGAAAATTACATTCATAAATCATTTCCACCTAATCTCCTTATATTTAGTCAAACAAATCAATTACAACTTGTACACCACATTTATTTATCGTAGTCTTCCTGCAATCTTATTTATTTTGCATCCATGCCCAAACTATGGTATTAACTATAATAGATCCAAGTCATGTGTCATCAAGGTTTGGTACCCAATATTGTTCTAAAATTTTTCCTTATATTTCACTGAACTAGGCTTCCATCAATCAACATTTACATGAAGAGTCTCACTTTCATCAATCTGGAAGATATATAAGGTGGTTTTTTCCATCCAAATCATCTCTTCTTCATCCTCAGTTCATGATCTAACTAGCAACATCTTTCCTTTCTCAACTTAAATCATAGGATTGAATCTTGGCTTTAGCTTGTTGCACTTGGGTCCAACATATACCAATTCATCCGTCACATTATCAAAATATCCATCCATAATACTTATATTACATGCAGTGCATTATGATCAGCATTAAATATCACATGGATTAAATTGTCTTTATGATGCAATGTATTTAACGATAATGTCTAACATGAATTAAAGCTAACATGATGTTACTACTTAATGATTGATTTTCTGGATTAAGTTATGTGAAATCTTATCGGTCCACAATGCGTTTTTCATGGTTCCTGTAACAAGCATGGGTGGAGTGTCCTCTCAAAACGTTGGTCTAAAAAACCTTCACACAGTTTAATCCATAAAATCAATCACAATGATGACAAATTGATAAAACCTGCACACTCAAAATGTTAGTACTGTATTTATTGAGTATAAGTTAATACACTAGTACAAAGTTGGCACCAATTTAAATTCTACACGAGAAAATATAATTATGAATTTGAATGCAACATAGTAGTGCAATTAAATTTATATCAACTATAACAACGAATAATAGGGAAAATTGACTTCAAACCTTATTGCAAGTGCCTTACATTTATTCACAAAGCAAGTCTATAAGATGTTTTAAGGTGCATTCACATAAAGTATCATCACATGAATTAAAATTGAATTTAAACCAAAATTTTCATATATGTAGCAAATAATATAAAATTCCTCAAAAGGTAGCTTGAAGAGAATATTTGATATAGTGCAAACATTGACAACTTTTTCTTCATGTATATTAATTAGTCATTGAAAAATCAAAATTACATTCATGAATCATCTCCACCTAATCTCCTTATATTTTCTCAAGCAGATCAAGTACAGCTTGAGGATGAATATTTCCACAGTTAATCATAATGACAAAGAGAGTTTATGGAATTAAATTGTGTGTTGAAACATCCCTACGTTTTGAGTGGACACTCCACCAATCATCACGGGAACAAAATGCAAAGCTCAAAGTGGTATTGAAGAGAGTGAGCAAAAGATAATAGTAAATAAGGTAAGGGTTTTGTACATGCATTAATAAATATAATTATGTACAATTGATATAGTGAGATGTTGTGTTGATCTAAAAGACAAATTGAAAAGTTAAAATTTGAATGGTGTTATCTAATTATCATAAAGTATCATCACATGAATTAACAATGAACTTGAAGTGAAATTTTCATATATGCAGTAAATAATATAAAATTCCTCAAAAAGTAGCTTGAAGAGTATTTATTATACTACAAACATTGAAAAAGTTTCTTCATGTATACTAAAAGTCATTCAAAAATCAAAATTGCATTCATGAATCATCTCCACATAATCTCCTTATATCCGCTCAAATAGATCAAGTACAGCTTGTACACCAAATTTATTTATCTTGGTCTTCCTACAATATTCTTTGTTTGGCATCCATGCCCAAACTATGGTATTAATTGGAATAGATCCAAGTTTTGTGTCATCAGGATTTGGTATCCAATATTGTTCTAAAAAAATTTCCTTGTATTTCCCTAAGCTGGGCTGCCACCAATCAACCTTTACATGAGGGGTCTCATTGTCATCATCCTGGAAGATATCTGAGGTAGCTTTTGCCATCCAAATCATCTCTCCTTCATCCTCATTTCCTGATCTAACAAGCAACATATTTCATTTCTCAACATCAATTCTAGGATCGAATGTTGGCTTTGGCTTATTGCACTTGAGTCCAACATATATCGGTTCATCTGTCACATTATCAAAATCCCCATCCATAATACTTGATATTGCATGGAGTGTATTACCATCAACGTTAACATTTTGCCTCGTCTTGGGACAAAAATCATTAGAAGAAGAATCAGTTTCATCCAAGGGTGTATGGTCATTGTAGATTCCATCTAATGCATCAAGAACACTTTTCCAATACTCTAGTTTTTAATTCCATTCCTCTGTAACAATTGGTGAATTCTCATTGCCAATAGTCTCTTTCCACATTTGTATGTATGATGTTAGTCATTCCTTTAGTTCTTTTAAATAAACATCATTGTCTTTGGGACGTAATAAAGATGGCTTACCTGTGGGAAATATAGGTCGACCTTCATCATCTATATTCCACAACTCAGCTGGTTCTGACCACTCAATGTCTTTGATGGATTCTTTGTACCTCATAATCAGAACATCATTGAGTACAAGAAATTGGAAGTATTGGACATTAAGATGTCCAACTAGGGCATTTTCCCCCTCCTTGATGTACCCATTAAGAAAACTTTTGAATTCATACACTTTGTCAATAAGTTTAGGTGGAAACACCCGTTTTTCTTCTATTGTGCAATATGTATCCATCATCTAGAGTTAGCTTTCGTTCTTAAAACATTGCACAAATGAAGAAAAACGGGTGTTTCCACCTAAACTAGGTAAAGAATATATATCTTTACTTTTCAAGTTGAAAGACATTCTTCCATAGGTTCCATCTATGTTTTCATGGGTGTGCCCCACAAGCAAGAACCCAACCTCAATAGTGATGAAGACATCAAGTGCAGTTAATAGTGATAGAAACATAAAAACATAACGATTCTTATTATCACTGGCTGCATTGTCCAACTATAACAACAAATATGGAGGGAGAGGTTTAAAATCAATATTTTGATTTTTTGATCTTCCATTTAAAGATAAGAAAGAATCCTTGTACACTCTACATTTTGAGTAAATAGAGTTTTGAAATAATGCATTTGAAAGTGTGTTTCTTGAACTTCCACTCTCGTAAAGCAAATCACCATACATATCAAGGCGTGGGTCTTCAAGGTCCCTCAAGCACTTTGCAATAGATGTAATGGTAAAATGTGATCCCATGTGTATAGATGGTAGGGAGAAATGACCAAAACCTCATGTGCTATGTCCATGTGTTAGCATACCTTTCAACAACAAACCCAAGTTTGTTCCTGCAACAGATTTTGATTTTACACGTAATTCCTTTTCACCTAACATTTCACCCTCAACCATGTCATACTCACGAACATTAACTATGATCCCTTTGGCAATGCACATGCTTGTTCCCATGCATTCATGTGTAAGAGAAACCTTTTTACATGTGAATGTAAGCCTATCTTGGGGAGTATTTACTAGATGATCATGACAATGAGTTTCCAAATTTGCTTCTAGCCAAATCTCATAATATCCCAATGCACCCCCTAGTGTATTCTCAAATCATGTTGGATGTTGCAAGAGAGCATCATGTTTTAACACCTTCTTAATGTTAACCACTTTTGTTCATTTATTTACCATCCTTCCATGCACCTTAAGACCAATCTTTGTATTGAATATGGAACTTTCACCCACCTTCACTCCACATTGTGAAAGATCTACCTTGTCTCCAATAGAAAATGCAGAAGAGACATTTGCACCTATACAACAAATTAAACAAACTTAGTATTTGCTCAAAAAAACCAAGCAATGTACTATAAAAAACACTTAACATGTGCTTCAATATTTTGATTTACCTTTGTTATGCGTCAAATATATGATCTTCCATGAATGTAAGTCCCCTTCATCAACATCTTCCACAATCAAATGTGGTTCGATGACATCAATTATCAAAACCATAACATATCCTACATTAAGCATTTCTCCACCATAATGAGTTGTAGTCTATGTAGATTCAACCCTTCCTAGTCCAATAACTTGACCATTAATTAGGAGGTCAACATAGTCCCCTCTTGTCAAAATTATATTTTCCACAGTAACTCCTCCCAATTTATGTAACACATTTGAATTGTAGTTTGTAAATAAGGTTAAACCATACGAAGTGTATACAAAAAAGTAATATAGTTGCAATAATTCAAATCTAGCTGAAGTTAGCTTTATTCCTTAAATCATTGCACGATGAGTGAAATTTAATGTGTTAGCTTTCATAATGTAGTTTCCATCTAACACAACCACGTTGTCATCAATCACAATGCACCGTGATGGAAATCTAGTTGGAGTTAGCTTTCATAAGATAGTTTTCCATCTAACACAACCACATTGTCATCAAATACATTACACCATGATGAAAATCTAGTTGGAGTTAGCTTTCCTCCTAAAAAAATGGCACGATGAGTGAAATCTCATGTGTGTTAAGTCATTACACCATGATGAAAATCTAGCTGAAATTAGTTTTCTATCTAACACAACCACATTGTCACATTGCACTGTGATGGAAATCTAGCTAAAGTTAGTTTTCGACCTTAAACTGTTGCACGATGAGTGAAATATAATGTTTGTTAGCTTTCATAATGTAGTTTTCCATTTAACACAACCACATTGTCATCAATCAAAATGCACTATGTTGGAAATCTAGCTAGAGTTAGCTTTCGTTCTTAAAACGTTGCACAATGAGTAATAGCTAATGTGTGTTAGCTTTTGTAAGGTAGTTTTTCATCTAACATAGCCACATTGTCATCAAATGCAATACACCATGATGCAAATCTAGCTAGAGTTAGCTTTCCTTCTAAAAGCATGGCACGATGAGTGAAAGCTAATGTGTGTTAGCTTTCATAAGGTAGTTTTCCATCTAACACAACCACACTGTCATCGATCACATTTCACCATGATGGAAATCTAGCTGGAGTTAGCTTTCGTCCTTAAATCATTGCACGGTGAGTGAAATCAAATGTGTGCTAACTTTCATAATGTAGTTTTCTATTTAGCATAACCACATTGTCCTCAATCACAATGCATCAGATGGAAATCTATCTAGAGTTACCTTTCGTTCTTAAAACATTGCACGGTGATTAAAGCTAATTTATGTTAGCTTTCATAAGGTAGTTTTCCATCTAACACAGTCAGATTGTTATCAAATACATTACACCATGATGGAAATCTAGCTGGAGTTTGTTTTCCTTCTAACAACATGGCACTATAAGGGAAATCTTATGTGTGTTACCTCATTACACCATGATGAAAATATAGCTGAAGTTAGTTTTCCTTGTAACAACATGGCACTATAAGGGAAAGCTTATGTGTGTTACCTCATTACACCGTGATGAAAATCTAGCTGGAGTTAGCTTTCATTTTAACAACATGGAACGATGAGTGAAAGCTAATGTGTGTTAGCTTTCATAAGGTAATTTTCCATGTAACACAACCACATTGTCATCAATCACATTGCACTATGTTGGAATTCTAGATGGAGTTAGCTTTCATCCTTAAATCGTTGCACGGTGAGTGAAATCTAATGTGTATAAGCTTTCATAGTGTATTTTTTCATCTAGCACAACCACATTATCATCAATCACAATGCACCATGATGGAAATCTAGCTAGAATTAGCTTTCGTTCTTAAAACATTGCATAGTGAGTAAAGCTAATGTTTGTTAGCCTTCATAAGATAGTTTTCCATCTAACATAGTCACAGTTTCATAAAATATATTACACCGTGATGGAATTATAGCTGGAGTTAGTTTTGCTTCTAACAACATGGCACTATAAGGGAAAGCTTATGTGTGTTAGTTCATTACACCACGATGGAAATCTAACTGGAGTTAGCTTTCCTTTTAACAGCATGGCACAATGAGTGAAAGCTAACGTGTATTAACTTTCATAAGGTAGTTTTTCCTGTAACACAACCACATTGTCATCAATCACATTGCGTCGTGTTGGAAATCTAGATGAAGTTAGCTTTTATCCTTAAATCGTTGCACGGTGAGTGAAATCTAATGTGTGTAAGCTTTCATAGTGTAGTTTTACATCTGGCACAACCACATTGTCATCAATAACAATGCACCATGATAGAACTCTAACTGGAGTTAGTTTTTATTCTTAAAACATTGCACGGTGAGTAAAACCTAATGTCTGTTAGCTTTCATAAATTACTTATCCATCTAACATAGCTACATTGTCATCAAATACATGACACCATGATGAAAATCTAGCTAAAGTTAGCTTTCCTTCTAACATGGCACTATGAGTGAAAGCTTATGTGTATTAGCTCATTACACCATTATGAAAATCTAGCTGGAGTTAGTTTTCTTTTTAACAACATGCAGGATCAATGAAAGCTAATGTGTGTGAGCTTTCATAAGGTAGCTTTCTATCTAAGACAACCACATTGTCACATTGCAATGTGATGGAAATCTAGCTGGAGTCAGCTTTCAATCTTAAATCGTTGTACGATGAATGAAATCTAATGTGTGTTAGCTTTCATAATGTAGTTTTCATTTAGCACAACCATGTTGTCATCAATCAAAATGCACCATGTTTGAAATCTAGCTAGAGTTAGCTTTCATTCTTAAAACATTGCACGATGAGTAATAACTAATCTGTGTTAGCTTTCGCAAGGTAGTTTTCCATCTAACACAGCCACATTGTCATCAAATACATTACACCATGATGAAAATCTAGCTGGAGTTAGATTTCCTAGTAACAACATGGCACGATGAGTGAAAGTTAACATCTATTAGCTTTCATAAGGTAGTTTCCATCTAACACAACCACATCTTCATCGATCACATTGTACCATGATGGAAATCAAGCTAGAGTTATCTTCCATCTTTAAATCATTCCATGGTGAGTGAAATTTAATGTGTGTTAGCTTTCATAATGTAGTTTTCCATCTAGCACAACCACATTGTCATCAATCACAATGCACCATGATGAAAATTTAGCTAGAGTTAGTTTTCGTTCTCAAAACATTACACGGTCAGTAAAGCTAATGTCTGTTAGCTTTAATAAGGTAGTTTTTCATCTAACACAACCAAATTGTTATTAAAATACATTACACCATGATGTAAATCTAGTTGGAGTTAGCTTTCCTTCTAACAATGTGGCACTATAAGGGAAATCTTATGTGTTAGCTTATTACACCATGATGAAAATCTAGCTGGGGTTAGTTTTTCTTTTAACAACATGGCACTATGAATGAAATATAATGTGTATTAGATTTCATAAGGTAGGTTTCCATGTAATACAACCACATTATCATCAAGCACATTGCACCGTGTTGGAAATATAAATGGAGTTAGCTTTCATCCATAAACCATTACATAATGAGTGAAATCTAATGTGTGTAAGCTTTCATAGTGTATTTTTCCATCTAGCACAACCACATTGTCATCAATCACAATGCACCATGATGGAAATCTAGCTAGAGTTAGCTTTCATTCTTAAAAAATTGCAGGGTGAGTAAAGATATTGTATGTTAGCCTTCATAAGGTAGTTTTTCATCTAACAGAGTAGCATTGTCATCAAATACATTACACCATGATGGAAATCTAGATGGAGTTAGCTTTCATTCTAACAACATGGAACTATAAGGGAAAGCTTATGTGTGTTAGCTCATTGCACCATGATGAAAATCTAGCTGGAGTTAGCTTTCCTTTTAACAACATGGCACGATGAGTGAAAGCTAATGTGTGTTAGCTTTGATAAGGTAGTTTTCCATGTAACACAAACACATTGTCATCAATCACATTGCGTTGTGTTGGAAATCTAGCTGAAGTTAGCTTTCATCTTGAAATCGTTGCACTGTGAGTGAAATCTAATGTGTGTAAGCTTTCATAGTATAGTTTTTTATCTAGCACAACCACATTGTCATCAATCACAATGCACCATGACGGCAATCTAGCTGTCGTTAGCTTTCGTTCTTACAACCTTGCACGGTGAGTAAAAGCTAATGTGTGTTAGCTTTCATAAGATAGCTTTCCATCTAACACTGCCACATTGTCATCAAATACATTACACCATAATGAAAATCTAATTGGAGTTAGCTTTCCTTCTAACATGGCACTATGAGTGAAAACTTATGTATGTTAGCTCATTACACCATTACAAAAATTTAGTTGGAGTTAGCTTTCTTTTTAACAACATGGCATGATGAGTGAAAGCTAATGTGTGTTAGCTTTCATAAGGTAGTTTTCCATCTAACACAACCACATTGTCAAATTGCACTGTGATGGAAATCTAGCTGGAGTTAGCTTTCAACCTTAAATCATTGCACGGTGAGTGGAATCTAATGTGCGTTAGCTTTCATAATGTAGTTTTCCATTTAGCACAACCACATTGTCATTAATCAAAATGCACCATGTTGGAAATCTATCTAGAGTTAGCTTCCGTTCTTAAAACATTGCACGATGAGTAATAGCTAATGTGTGTTAGCTTTCGTAAGGTAGTTTTTTTTCTAACACAACCACATTGTCATCAAATACATTACACCATGATGGAAAGCTTATGTGTGTTAGCTCATTACACCATGATGAAAATCTAGTTGGAGTTAGCTTTCATTTTAACAACATGGCACGATGAGTGAAAGTTAATGTGTGTCAGCTTTCATAAGGTAGTTTTTCATCTAACATAACCACATCATCATCGATCCCATTGCACCGTGATGGAAATCTAACTGGAGTTAGATTTCGTCCTTAAATCATTACACGGTGAGTGAAATCTAATGTATATTAGCATTCATAATTTAGTTTTCCATCTAGCACAACCACATTATCATGAATCACAATGCACCATGATGAACATCTAGCTAGAGTTAGCTTTCTTTCTTAATACATTGCACGGTGAGTAAAGCTAATGTTTGTTAGCCTTCATAAGGTAGTTTTCCATATAACACAGTCACATTGTCATCAAATACATTACACCATGATGGAAATCTAGCTGGAGTTAGCTTTCCTTTTAACAACATGACACTATAAAGGAAAGCTTATGTGTGTTGGCTCACTACACCATGATGGAAATCTAGCTGGAGTTAGCTTTCATTTTAACAACATGGCATGATGAGTGAAAGCTAATGTGTGTTAGCTTTCATAAAGTAGTTTTCCATGTAAACCACCAAATTGTCATCAATCACATTGTGTTGTGTTGGAAATCTAGCTGAAGTTAGCTTTCATCCTTAAATCGTTGCATGATGAGTGAAATCTAATGTGTGTAAGCTTTCATAGTGTAGTTTTCCATTTAGCATGACAACATTGTCATCAATCACAATGCACCATGATAAAAATCTAGTTGGAGTTATCTTTCGTTCTGAAAACATTGCACGATGAGTAAAAGCTAATGTGTGTTAGCTTTCCATCTAACACTAGCACATTGTCATCAAATACATTAAACCGTGATGGAAATCTAGCTAGAGTTAGCTTTCCTTCTAACATGACACTATGAGTGAAAACTTATGTGTGTTAGCTCATTACACCATTATGAAAAGCTTATGTGTGTTAGCTCTTTGAAATAGGGTGCAAAAAAAATCTCATTGAATTCATGGTTTTGTTTTGGTCTCACTACAATGGTATACAAGGTAAGAAACCTCAACATAATACTCTGCAAGTCCAACCTAAAATCCTACCACCAAAATGAATGACCAAACCCATCACATTAAACTTTGACATGTTGGCAATTAAACTTTGACATGTTGGCAATTATACCAAAAATCTCATTGAATTCATGGATTTTCTTCATAATGCTTTAATTCCTTTTCATCTTTGAGCTCTAACTGTGCATATATTTCACCAAGGCATGGTTTTGACATGTTTGTAAATTCCTCTTCTGACAGCCCTGAATTGTATCCCTGTATTTGTTGATTAGGATAATGAATAATTACTTGTCGCTCTATTGTTTGTCCTTGATAAAGTTGATAAAAAATTGCTCAAGGTAATGTGCTCCATCTCTAGTCCACTCACAAGATGAATCCTGCTAGTGCCCTCAACAAAGATTTCGTGTGGGTCAAGTTGTTTTATCCAAATTCAAAAGTGAGCTTATCATGGTGTTGGAGTATCAGTTTGAAAAGTGGGTTGTAGTTTATCTCATTGTTTAAACAAAGTGCAATGCCATAATACATACAAGCCCAAACTAGCTTGGGACATGGAAACAAGTCTACTAAGTTACTAACATCTCGAAGGTGGCCTAGAAATCTAGTTCAGACTAGAGAGAGTGATACATTAGTCATTTTGTTGACATTGAAACCTGTCAACAGTCGTCACCTTGCTCAAAGATCTAATGAGAGGATTAGGCATGTCTTTGTTTGATCATATTGGGAATCAAGTGCCTTTGACCATTGTAAGCAGTCAAGATTGATATTTTGCTGGTAGGGTAGCCTAGTAATCGCATTTACATATAAACATTCACCACATATTCTGCTTCACCAAGTTTTTGATGCAAAACCCAGGGAAAATAGCAGATTTGTCCATAGCATGGTGATCAGGGACATCTACAAGCTGATATCCTTAGCAAAAACCTGATTTGTAAGATGAAACATTTGCTCTTTTTGCACATATGACAAATCACCTAATGCTTGTATCTCTAGTTATAGAGTTTTATTAAACTGGGTTTTGCTCTACCTTGTGTATTGAGTTCTACATAGGGTATTGCTAAGCCAAAAAAACCTTGTGAACCAACTCTGGTTCATGTTGTTGTACTTCTAGAAATCCATGTTCTTAACTATTGGTTGTAACTGATGATTATCACCATTCAATATGCAATGTTTGAGCATTCTATGTCTGTCCTCTTGTCTTTGTAACAACATAGGTGTGAATGTTTCCTTAAATGATAGAACATGGTAAATTGCCATTAATAATGGCCTTTGCAACTTAGAACTATGTCGAAAACTAACTTCATTTAAATTTGCAACAAAAAGCCTAAAAACTTGTGATATTGGCGTAGCTTCAACCATTTATGTGGAGAAATGCTTGCCATCATTCCACGATAGGCATGTATGAAAAGGATTTGAAACTGACACATATTTTGACATATAAACGAGGATGGGGAGAAGGATAGGCTTAGATATGTAAACTGACACATATTTAATTATTTGTTGCTCAGTTCCACTTGAAGAATTTGTTTTTGTGTCTAGGCATTTAGTTCTTTTAGAATTCTCCTGTGAAAAAATTGTACAATTACACAGAAGCAATCTTAAACCTGTTGTGCTTATCCAAGTTAATTGGACCTGTCTTCAATGAGATTCTACACTAACATTGCATTGTTTCCTAGTCCATTGCAATTAGGGAATATGCATAATCCTTATTTGGAATCAAAAATTCAGAAGAGAGCATATTTAAAACAGGTTGTTGGCACAACACAGATCAGGGGGATCATTGGCTGACAACATGGTGCCCTCAATTGAAAATAAGAAACCTAAATACCATTCCATTGCAGATTCCTAAGAACAATAAAATAGGCGAGTATTGTATAGACAAGTAATTTTGTTTCCCTTTTCAAAATTTCAGGGGTTCATGCAAATGAGGAAATGGACCTACACATCAATGGTCGATTACCATAGCAATCTGCTGACATAGTCTGTGGGGATGAACATACAACCAAAGCCACAAGGAACAATCCCCACAATACTCAGTTGAGGTCTTCAGAAAAAAATATTGCCCTAAAGCAAACTCTGAATGGGCCTAACAAACCCTAAATAGTAGAACCCTTGCAACTAAACAATTATAAGTCCATATTTAGAACATCTCGGTGAAGCACCAGGATGGAAACCTACAAGGTCATGAGTTCCATACAAGAGCGTTTCAACTAAAAACTTGCTTATATTGCAGATTGGCGTGCTCTCCTAAAAAGGCTGGCCAGCTAAGCTACAAGCTCCAAACACAATGAGCTTAAGTAAGTAGGCACCTCAAATATATGCATTAATTGGTTGTATATGAAGTTATCCACAGCCACTCACCAATACAACAAAGAAAATTACTCAATAACTAGTTCAATGAATGTAGCATGTCAACTTTCAAGATGTGATGGTTTTAGCGATCATGAATTCCTGTCTCATTTTTAATTTTTAATCCCATAGATTTGATATTATATAATTTTAAGATAGTATCTACTAGTTAATGACATAAAGGTGAATGCATGTCTCCTGTATTTGATTATTCATGAGCTTTTTTGTTATAACTATGGATGTGGTAACATTCAGTGCTTCATCTTTTCTGTATATGCTATATTTCTTGGATATGATGTGATAAGTATTATTAACAAGTTTCTCAAGTTGTGGGTCTATTGAAGTGAAACTTGGTCAAATTCCATTGATTTTTATTTTATAGAAGAAGTTGTTTTTGCAATATTTAAACTAATTGAGTCCATCTGGAGCAGGATGTTGTTTATGTTAACATTATTCGAAATAAGCAAGCTGGACAACCAGAGGGTTACGGTTTTGTGGAACTTGATTCGCGTGCAATTATATAGAGAATTTTGCAGAATTTCCATGGTACGCCCATGCCCAGTTCTCAACAACCTTTTAGGTTGAATTGGGCTACTTTTGGAGCTAGTTCCAGACGGACAGAACCAAGCATTGAGTATTCCATATTTGTTAGGTACTTGGGTCGTGAGGTCACTGATATTATCTTGCAAGAGACTTTCCAAAGCTGATATTCATCTGTTAAAGGTGCTAAAGTTTTGATAGATGCAAATACAACTTGCACCAAAGGTTATGGGTTTGTCAAATTTGGTGATGAGAACAAGAAAAATCGAGCTATGATTGAAATGAATGGCGTTTATTGGTCATCGAAACCTATGTGTATTAATGAAGCTACACCAAAGAAGTCCTTGGGATTTCAACAACCTAATTCCATGAAAGGTACGCTTTTCAAGGATGGTAGATTATACTTGTATGTTTTTATCAGTAGTTTTATGTATATATTGATAGGTCACTTTACATATGTATTGTAACTCAATTTTGGGAAGACAATTTAGCCAACCTAGTCTGTCTACATGATTACATGTATCCCCTTCAAAACTTCATAAGTTATTCTTCTCTCTTTCATGGTAGTTGATTGCCAAGTGATTCTCTTTTGTTGTTGGCTAGTCAATACTTTTATTTTAAACTTGTATGTAACCCTTTTAAGCACCATCTGCAACTGATGTAGGAGCTATTGTCTCCTATAGTTTTCATTGTATGTCAATTAACTATATAAGTATACATAGTGACAAGAGTTGATAGTTACTCCATAAAAGTTTTGAATTCTTCAAATTCTCAAAGATTGAGAATTGTCACATTGGGAAGTTTTCTGTCGAATAACTACTTGAAGAGAAGTTAAGAGTGGTTACATTCAGTTTATCTACATTCGCTTCCTATTGTTTTCCTTTCCTCTTGAAAATCAACAAGTTTGAATGGAGTTATGACTTCTTGAACACTTATGAAAGTTATGTTGTCTCAAAGCAAGATGCCAAGAGGCTTTCTCCACTTAGGGGCCTAGAACAAAACTTGACAGAAAAGAACCTTAATTAGTGGTGGCCCCAATTAGGTTAGTTTTTATGATTATGTATTTAAACCGAAATCTCCATTTGATAAATTTGTATCATTTATCTATTGCTGCAAACAACTCATTATTTTATGCTGCATGCTTTCAATCACAGCATTCCTTCCTGTTTTTTAAGCAACAGTTAAGCCAGATTTCTCTTTTTTGTGAACATAGGTAGCTTGTTCCATTAAAATAGTCCTTTTAGCAGAATATAAGAAAATTATATCACCTATCTTGTGACATATCATTGTAGCATCCTTGTCCATATTCCTTGCTCAATTTCCTTTATTAAATGGCCCAAATTAACATCTCCCTTTAGATACGCCAGAAAGACTGGCATTGTATTGCGGAGTAAATTTGCAATTTTCTTGTCATAAACTGTTTGAGAAGATATCTTTCTCTGCACTAAAAGCTAGTTGTCCCTGTTATGCATCGAGAAGTAATGGACACACAAGTTGAGGATTCACAAGCTGCATAGGCGAAGTTTGACATGGCTTAAATTTAAGTACTCACTGGAGTGGTTGTAGTGGAAGGGTAAGCAATGTTAACTTCTGGTTGTGGTCTTTATAACCAATGTTCTCTGTTGGTCCAAACTTGGGCATGATTGTCTCCTTGGACTATTAAATGGCTCCTTTTGGTCTTTTAAGGACAAAGAGGCTTCTATGTGGTCTTCTGGACTGTTAAATGGCTCCTTTTGATTTGACTTCCATGCACTGCTACTTTGTTTATAAACTAATATTGTTTGCACTAAATATGCTTATTTTTTTGTGGGTAGCCCAGTCTAACTAAAGCCAAAACAAAATTGAGCCACATCAACCATGGATCCTTCGTAAACCACACATACTGTTGCATTACCTCATTCCTTATTATGCTTGTAGACAACTTGTAATCAAGTGAAACCCTGGCCATATATAATATGCAATACATGTGATAATACATAATGACAATGAACCTACTTACAACATACCGTTGCATTACCTCATTCCTTATTCTGCCTGTAGACAACTTGTAATCAAGTGAAACCCTGGCCATATATAATATGCAATACATGTGATAACACATAATGACAATGAACCTACTTACAACATGTCATTATTTCCCATGATCCATAGCTACCAAGAACCAAATCACAAAAACAAAAAGCATGTGGTACTTCCATAATAAAGACAAATACATTAGCAACATCATAGAATAAACCATAGAGTGATCATATGTCATCAGCATATGAAGCAGGAGGAATGGACTCTCAACCAACAACCTTTTCCAGTACTTTGACCATAATGCACACTACGAGAACACCCCAAAACTGCCTATTATTCTATTTTTGTGGAGGAAAAGCTTTTTAATTATTGGATTTTAAATAAGGGGATATGTTCGTTGTGACACTTCACAATTGATCTAATGTTTACAAGATTTTGTGTAAACATCTGCGACTCCAAAGTTGAAGTTAACATCTAAAACTGGCAATGTCCTTGGAAAGAGATTCAATCAAGAAATTTCACAAAATTTTAGGACATATGCTAATGTCAAGAACTGGAAAATTGTAAGCAAAGCTCACTTCCATCACAAAATGATCTACAATTTCAAACTCTGCAAAAGATTTTTACTTCAAAACAAAAAACATAATTCAAGTTAATAATATGCAAGAACAGATTCTATGATTTCAGCTTTCTATTATTTAAATGCAGATGCACGTCCAAAATGAAACACAGCTGTAATGTTTGAACAAACTAAAACATCCATGTTCCCAACTTTGTGTATAATAAATTTGAATAAGGAAACAATCAAGCATCCAAATTCAGGCAAAGCCAAACACTACAGAATACCAAATTTGAAATAACAAAGCCTAAAAACTGAAACCAGCCTGGCAGCAATTGGAAATCATTAGACATTAAATAGTGGATTAAGACTGGAGCATTAATAAGCATTTTTAATGAATACCAAAGATGATAATATACAGGAAAATCTGTGTTGGCATCTTTTTATCAAATTGAAATATATTTCAGGCAATGCACATACTAGCCTTTGGAATCAAAATTAACTTGGATAATAGAAAACTTATTGTTGGCACCAAATTCAGCTTAGATCATAGAAAACTTACGGCTCTAGATGATGAAATCCCACAAATAAGCCGACGAATGGCATATTTCATAGTCAGAGCACAATTTTTTAGACAAGCATCTTTAGCAGCTTCTAGCTTTAAATCTCCATCATCATTTCCCTCAGTGCCGCTTTGCTCATAAACCGTCTGGACTTCCTGCGGATCCTGAACTAAAGTTAATGTAGCGGCTACCCTAATCTTGTCATCTGCAGAGGAGAGGTTTCGTAACTCCGGTTGAACAGGGCCAGTGTCTTTCCCGTGTGGAGGGTTCCTTCATAAAGCTCAGTTTTGTAAGCTTCATCAACACATCCATTCTGAGCATTACTCGAAATCACAGATGTACAAGATACCAGATTTTTTTCAGGCATTTCATCAAAGATTTTGGCAGCCTCATCAACCAAGCAATTTTGTGCATATCCCACAATCATTGATGTCCAGAAGACCACATTTTGTCCATGAATTTTGTCAAACAAGTCGAGAGCCTCATTAACATACCCCTTCTGTGCATATTCTGCAATCATAGCATTCCATGTGACAACATCTCATCTAAGCAATTTGTCAAACACATAACATGCAGTGTTGATCTTCCCATATTTTGTATACATGTAAAGAAGGGCATTCCCCACAAAAACTTCAGAGTGAAACCCACTTCTAATTATTTCTTCATGAACCTCCACCACTACTTCCAAGTGAGTACATGCTGGGAGAAGGCTGGATAGAGTGAATTGATTGGGGAGAATACATGTTCCTTGCATTTGATTGAAAAGTGTCAACGCTTATTTTCCATGGCTGACCCTAGAGTAAGCTACAATCATGATACTCCACGAGACCACATTTCGCTCAGGCATTTGCTCCAGAAACATGTGACCATCGAATTAAATTCCCGCACTTGGCATACACGCTTAGGAGTTTATTGGGCAGAGCCTTGACAGTGCAATTAAATTTTAAAGCACTTTGGATGATGTGAGCATGGACCATCTTGGCCTCCGGTAGAGCTCTGTTAATGAGGCATACCTGCAAGAGAGAATGATAAGCAGAGCAATCTACTTGTTCATCCATCAAATGCAAAATGCACATGGCTTCTCTCAATCGCCTTTGTTTACACACCATCTCACATCGTTCTTCACTCAGGTTAGCATTCTTTGCCACCACAAGGGCTTTCAATTTCGTCGGGTGACTGCCTACCTGGTAAAATTTCAAAGGTTGAGTAACTACAGGATGAATAAACTCCAAAAGACAACGAAGAAGGGAGATGATGGACCAGCGGGTTTCTTTTGACCACCAGGATTATGGGTTTTTTTTAAGCACTAATTTTCATCATTATGGTCAATGTCATTAATTTATATGGCATGCATGAACATGCATTTCATCTTGTCTATTGGGCATATGGCCTTAGGGAACCTTTATGGCTACCGTCAACCTTAAGCCAAATTGTATACATAATATGGTTGTTCATGGTAATCATAAGAACAATGGTTTTGTGAGGCTCCTTGGAATTTTGTTCCATAGGTTAAGTATGAGGGGATAAAATTCCTCTTGATGAGACACCCATTGATGTTATTGTTGAGTATGAATATGTATGGGTATCATACATAACATATACATTACATGAGCACATTGTTGGTGGGATGTTTCCAAAGGACATGAAAAGGACTTGAATTAAAGATGTATTGAAGCCATATGAGTGGCACAGCCATAGCATCTAAATCCTAATTGCATTGTATCGACATTGTTTCTAATGGACCTTGGATTTGTGGGGATACCCTTATCTTGTTCTCTTCATGATTTAAAGGTTTTTCTAATGACCATATAACTTAGTTATATTTCCCTATGTGTGTGGAGTTCTATGAGAATAGGAAGGGAAGAATACCAAAAGTAAACGAGGAAGGTGAAATGTAGAAAGGAAATAGCAAGCCAAGCCTAATTTGGAAATGGTTTGCATTGTTGGGTTACCCTAAAGGAAGAAGGGAAGGAAGGGAAGGTGTTTGCTAATATTATATTATGGAAGAAGGAAGGATTAGAAAAATATTTAGGCTAATAAGGAAGAGAAAAACAAGGGTACATAGAAATATAGGAAACCTTTTATGGGGACATTCATGGTAAGGAAGACTAGAAAAATCAAAAGAGGACACCGTAGGGGTTGGATAAATGAAGAAGGTATGCTAAATAGATGTTAAGGGGGAACATAACATAGGATAAAAGGACACAATCATTCACTAATACTATAGGCACATTAGTCAACCCAAAAGGAACCACCACAAACCCACAATTCTCAAATCAAAATGTAAAAGCAATTTTCATGATATTTTCATCCTTTATTTATAGATGATCATACCCCAATCATAGATCAATATTAAAAAACATTATGGCCCCTTTAATATAATAAAAAATCCATAGATATAAGGAAAGGGATATTGGTTATATATGGTGGCCTTAATATTCAACTCTATGTAATCTATACACAACATCTGGGATCCATCCTTCTTCCTCACACAGATAATTGGTGTTCCCCAAGGTGACATGCTAGGTTGGATCAACTCTAAATCCAAAAAACTCTTCATATGCATCTACAACTAATGAAATTCAAGCATGGGCATTGAATAAGGGAACTTATATGGTCTTTGGTTCAACAAATAACACCAAATCACAATTGGGAGGAAGCCCATGCAACTCTTTAAGAAAAACATCTGGAATTTCTTACAAGATGGGATACTGAGTCAAAACTATGCCATCGCAATATGCATCTAGTAGCCCTTCTTGGGACTTATTTTCAACTACAATAATTATACAAATTGCAAGGATACAACCATGTTTGTCCCTCTCAATACCTTTTCCTTCCCTTCATCATCTAAGAAATGAAGTAACTTTCTTATGTAATCTAGCACAAACGAATGCACCTCCAACCAATCCATTCCTATGATTACATCATAAGATCCCATTGTTTTCTAACACTAGGCTATTTGAGAGGGAAAGTAATTAGATCGACTCGTTAGATAGAAGTGCATTTGCCATATTATATATTAAACCATACTAAAATTATTCAAAGATCCATTGTCATGGATTGTTTAGTGAGATACCTAGTACTATATTTATGAATTAGAAATATTACCAATATTCTATCCCAATTAGAGGTAATTGTCTTTATTATGGAGGTTGATTCAATTAGTCAATTAGTGAAGAATTTATAGAGTTTAAGAAAATATTGGATAGGATTTATGTTGATAAAGAGTAGTGATCCTTTCTCATAATAATGAACACTCTGCAGCCTACAACCTTCCATATTATCTAGTTTCTTATCATCTCTCGCCATTATCCACTATGAATATTAGGGATGAATCCCCCAACCGCTTTTATTTTTATTTAAGATAAAGTTTTGTATCTTAGTTGTGAGGATCAATCCTCACCGATTAAAGAAAGTTTGGAACTTAGGCCCTAGATTCATGGTGAGGATGGTTGAATAATATGGTGGGAAAAATCTAAATGCTCAACACAAATCAAACTCACTCTAAATGGTTTCATAGCTCAATTATGTTGCTCATTTTTAGATCGAGGTCTTGAGACCGATTCTCCACGTGTACTTGAATGACTCTTTTATGCAAGTTAAAGCTCATCGTAAAATCCAATCCAAGTCTCAGATTGATCTTTATGTGAATTTAATCTTACATTTAGTTGTAATTTTTTTGTTACGAATGGGCATGCTTCCTTTATGAGTGAATGAAGAGCTAGTTTGTTTCTAGGTGAGTTGTTCATTTGAAACTTGGTTCCTTTGTATGGCCTTCCAATGGCTAGGGGACACCACTATAAATCGAAAAACAAAGGAAAATTTTCCCAAATGCACTTTGGGTTACTTCATTGGGGTCCATGGTCTCAAACCTTCCATAACCATACATGATTTCTATATAGGTGATCTCTTTAGTCAACACTGGCCCCATGTTTCCTTTTATAAATTACTTATTTCAAAGAGAAAATTAAGCCATCACACTCAATTCCTTTTATACTTTCATATTTTTGATATGACACGTGGACCATGCTTTACCCATTTGCATTCGTGTCAGAGACTGGATATGTAGGCTAGGTTATGCTATTGTATGCACTTGGGGGTTATTATTAAGACATGTATATGGCCCTTTATACTTTGACCCGATTATTCCCCTCAAGAAGAGTACGATCAATTTTCAATACCCATGTGGGCCTTCAAGTCCCTCAACTCACAATATTTCTCAATGGACCATTTTCCAAGGGATCTACAACCTTCATTGTCTCCCCTTAAAATCTTGGGAAATGATTACCAAACATGATCTCATACAAAACGGCTAAGAAATATTCACAAAAATGTACTACTATGCTTGGTTTTATATCAAAACTAGACATTTAACCATATTTTTCAATAACAAAAACCATATGATGTGGTATGTTCTA
Organism: Pseudotsuga menziesii; assembly: GCA_001517045.1. Taxonomy (NCBI): domain Eukaryota; kingdom Viridiplantae; phylum Streptophyta; class Pinopsida; order Pinales; family Pinaceae; genus Pseudotsuga; species Pseudotsuga menziesii. The sequence continues at coordinate 83,882 of LPNX010608971.1, forward strand.
GAAATGATCATAGACAAAGACATGGCCATCTGCATTTATGAGACATGTACAAGATGCCATTAAGGAAATTATTTTCATTGGAGCATGCCACAATTTCTTTGTGTAGTAAAACATCAAGGAACTAACATACATAGATGTTCATCACTTGCTAATTCATGGAAATAATCTTTGTAACCACAAATTTTAGGACTCCCCTCCATGATGCATTTTTGGGGACAATATCTTTCATGGAAAACATGTATTTTTAATGTGTTTTCTATGCATTCTTTGTGTCACCCTGCTCTATTCCCATCTTCATTACATAGAGCATCAAGTTGGACATCGAGGCCAACCTTGTATTATACTTCAAGCAGTCAAGGTGTATCATTGTACAACATACAACAACTTTTTCTAGAACTTAACTCAATGGGGTCATTGAGCAACATGGTGGCTTTAAATTGATTCCCTTGGCCTTGAGTAGGTGGTTTAAAAATTTATGTCAAATAAGTGTATACCATATACCATCAAACAACTAAGGACCCACATTAGAGAGAGAGACGAGGTTGAGATGCATTGTGCACATTATACTTGGTTGTCAGCTCACAAGACACGTGATTAGGAGCTGGATTGGGTGTTGAGCCCAATGTGGTTTGGGTTTTGGAACTTAACTTGGATGGTATAACATGGGAGGTACTAAAGCATCGTTGTCTTGTGAAATAATATAGAGATTGGCTAAGAACTAGTTTAAGTAGGAAATATGTGGTGCCTGGTACCAATTGGGGGTTCCCATTGGAATGGAGGACATTGTTGATTCATGGTAGGAAAACAACAATTTTTAAAATTTGTTCTTCGTTACTCAACCCTTATTGTTGATATTTATGCGGGTTTGTAGACTCAGAAAGATCAATACAAATGTAATTGTTCCTTGAGAAATATGGACTCATATCTTGGTTGATTTATGGGTAGATCCATTGCAATAAATTCAACTCTTTAATGTCGATCCCAAAAGTGTGGGTTTGTTAACCATGTCAAATAGGGCATCTTGATATATTTAGTTTTCCTCAAGGGTGGATATCCTTTTAAATTGAGACCTATATCATGAGCCGTATACTGAGGCTGAACATGCCCATGGTTAGTTGCAATAATTTATAACTATTTAATAAGAGGATCCACCACATGAACTTCTTCATTAAAAGGCAAAAACAAAGAAGTCAAGCAACATTCCACATTGCTTGTAGAATCGGGACGCCGCATAGTCATCATTTTCATCATCATCCTTGTCATCATCACCATATTAAATAAAGTCACATACATAAAACATTATTGCCATCATTAATCGTATTAAATAAATTCACATATATAAAATATCATTACCATCATCATCATCACTCCAAAATTACAATTTATATACCTAAATTCTAGTAATGAAAAATAAAAAATATTTGGCCTTCTAAAACACACATGTAAAAAGCATAATAAAAACACAAATACTAAAAATAACATTAAAATAAAAAATCATAAAAAATAAAACAAAATCATAAAAAAAATGCAAAATCATAAAAAAAACTCAAAATCAAAATGCACAACAAAGAACAAAACCTCTGCCTAGTATGCAAGCCCGACTGTCATCCCTCCCCAACTGCTCTTCCTATGTTTATGAGTTCTGCGGTATAGCTAATAATACTCTGCCTTGATTTCTGCATGCCCGACAGCTCCTCATACCTCCCTAATTAACAGTTCTATGGCATAGATAAGAATACTCCATGTAACCGAATCATTGGGACGAACGGTGACTAAGAACATCTCATGCCCTAGCACCGACATGCTGACACAACACATAGAACTCACAATGAAAAAGCGTTGAGAACCCACGGTGATAGAAAGCTGAAGTGTTGAAGAGGACCAATTTATTCAAATCTGGATCGAGCCTAATCAGATAATCTTTATTGAGAATGCATGCCATGTATTTGAAGGAATGTCTAAAAAAATTGAATACTGCCTAAATAGTTTCTAGAGTTAATGAAGATTGCAACTTTTCCTGATGTAATTTCTCTCAGCACTATCCATACAATTGAGTGAACAATACTCAAATCTTGGTCAAAATTTATCATGAATGCTGTCAGTCATGAATCGTGAATGTTGTCAGTCCCCAATCGTGAATACTATCAAGAATCATGATTTGTGAATCATGAATAATGTTTTTGAGCTCTCCCATACTGTGAACATTAATTGTGTCATGAGATTACTACAGTCCCTAATCATGGATGTGATAATCAGATTGCATCACTTGAAGGGCTTCCTCTATGGAGGCTAATTACCAACTCTTCAGAGTCCAAAACATGTCAAGCCTGTAGGTGTTGTTGGTGCTATAAGTAGGAGCCTTTACAACAGAACGTTGGTTGTCATTTCTTCCATAGTTGTTCTTCAATTAGAAAGTTTGCAAAGGCATAGATTTCAGGGCAGTAGCCGTAAATCTCCAGGATGCAACGTCCAAACCTAGATTGCAGAACAGTTCAACAATCCTCAGCACAGATTAATACTCAAGATGCAACGATCCCTCTCAAAGAAGAAGCTAACTGCTGAAACAATGGGTAAATGCTAAACCTTGCTGAGAAGCCTCCCAAGGATATCTGTGCTACCCTAATGAAGCATGAATATAGTGGGACATTTTTACAAAAGCTTGTCTTAGCTGATCCATACTCTGCAATACACACTGATTTGACCACCCTACAAGGTTATCCCAAGGCTACAGCTCCTCTAGAAGGTGAACCAAGGGTGGCTCAAAGATTCAAAAGGCTAGGCACAATAAATAAACCTCTTCAACAGGCATGCAAACTCTTCAAATGCATCTCCAAGAGTATTCAAACAGACCACAAGAAGGAATGCTGATCAATGCTTTGTTGGCTGCTACCAGATGAACCCTATAATTTCTGTTTAAAAGTGACGGACTGTAGTGGAACAAATATTTATTCATTCATAGAGTAATATTTACCAAAATATCTGGAATATTAAATAAGCCATAATAGTATATAAATTGATGATAGAATAGATATGATACATTTATAATGGTCGGACTTATATGCGTCCATTTGTGACTTTCCAACCTACAGTCATGACTCTTTGATAATTATTAATTATTAATTAATAATCATCTATTAATATTATTTTTAATATTTATATTTTTTATGTTCGTTACATTGCCTTCCCCTTAAGGGAATCTTTGTCCTCAAAGATGTATTTGAAATTTATGTCTGATTTATTTTAACTTGTCATCTCAGAATTCTTTCCATTTTGTATTTGCGACATTTGAGGAGATGAGCCGATACGAATTACGGATTCCCCAGGAGAATTGTCGCATCGTATCTGCTGTGGTCCATCCTAGATCTATTTTTATCGGAGCTCTGAGATATTTTTGTGGGACAATTTGTCTCAATTGTCGCTTGGTATGTCGATATTTTCGCATGTCCACATAAGTCTTCTGTGAATATTCATTTTGACCTTGTCGTTGGTCAAAATGATGATTATAATTAGGATGTCTATAAGGTGTAGGTGTTGTTTCTTCTTCTTTCTTTTGGATTGCGACAAAAACTTTCTTCACTTCCTCGATTTGTGCTTCTTGGTTATCTAGTAGATTGTTACGATTCTGAATCTTTTCGATTCCTTCCTCTTGCGACTTTTTTTCAATTTCTAGCTCCTTGATTTGGTTATGTAGTTCCTGATTACTATTATTTAGACACTGGTTTTCTTCTTGCTTTTCTAGTAATTTTCCTTTGAGGTCTTCACCGGATTGTTCCCTCTTGCTTTTGTTTTTCAATTTTTTGATTTTTGTAATCAGGGTTTTGTTGTGATTTCTTAATCTGAAAATTTCTTCAGAATTGTTGGATATTATTTTATTACTCTTTGTGATCTCTAGCTTGTGTTCTTTTTTAGAGTCGCTATTTTGTTGTTGAAGAACTTTTATCTGTTGTCGATACTGGTCGACCACTGATTCTTGATCTGTTAATTTCTGTCGTATGTGCGTCAGTTCTTCATCCTTGTTGTTAATGATTTTGTTCAAGCGGATTGTTTTTACTTCATAATCACTTATTTCTTTCTTTATATCTTGATTTGTTCATCTCTGATTGAAATCACTTTCGTCTTTTAATTTCTTAATTTGGGCATACAATTTTTCTATATGATTGTTCTGGTCGGAAATTATTTGTTCCTTGCGCTCTTTTTGCATCTGATGTAATTTAATCAACATTTCCGATTTCATATTTATGTCCCATAATTCTTCATTGTCTCTTCGATAGCGCTTTAATTTGGCTTCCAATTTCTCTATTTGTGCTTGCAGACCAACTTCCATGGTCTCTGACTTCTTTAATGATAGATAGCTATCGATTTCTTGACAAGTCTTCCTTTGACGTTTTGACTCTTCGTTGATTGTTGATCTTCCTTGATTTTGGCTTTTACTTCGCTGCTGGACGGTCTTGTTGACTTCACTTCTTTGAAATTTTTTTTCTTCTTTTTTTCCAAAAATAATATTCAATAATATTATTTCTATGTATTTCTTTTTCTTTTTTTATTTCTTCCCTTTTTCTTTTATAATAATTATTAATTATATAATTAATAATAATATTATTAATATTTTATAAACTACATATAGTTTAATAATTTTTATTTTTATTTTTTAAATTTTTTTTTAACTTTGGTATAAATTTATTTAACCTTTTGGGTATATCTAAACCTTTCAGTTTTTCTCTTTTTCAACTTTATTATAGGGCTACTTTATATCTTTTTAGCTCAACAGTTAGTGTTAAGTAATATATATTGATTTATATATTACCCTTTCCTCCTTATAACAATTAAAGGAATATATGAATTTTTTATTTTTTTTGCCTTTTCTTTAAAAGAATAAGCCCACGAATAGTCGTGATGCTTGATTTGTCACGCAATGCGAATTTTATGCTCGAGTGGCATGTGAAGTCAATGGAAATGCTTTCTTTTCTTACGAACCGCCTTAAATTTTATTGCAACGTGAACAGACTACGAGTCTACGACCGGCAATTGCAGGTACAGGTTCACACTCTGGCAGCCTCGATTTATTTAGCCCAACAACCATCAGATTTCAATATAAGTGTGATAGATGGCAGTTGTGTGTGATTTGTCGGATTTTTGGATTAATAAGCTCTCAATTGCCCCACGACTGGAGGCTCAAGTCACAGCGACTACTAGAATGGTTTCACATTTTTCCCTCGGCTTCGATCAAAAAAAAAAATTTGCATATACAAACTGGTGTCCTCTTCACGTAATACTGAATTCTTCCTTGGCAAATTCTGTTTGTGAATCGGATTTTTTTCCTTTCCTTACTAAATTTGACAACGTTCAGAATACGGGCAGCTACGTCCCACCTCCCTTGGTATATCACGTGGTTTCCAGCAATAAGAAACGCTAACGCTAGACGCAGGAGCAACAGCAGATTATTATAACCGCCTTCTTCTTCAGGTTTGCAGCAGTATTCTTCAAATTTGCAGCGGATATTTCTTCAAGGATTTTTTTTTTTAATAATAATTTATATATATATATTTTTCGTCAATTTGAAATCTGGGAATGGCCAAAGCTAAGACTGTCAAAGACCAAGTGTACAGAGAAACTCTGAAATTACTCAGATAAAATCTGAAATTTTGGCTAAAAGCCAGAATGAGCACAAGCCTGAGAACGGGCTGGCTCTGATACCAATAGAACAAATATTTATTCGTTCATAGAGTAATATTTACCAAAAGATCTGGAATATTAAATAAGCCATAATAGTATATAAATTGATGATAGAATAGATATGATACATTTACAATGGTCAGACTTATATACGTCCATTCGTGACTTTCCAACCTACAGTCATGACTCATAGAGTAATATTTACCAAAAGATCTGGAATATTAAATAAGCCATAATAGTATATAAATTGATGATAGAATAGATATGATACATTTACAATGGTCGGACTTATATACGTCCATTCGTGACTTTCCAACCTACAGTTATGACTCTTTGATAATTATTAATTATTAATTAATAATCATCTATTAATATTATTTTTAATATTTATATTTTTTATGTTCGTTACATGCAGTTTGTTTATTCAATCACCCTCCAACAACAGCCTTACTTCCCAATGAGGTTTCAATCCATGAACTTCTTTTTAGATCTAGACTGCTGCAAATCATTTTCAAGTCACATGTTAGCTGATGCCTAGACTGTTTCACATGAAATGATGCCTAAAGGATGCCCAGAATTGAAAATAAGGTTGCCTCTACACAGGAACATGATCAGATTTGCCAATGGACACCAATAAATTTCACCAAGAACATAGCATAATTGCTTCTCAGCTCACAGCATTAGCCCAGAATTGGCTTTCTGCTCATTCTTTGTAGCTAAAACATGCCTAGAACTACTATTCAATTGCATAAGTCAGCCCACAATATGGATAGGATGCTGCTTTCTACTGCTACACATGCCCAGAACTGCTAGTACTACTGATTGAGGTCTGTAATGCACCTAGAGGCTAGAATTGCTCCCTAAATATTGTTTAGAGACTCAAAACAGTTCATATAATGTCCAGGTTTGGGATTTATGGCTTTTTTCATGCCCATATATGTTACTCTCGTGCTGTCTTTGCCCACAATCAACCCAGAATTAGAAATGAATGTTGTTTTAGGGTTGTTTAAGGCCACAAACAGACCCAAAATTGCCCATAGTGCTATAAAAATGGTATAGAATTTGTCCCTCTACATACCTAGAAACCTTGACAACAGCCCAGAACTCCTCATGAAAACTGAAGGTAAACACCCTACGCAAACAGGGGGGTAACACAACATAAATCTCGTCTTCTATTATTATTGTTGTTTGCTTCTATTTTTTATATTTTCTAACATAAAAATTGTCATCAACAAACTGTAACAGAAAACATCAACCATGAAATGAAACAGGGCATCATGACCAAGGAGTTCTAATATACAGTCAACAGTTCAAACTCAACTGTCATATAATGTTTACAAAATAGACCATATAAACAAATAATTCTAAAGTTATAGATTCTAGATTATAAACTGAAAAAGACAAATAATTCTACCATCTGTTAAGTGTTAAACTTTCGGGTTACTCTGAAACTGTTTACACCAAGTTTGGGATGCATCATGAAATTTGGCATACATGGCAGATTTTCAGCCCTTGGATAGTATGAGAGGGATTGTAGCATGAAAGATGGTCCAGGATGGATATGCCCACCTGTAATAGCTTTCTCAAAGGATGCTAACCTTAGATGATCATTGGCTTAATGTTCTTCCCTAGGGCATTTGAGATCTCTTGCTTGGATGGTGTGCCTACTGCATGATGGCCACATGGAGGATTCTTTTAGTGGGAGAATGCCCTACAGGATACGATGAACATTGTGCATTGTGGAGTACTACAAGCCCTAGATAGCATGTGGCAGCTTGGTTTTTTGTTCAAAAGATTTGAAATGGCTTAGGGACGCCTAGGGCTTCGACTTTGTTCTTGCAAGGGGTAGCTACCCCAATGGAATACTTGGCTTTGGAGGATGAATGGAATCATAAAGGCTCAAGATGGAGTGGTGTGGCTTGCCTTGCATAGTTATATCACCTTGGGTGGTGCACGACGTCATCATTGGATCTTGACAGTAGTACTTAGGAGTGGAGCACTTCGCTTGAGTGTGGCTTACTTATGTTTAGTAGGCTTGCTTGTAAGGCTTAAGTTGAACTATGCTATATTGTTGTCCTTCCTTTCCTCTCATATAAACAGAGAAAGGAGAGAGTATTTCCAAACATCACAACACATCACAAATTCATTTTTATCTCTTCTTTGGGGTGCTCTCTTAGTGATGTGCTAAGGTTCACAAGGAAACCCTAGTGGAGCATAAGAGGAGAAGATGGACGATTCTTTCTTGAATTCTTCTTTGTACATTTGATCTCTCTCTCTTGGGCATTGGGGCTTCTTGGTCTTGGAGCATCTTGGATTCTAGGATTAGGGTTTCATCCTTTTGAGGCTAGAGATTAGGGTTTGATGTATTTGGGGAAGAAAAGGAGGAGGGTGTCTTTCCTTGGAGATGTTGATGTTTGTAGCTCAGACAAGTATTTCCACAATTTTGTGTCTTAATTATGGAAATCATCATTAATACCTCTTTGGAACCTAGGAAATTCACTTATTTAAAGTCTATTAAAGTGAATGCCTTTTTAGATGATTGAGGCTAATTTAGAGAAATGCCCAAGTTTTTGGCATTAAAGATTTAAATTAATTAAATGAATCTCAATCATTTATCTCAAATGAGTGAGATTTAATCTCAGCAATTGGAGTTAGGGTTTTGGTTCATCTCAATAGTATCAAAGGAAGCTGAGGAGAGAGAGAAAGATACACCATCACAAGAGTGAAACTCAAGCATTGAGTTGGAGAGAGAAAGACATTGTACTTCCAATTTTTTGCTAAGAGAAAAACAACATTTCAAAAGACATTTGTAGGGGGGGCGTACTAGTCAAGCAGAGCCATCACTTGTCTGTAGGGGTATCCGTACAGGATTCCATACAATGGTACAAATCTATACTGCACAGTCCATACCATTATACAAATCAACCGCACAGGGATTCAATGCAATCATTTGGATCTGTACAAATCATCATCCATATAGTCATATAGATTGGCCATGTGCACAGTTACGTACAATCGTACGGACCATACAATGGCCACACAAGACCATACAAGGAAACATATTCAACAGCTTGTTTGTAGAGGGTTTTTCGGGGTGATTCTTTTTTTGTAAGTAAGATGGGACCCTTCTATTACTAGATCAAAACTAAAAATATTTACATATCCTGCTCCTTAAAACATGGAGTTAGGCATTGGTCTGGTATCCAAAAAAGAAAAAGAAAAATGATAGCCCATAAAGAAAGACAAAGGAGCATGAGAGCAGCCCAGCTCTTCAGCGTGGGCGCTCGATCCTGAAAACAGACAAGTGAATCTTATCCATAACAAAACATAGACCTACTAAGCATAAGGAACCAAGCAAAGATTTAACCCAAAACAAACCACAAAGAGCATCTAACCGTCCCGCGATGAGGAAAGGATTAGCATCTACGGGCGGACTCAACTTCATCCGGGGCATTTATGATGCCTTGCCCACTCCCCTGGTTAGCATTCGAATGGATCGATTCCTCCATGTCCTCATCTTCATCTTGCGGGATGCACTGAAAGGGTGGAGCCAAGAGTCAAGCCATGCGTAACGTTCTGAAAATCATTGCTGGTTGGGCTCAGGGTTCTAATACCCCCTTTCTTATCCTATAGGTTGTGAATGAGATTGAAGTTTCCACCTATTATCCAGTGTCTTCACCTGACAAGGTTACTCATGTTCTGTAGTGACCTGAGAAAGAGCTGCTTGGAAGCTAGTTTGAAGGGCCCATACACATTAGTAAGGAAACCTTTGGAGTTGGTTCCTAAAATATGGAACTCGAAAAAAATTGAAAATTTTGTAGCCATGAAATTAGTAAGACTTAAGCCTAAAGGTTTCCATATGATTCCTATACCTCCTGCTGTTCCTGAGGCATCAATGGTGGAGGCTTCACAGCTCTTCCAGATCTTGCTTGCTATGGATTTGAAACTCTCCTCTGAGCATTTTGTTTCTTGAATAAAAATCACTAAGGGTTTCTCCTCCCTTATTTTCTTCTTCAATAATATCTTCTTGCTAGGTGCACTGCACCCTCTGATGTTCCAAGATAAAAGCTTCATTGGGAGGGTTTGCTGGATATGGAAAAGGTTGCCTTGATTGTCGAAAAATTCCCTGACGCCACAATTTTTTCCCCAATGTCCTTGATGTGTTGCTGGTTACTTCTTCTTCCACATTTTTCATTGCATGTCTTCTTGATAGTCTCATGGATTTTGGCTCTTGGGTTATCCGAGCAAACTACTAGAGATTTATCTTTTTTCCTGGTATCTATGATTGCTTCCTTGAGCAGAACAACCTATTGTGCTGGTATGATCCCTTTGATTGGATCTTAGACATCTTTTTCAAGTTTGTCTAGGTTTAGGTCTCCTAGATCCATTTCCTTTGTGTCTTCTTCTTCTACCTGCATATTGGTTTGTTTCTCTATTTTCGCATCCTGGAAGGTTTCCAGGATTTCCTTGCAATCCTTAGGGCCGTCTTTGGATGTTTCTGGGATTTCCCTATCCGGATTTTTCTGAGTGCTTTATTTTTGTAGAATCTCGAAGCCCTTAGTTCCTAAGTGTAGATGGAAGTGCTCCAAAGGATTCCATGTTACATTAATCCACCAGAGCAAAGCTTTCTCTAATGGAAAAATACCCAAAAACTTTTCGATAAGGGCATGGTCCCTCCTGTGCTGTAAATGTGATCTGAAGCATTCCTCCTTCATCTGCAACAAGGGGATTTCTTTGTTTTGGCTATGCATTTTCTGGCACTATGCATTGGCCCTTTTCCTTTTTCTGACTCTTTACCCATGGTTCCTGCTTTCCCTATACTCTGATGATCTGTGTCCATGTCCATGCTAGTTGAGGTCCCTCCCAGTGGGATCCCCCATGGTCGTCACCCAACCCCAATGAGAGTGTGACTGACGAGCCCACATCAAACTGAGCAGAACAACAGATTGAGCCTATGGCAGACTAAGTCTAGCCGGCGGCAGACCCGCAAGCCCGTGTTAGAACAGAGCACGGCTCGGAGCCTGAGGCTCTTGTCAGAAACCCTATGCAGCTTCCAATGCCATCGAAGAAATTTGAAATTTCTTGGTGTGGTTGATTTGCCATTTGTTGTAGTGTATCTTCTTGGGACATTTTCCCAGTAAGGGAGCCCTTGTGAGCTTGTAAATTGTTGAATGAAAAGCTCATTTGAAGGGCAAAAATTATGTGCATGTTTTTTTAATTTTTATTGAGTAGAGTTGTTTTCCATTGAAATCTCTTCCGCTATTTATTTCTGTTAAAATTCCAGCAGTATAATTTATTGAGTGAGCTGTAAAAGTAATTTTCAGCAAGGAAAATCACTATGAAATATTTTATCTAGGCCTGGAATAAGTAAAATTTTAACAAGAGATAGTGTTGGAGTGATTCTTGCATGTAAGCTAGGATTTATTGACTAACCTAGCTAGGGTGTATTGGGTGATTGGATTTAGTCCTAGCCTTGAGAGGAGGTTATGTTATGTAACTCTTTCATTGAGCATATGTATATGAGATTTCCAACTGTCCATGTGTTGTGTTTATTGTAAATTTGATTGCAACGTTTTATCTTCTTGGGATGGTTATTTCCAGTTCTTAATTGTCTTGCTGATTTGACACACAAAAAAAAATTGTTAAAGGACTTGACACTAAGATTGAAAATAATAGTACATCAATAAATTGTTGTTGTGTTTGCTGTTATATTTGTTGTATGAGAAAAAATTTCATATCTAGTTTATGCATGTGAAGTTGCCCTAGAGGGCTGGAAAGTTGTAAACTGATTGGAATGATTGGTATCTTTTCTACTTGAATTGCTGTGAATTTTGGGGCTAATTGAATTGAATTATTTTCATTGTTCCGCTGATGTTTTACAAATTAATTTACAGCAGTCCTAAAGGAGGAACCTTCTTGAAAAAGGTGAGTTGCATACTTGCATTAATTACTTGATGCAAATGAAATTTTCAACATTAAGGTTTTTAAGACTTTTTTTAATAAGGAAAACCTCATAGAGAAACCCAAGGGATAATTATGCATTTGTGGATTGCATTCCTAATAAACCCGTCGGTATAGGCTAGTGCACTTGACCCCGTGGATTCAAACTGGCATCTAGTGGCACCGAACTAGCCAAATGCCCAACAACATTGGCAACAATCGGTTCAGCTAACCCTTGGGATAGCTTTCTTAAGCCTCTTGTCATGAGCAATTTCTAATTTCTTTTCCCATGGCCTAGTAGCAACAAGAATATTTTGCACTATTTGTTTTGATGTCAGATCAAATAATATAATCATACTTCTAGGCAAATATGAAATTCTAAAAAAATCTATTATAATCTATTGTACTACCATTAGGTAAGTCACCATTTGTGACCACAATTTTCTTTTTTTTTAACAGCTAATTTTTCTTTTGCCATTTTCCTTTTTGTAACAATCAATTTTTATTACTTTCCACGTTCTAACATCCCTGTTTTCAGAAAATGACACCTGATTTCTAGAAAATGTTGCAGATCTGGAGGCGTCCCCAACAGTTGGAGATGTTTCCATCCCCCCTTTGGGGATGGGGAATATGTCCTTATGCTACATAGGACAATCGTAATATATCCTACAACCTCCAAATGAAGATTCTACAATATGATTTTGTAGGGAACATTAAAGTGCAGACATGGCTGAGCAAGATCAAGCTAGCTTTCCAATGGCATGGTGTTCATAACCAAGAATTTAAGCTAAACATTGCACTTTAGCACCTTGAAGGGCTGTCGCAGACATGGGGAGAAAGACAGATCTCTATTCTAAACACCTGAAAGGAGATTTCGGCAAGTTTGTATATATAATAAACTATAGTCTCAATTGAAACTAGATATACACAGTGATTTGCAAGAAGCTAGGTTTTAGGAACAGTACCCATCTTGCCAAGTTCATATTAGCAACAACTATGTTTACCATGTTTAACAACGGTTCAAAATAAGAACCGTTGATGTCATTGGTTAAGTGATCTAGCAGAGTACTACCTTTTGGAAGAATTGCACTCAGTAATTTTTTCCTACTTTTCCTACTTTTTTTTCTCTGAACTAAAACTAGTCTGCAGAAAGTAGATAGCTCTTTTAAGTAGGGTGTCACTAAAATACGATGCAAAATCTTCTACAGTCTCATGTCTCCTTTCATCACACTGTACAATGTCAAAGATTTGGCAGTAGTCATACTCATCCCAGACTAGTTCATCAACAAAATCACCAAGTCTGGTGTACACTCTCTACATTTTTGATACAAAATTTTCCCAAGAGTGATCATAATCCACCAAAAAACCTAAGTCTTGAGTTGATAGCCATCCTTGTTTCCATATTGAAGTGGTAATAGGGTTCCCAAATTGATTCAACGTGAATTTACCAATACCTTGAAAGCACTAAATTAACTCTTCTAGAACAAAAACAACATTATTACAGGCCATTGTAGCATATACCCCTATCCTTACATGTGATCCATTGCCAATTTTCTAGGCCATAAAGCTCCCAATTAGAGGAAATTCCAGTGTCATGTATTTTCAATGGTTTGACATTATGAGGAAGAGCCTCTTATACTTGTTGTAGAAGAACTGATTCCAAATTTGCAATATGAGTTATAAAATAGTCCAACAATACCTAGGAAGTCCAAATCCAGTCATAAAGGTAATTTGATGGGGA
>LPNX010608986.1:0-19121 GCA_001517045.1 Pseudotsuga menziesii
ATGAATGAATATTTAATCTTTTTGATAAACCTAAGTCTCCTTGTTTATACTGTAAACCTATTTAATGAGTTAAAAGTGGGATTAGTTGAAAATGTGCCAAGTGTCGCATGGAAGTGATGGATCCATGCAAGGTTGTTGGAATCGAGCTTGGGGAAGGACTCCCAAGATTTTGGAGGTGTGTGTGGTACACTATAAGGAGAGAGAGAGAGAGAAGGGGGGGGGGATGTACAGAGCAGAGAACAACGTTCATGCGTGGCCATGAGAAAGGGGATGGTTAATTTTGTTGTGGAGTGTTTTTTAAATGTAGAGGAAAACTATAGGAGCAACACATGAGGAGAATCAACTCTTGTTCCTGAGCTTACAGAGAAATACAATCTATTTCACAGGATGTGCAAAAGCACTGTGAAGAGGCATAGTATTTGGTTTAATGTGGTTGCAGAGCATGCAATACACTAATATTGGGTGTAGTGTGCTATAGCTAGATTGTTTAGTTGATAACTCAAGCGGTTTACTCAATTGGCATCTTAGGTGGACAAAAAATTAAGTTTATATCCTGAGTAAATTCCCAATTGTGATTGTGGTTATAGGTGGTTGGGATCAAGGAAAATTTTAAGAACCCCCCTAAATTTATATATATAATAAATGGGAAAATCCCTGTGATACATGAGAAAGTGTGAAGGATATTCTATCAATAATATAATATGTATATATAATTTTTTGGTGAATCTTTCATGGAATTATAAAACCTTGTAAAATGTGGGAAAATCTTTGATGGAATTATAAAATCTTGTAAAATATTGGCGAATCTTTTACAAAATTATAAAATCTTGTGAAATAATGATGAATCTTTCACAAAATTATAAAACCTTGTATAATATTTAGCGAATCATTCACAGAATTAAAAGTCTTGTAAATTTTAGTGATTTTTTCATTGAAAGATAAAAACTCAAGTCTTGACAAAATTTTACTTAATAAAATTACCTAGATGATATTATATTTACTTTAGATTTTTCATGTACTCTTGCACTAGAACACCTTGTAAAGAAAATCCATGTTCCAAAATAAATTGTTGACTCTATTCATCACAACTACTTGTATACTACTAAGTTCAAATCTCCTTAGAGAAAAAATGGAGAGATGATTTCATAAATATTTGTAATTTACAATAGAACATTTTAACAAAGTGTGAAGCTCATTTACCATACTACACTCAATGTACAATCAATTTTCACAAAATATGTTGGGCCCAATCATCCCCGTCAATCTAAAAATATAGTTACAATAAAAATAGTTGTTTCAAGCACTACTCGAAATACAAGGCTTGATCAATGCTTTCAAAAACTTCAATGGATGGTTGCATAGCATCCACATTGACATTAACATCTTTCTAGCAAGGATGTCCCCATTTTCTTGTATGACCTACAATCAAGGTGAATAATTTGTATAAGAGAAAGATAATAAGGTACCTCTCACAAAACATTAAAACAAAAAAATAACACATTTTTTTTAGTTTACAAACTTTCCATAAAATACAAATGCTCATCTTTATGTATGATTCACAATAGGGAAAATTTTAGAAACACGTACCTCAACATATTTTTTAAAGCTTTATTTATAAATATGGCCAGAATCCTAAAGGCCGCATGTAATGATCTTTTAGTCATGAAATCAACAATAGAATTTCATTAGATGAATGTTGGTCTCAATGCCAATAGGTCTCCTATAATGAATGCATAGAAACCTAGTAATCCATTGCATAGACCATTTTTCTCTTTGCTTAGCAACTCAGATCTCATTTCCATTTCTAAAAACCAACACGTCTTTTCAAAGAAAATATAAAATAAACATGGTAGATTCTAAAATTTAAATGGTGAAGATTCTTACATCATGCAACAAAGTGAAAGGAAATACACACATGTTTCTTCGAAACATCAAATAGTTAAAGAGAACAATAATAATTATAAAAAAACATTGAATGCTACAAAGGGCTCAAATCATAATCAAGTATCAAGGGAATAAAAATAAATTTAACCAAAATAAACACAAAATTTCAAATTTGAAAAAATGATCCAAATGCAAGAAACAACAAACCATTAATATCTTCCAAGATATCAAAGTTAAAAGGTTTTAACTTTTGACTGAGCCCATTCTTGCTAAGCAGGAGTATTGTTAAATTAATTATTTAACCTTTAATCATATGACACTATCTATAAATAGACAGGTCCCAACTTCATTTCCTGTCAAATATAAGAAAAAAACAATGTGTTAGTTAACTATCAAAACATCAAACTTCAAATAGATTGCATCAAGGAAATGTAGCTCCAATATTATTTTATTTAATAAGAAGTATAGACTATAGAACCTATTTTACTTGAAATGAAAGTTCAATTTTATATATGGTAATCCTTCTCCTGTCAAGAATTTCATTTTTCCAACCTACTCCTAAAAAGAGGAACATCAAAGTTAAACAAACAAGAATCACATGATATATTAAATTGCATTCATTATTTATACACTACCAATGTACAATAATTTAGATAATATCTCGTGGGATATTAAATTCCCAATTCCCATGTCAACCCTCACTTTCTGCATTTTGAACATGAACTTCTGTAGATGAAATATCATTATGAGCCTTCAAAACATTATGCTTTGTATCAAGTTCATTCGAAACATTTGTTATATTGCATTCTCCTCTTCTCTCACAATATGATCGCCAAATTTCTAGAGCTCTATTGAATGGAAAATTGGTAATGTCATACTTTGTTACATATAATCTTAAATAAGTATCAATATTCTTATCAAGCATGTTCCTCAAATTTGACTTCAGGAATGATAGTGCACTAAACATTCTCTCGTCCTCCATTGATCCCAAAATTATGGTTTGACATAAATCGATTAATTTGAAAGACTCTGACATGTTTTCTTGTAAATATTGACTTTCACCTAAAATAGCCCATAATTTGATTACTGTACCATATTCTACAGGTTTTGCCAAAACATGATATTGATCTAACATTGTTTCGGCAAAGCAAGTAGTTTGCTGGTATAATTTTGATAAATCGAATATACCTCCAATTTCTTGTCCTTGTACCTTGAAATTCCTACCAAAGTGATGCGCTAAAATACTCAATTTTTCTAAAAGAGTCAACTTTCAAAGTGTTTATATCTTTTTCATTGTTGCAATATTGAGGGTATACCACAAACATCACCTCCAATAATTCATCTCGAGGAAATCATTCTCTTATCTTTGATGATAGTGATTGTGAAATTTGTATCTCACTGAAACCACAATATCATTGAACTAGTCTCTTGACACATGACAATATTTAGTGGTTTGTCCCATATTACTAGCATAATGAAAGGGAACCATATACCCATGCCTTGCCATACATAGTCTCCCTTTTTCATCAAACTTCAATAATTTTCAATCTTTTCTATATCAATGAGAGTAGTCCAACCATTAAACATTGGACTTGTAAAAGACTCTGGCATCATATACAAATTATCCAATACAAGGCATGCTAATTTCCTTACATTTGTGTACTCTGCAATATACATTGTACGACTCTGAGCCATTTTCACAAGGACATTCATTTCATGAAACAAAGGAAGAATTCCAACGAATGTTAAGAATGTCTCTATATCAGTTAGTCGAAAGAGAAGATCTTGAGCTTTGTCTACATTGACGCGATGTTCATACATCACCCCTACCAATGATTGGTACTCACTAAATAGTCTTTGAGTTGGTCCATTCAATGAAATCCATCTTGTATCAACATCTTTCAATAGTTTTTTCCCATCTATAATATCGTCTGCAAATTGTTGAAACTATGTAAATCACTTAGGACTATGACACAAGTATGCATGAGTCTCATGTACAAGTTCTTCAACTTTTGAAACCAGCGGAAACTTGCTTACTATTTTAAATGCAAGATTCATCCTATGAGAAATACAATGAATACTGATCATAAACGATGAAGCTAATAGCTGTAGTTTGACACAAAGTCCATTCCTTTTTCCTTACATGATTGATGTTCCATTTGATCCAAAACATACCAACCTTTTTGCGATCATTAAATCATCCATACCACCATTTTCCTTCAAAGTCTTAATAACAAGTTTATAAATATTTCCAGCTGTAGAACTCTTATTCATTTTTTGAATCCCAAGTAGATATTAATGCCTAATATGACCATTAACCATTTAATTACTCATGCATATCTATGAATTATTATCAATAGTTGTAACTTCATCCAAAGATAGTGAAAAATATATGGAATTTGCAATCTTCTCTTTCAAATCATCCTTTTCTACTTGAGCTAGATATTTTTTTCATTCCCAACCACTCATTACAGACTAATGAGAAGATAGAAAATTCAATACTTCAAGAAAATATACATAGTTCTTATAATCTAGATAATATGTTATAGGACGACCTCTAGATAAGATGTGAAATACAATGCTTAATTGTGTCATCTCGGATAGTAAATTTCTTTGCATTGTTTTTCCAAATAAGTATGTGATAGTCCCTCCACTTGCCTCAAGTTTACCCTTATTAAGTATTTATTATATTCTTCTTGATATTTTAAATGTCGACATTCCTCAAAATATTTCCATTTGGTAATAGTCTTCTCCTCACCATTTTCAATTTGTTTGACATAAATATTTCCTACATGCTTCTCTATTATATCTAACTTCATTTGCAATTTTACTGCCTTGCCCAGTTTCCAACTACATACAATGCATTTAACTTCTCATGAAGCTTTCTTCTCATTTATTGGAGTTATTGGTTCAATAAAAGGAAATTTTGAGGTCCATTCTGATTCGAATTGTCTCCCTATGTCCCATTGGCCTTTCTTCCTTTTTGTGATTGTGAATGATTTGTGTTTCCTCCCAAGGAAAAACCTTCAAAATTATCATTGCCAATTAATGGTTGAATTACGTTTATCTCACTTTGTTCACTAGAGGAACTCGTTTTATCATTCGTTATATGGTTATTAGACACATTATCAGAAGTGTTGATGTCTCTCTCATTGATGGGCGTCTCAAAACAGTTTGAATCATGAAGAGAATTTGGATTCATGGATTGACGCTTCTAAAAGTATGATATCCCATCCCTATGTTTTGATGCTTTCTTTTCATGGTCGATGTTTGACATCTCATTGAATATTTCACAATTGAAATATTAAATAAATCTAGAAACCCAAAGTGAAACCTGCATGAGAAAAAACAAATCAATACAATTTGTAAGATATCCATGATGACATGAATTCTATAGGCTAGAAAATTTAAACCTAGTAAACTAAACCCATCCATGATTCGCTTCAAAATTAGGCATAAATCCATCAAGAGAAATATCAGTTTAGATTTGTTATGTATTTAAAACCTAATTTTTTATTTAAATTTTTTATTGCTAAAATACCTAGTAGAAAAAATGGCATTCAAAAGCATCAAGATTCAAAATATACAATAGCATCACTTCCCTGGTGGTCATCACCTCTAAAATTTAAATTTATAATATGTAATGGTTTCCACAAATTCATGAAATGAAAGAATTAAAAGCTATGTGAAATATATCAATAATTTACTTTTAATAGTAATTCTTATCCTAATTGATGAAGTGTCGTGTGTTTGAACATTTGCAGAGGGGACTGAGGCACCCTCTGTCATGAATATGCTCAGAGGAGCATTTGCATAAATTTAAACTCGAAGTATCTTTATACATCATATGGACTTAGGGACTAGCTTTGATAGGAATATGTGGAAGAATCTCTTATTGGACCTATATCACCCAAAGAATGTAATAGTTTAGTTCTTTTGTTTAAAATAGAGATTTATTGTAGTTGATTGGTTATAGTGTAGTTATTTTATTTACCGTTGGGAATTTATGATGTGCATGTCATTACCCTTATCAATCCAAATAAAATGAACTTATTGTGTGTATGTCCTTACCGTTGTCAATCTAATCACACCCAACCACAACTTCAATGAAAATGAAAATCATATCATACTTAATGAGGACACTAAAATATATTCCAAATAATTTTGTTTCATGAAGTGGCCTAATCACATAAAGCATTGAAGGAAGGTGCATTTGAACAATGGAATAGAAATGGAAGGGGACCATGTGAAATAATAGTCTCACAATATTCACCTTTGAAGTATTTTGAGTAGGATCGTAGAGTTAGAAATAGGATGTAAAAGGCTTCAGTCTTAATTGAAAATAAAAATTATATCTAATTTCACGAGGACACTAAATACATTTCAAGGCATATCCTTTGGTAAAGTTCCCTAACACACAAATATACAAAAGATGCATTTGAACAATGGAATAGAAGTGGAAGGAGATCAAGTGGAACAAAAATATCATAATATTCACCTTTGGAGTAGCCTAAGTAGGATCACAAAGTTAGAAATATGAGATACAAAGTTCATGTATTTCAATGTAAACAACTTAGTGAAACAACCAAATCTTGGTCATCCCTAGCTCTTCCAACTCTTTCTAGTACAGTCAAAGGTAGAAGCAGTTCCAAATCTCATAGCAACTAAGAAAGAATAAAACCCACAGATCCCCTTAGTTTCTTCCATTGATAAAGTTGAATATGTTCCAGAAGTAGAGGAAAATACCACACAAATAGATCGGTATCTTATCATATAACTGGCAGGCACTGGGCACCTATAATTTTTCATTAGCGATATCCTGTGTGTGGGATGCCTATTGGGCCTTTGTCTCTCTCTGTATCTTTTCCCTCAAGGGGTGTTCTACCTGATCCTTATGTTTGAGATTCTACAACATTTATTCTGATGCTGTAGTCAATGCTAGTTGTCTTTGACTTAGTGAAGTTAAAGTATGTCAACCCTACTAGGGCTTAAAGGGTTTCCTGGAAGAACAACATTTATTGAACAAATATCAGTACTCACAAGGTTTTTATTGTCTTGACTAGTGCTGCCAAGGTTAAGGGGATTGTTCAATTCATTCAGGACAGGATATGAGGGTAATACGTTGATGGTGATGAAAGCATTCTTGCTCTTCTCATGATTGGAGTTAAGTATCATTGAGATGAAACTAATCTTGACTCCTTAAGGATGGGTAGATACTTCTAAATGAGAAGATCCAGACTAATGCTAATATTTTCAGAATAGAAATAGATGTTCCTTGATATTCATTATGAATCAAAGGTAACTTGTACAATTTCATGACAAAAGGTCATTCCAAACATGAAGAGAGATAAAAACATAAGCTTTCCCAAGGAGAGGGACAATACCCAAAATCCCATAGATGAATGACTATAGAAGCAATACCATAGGGAAAACATAAATATCCTAGACAACTTATCCAAGGAAGCATCAAGGGTGGAAAAAACACACCCCAGGGGGATCAAACAAAAAATATATCCCCATCTAATACAGATAAAAGGATATATAATCCCATACTTGAAAAGAAACAAAAATTAGTATGCCACTTAAAACAAAAAAAGCTCTTAAAAGAGCTGAATCATGCCTTCCTCAATGATTTCTCCTTCTAAAATTTCTGAGAAGGAGAGAAGGTCAACCTTCATATTAAGTGCTTCCTTGGATAAGTGATTTGCACTCATATTATGCTCCCTATAGACATGCTTGAATTCAAGGGAAAAACATGTTTGATTTCTGTAATTCTGTCACACCAATAATCCAAATTCAAAGATGAAAGAGATGCTTTTGAATTTGTCCAATTTATAATCACAGAGGAATCTCCCCACATAGAAAGAGAAGGGAGGACCATGTATACTGCTAATACAAGCATAGCCCAAAGATCTAATATCTCAGCCCTAGTTTTAGTGTTGGGCCCACAACACATTTTGAAAAAGAATGAATGTGATTGATTAAGAGCAAGAGTGAATCCAGCTCCACCAATATTGTTAGTTGTTTCCTCGTCAGTGTTTCCAATCACATACATGGTCCAATTACCTTCCCATTTCCCCTGGATTTCAATGCTTCCCCTTGAAGATCCCCCTTTTAACACTTTATCATAATATGATAGAACATAGGAACCAATTACATGTGTAAACTAGAAGCGTTCGATACGAGCTATCTAGTTCTATTGATCATACAAATCTATGCTTTTAGAAAATCTCATTGATTAATTGTAAGGTAGCTTGTGTGAAGGAAATCCAAACCCAAAAGTAGTATTGGATGATAGTCTAAAATCAAAATATCATATTTTTTGCTTGATGCTTCATGGTTATCCATAGTATAGGACAATCTCTTGTGAATTGCACTTGAATAGACAAGCAAATCATCATGCTAGCATTTGTAGGTTGCATAGTGTTGTGGTTGGTAAGGAAGCTTATGATATTGAATCTCTAGTGGTTCTGATCTCTTATTGTTGATGTTGTAGTATTTACATCTCTCTCACCATGTATTGTGTCTTACAACACATATTTATACAACCTTTGAGTGGTTATGGCGGTTTAATGACCTCGCCATGAACCTCAACATTGGAACTAGTGACAAGAAATTTCTTATCCTCTTCATTTCTGATCCCCTCTTGGGGGCCATAGGAATTCATAAATATCAGAGATTGAATATTGGGTTATGGGAAAGAGGCATCTAAAATTCACATTTGGGTTCTTTTCTGAATTTCCTTGGTGTCTTTTGCTTGCATAGGATTGAAGCGTGGAGACAATACACTATGTTTGAACCCTCATGATAAAATGAATGGGTAGTTCCAATAAGTTATTTTCCCATTGTTGAGACCACATATTTTCTTAGAACTAGCTTGGGGGAAGCATACTTTTTCTAGTTGGATGGACTTTTGGAATTAGGGCATCTTTATTACCTTTTTCACTGCTTATGAAAAGATTAAGTGAATCCCAAGAATAGATAAGAGATACTTCATACCAATAAGAAAGATATATAAGGGAAAATAGACTCTGATCAAATGCATGGGTTGGAAATAGAAATTACCATATTGATGAACATTTCCTTTTTAGGACATACTAGCAAGCCAGGTATTCTCAACCCACTTGAAGCACTATATCTATGCAATTCCTCAATGTAGGCATCTTTAGACACTGTAATTTCCATTTAAATTGTATGCCTAAAGATTTAAAAAAATCCAATTATAATAATTTCTCTTTCATTCATTTGCACTGGCTGGTTTTTTATTGATTTTGGTTTTCCTTTTTTGCATAGGATTAAACAAATGTGATATTTCTTTAAAATAATTTATAGGTTTCTAATTAACGAGAACCTGTAAATTTTAGCTTGATAAGCTAACTGAATAATTTCAGAAGTGCATTTCAGTTTCAGGGAGACCTCAATAATTAAAGAGGGCCATCGAATCGAGTCATCAATTGAGGAGAATCTTGAAAGAAACACTGAATTAATGTACACGAGATTGAAGGAGGATACAACATCATGTTTCATATAGTGATTATAGTATCTAAAATTGACTTCTTTACAACACTCTGCTAAAATATTGACAAAGAAATATCATCTCTAGATCCTCCAATTGCTAAAGCAATTTCAACAAATTATGATGGAATTGCAGTGGTGATATAAAGAAACATGTCCCAAGTAAATATTGTTTCCATTATAACTATCCTTCACACTGCTAATGTATCTTCTTTTGCTTCCTTTCAAATTTCAACCCTTCAAAGTTAGCGTATTTTCAAAATGCACTAAAATTTTAGATAGAGAGAACTAAACTAAGAAACAAAACACATCAATTCATGTCTCCTATTCATATAATATAAGAGAATTGTATTAAGGTCTAATGAATGAAAAAAATTAAGTCAATAGGACTCATCGGTACATTTGTGGAAACACAAAAATGGAGTGAAAAAGCAACGAACAAAGAAACAAAGCAATCTCTAAGATATGGATGCAACTAATGCAATGTTTTTCACCCTTGTTGTTGCTCTATCCTACCTACATGTTTTCTAGTATACAATTACATTTTCAGTAAAATGATTGCATATATTTATTGAGCCTACTAGTGTAGGAAAGTAACTCTAGCAGGTTGACTGATTAAGAGCAAGAGTGAATCCATCCCCACTAGTATTGTTAGTTGTTGCCTCGTTAATGTTTCCAATCACATCCAGGGTCCAATTACCTTCCCATTTCCCATGGAGTGCAATGCTTCCCCTTGAGGATCCCTCTTTTAACACTTTGTCATAGGATGATAGAACATAGGAACCAATTACCTATGTAAACTAGCAACTTTTGATACGAGTTATCTAGTTCTATTGATCATACAAATATATGCTAATTATGTGCCTATTCCTTTATTGTTCAAAGGTTCCACATTATTGCTTGGTTATACCTTCATGGTTGATAAAAGGTTCCATATGTTCCTATTATTATTCTGTCTACAACATTATTATTATGTTTTCTAGAATTCTGATGTAAAAGGTTATTCAAATTTAAAATCTATACTATTTCAGTATATCCACAATTTCAGAGGCAAAAGCATAAAGATGTTAACAAACATGATAGTAGACATTGTTTCCACACACCAAAACTGTGTCTGTTTGACCTATCCATCAAAAAATATTACATATGTATACAACATCATATCACACCACTTTCTAACTAGTGAGATTGAGAAATTGAAAATTTCTCTCAACCCTCTTACCACTCATCCTAATTTTAGAACAGTCTTGTTGGAGACAATCTGTCATCCAAATACGATCGAACATCCTCCTAAAGGAAGTGAAATGGGAAGAATCAAACAAAACCTGGGTTATATAACCTTATTTTCCCATAATATCCATTAAAATGAAACATTATATTGACATGATAAACTCTAGTATAAGTCTTGTCAACTACGTTATTAAGCTGGACTTCAAGGGTTTGAGGCTTATCTAACAATGAAGAATACTTTGTAATATACTTAAGAATGATCCATTCAATCCCTTTCACAGTGGGATCTACTGTACATGTGTGAAGAATCTCCTCTTCACTCAACCACATGCCTGCAATTCGATCAAACTACCTCCCCTTACACGTTTCCTTCCACTCCATCACTACTTTCTGCCAATTTTTCTTACAATTTGGGGGTGGGCTATACTCTACTAAAATTGGAGGCTCACCATATGTGAACCCAAAATATTGGTGTAAGAGTTGGATAGAACACAGATTCTCCTTGCAGATCTTAATGGGTTTTGTAACCTCAAAATATAGCAATGGATTGTCATGAGATCGAGACAGATTTACCTCGTTTATAGATGGGATGGCCGGTTTAAGATGACAAAATTTTCAAATCTAATTTGAAGGTTGTAAAGGAGATCACTGCATAGACTTCCAATCCCAAAAATGTTGATGTAACACACTCATAGTTTAGGTACCAATGATATTTGAAGGTTATTCATTCTCAGAACCTTGAAAATGAAGCATGAGTTTCATGGCTTAGGGCTGTTACTATGGAAAAAATTAATAGGACTGCAGTGTTAGTGGGAAAAAATCCATTTTCAACTTTCATAATCAACCCTTAATTTCTTCTTATGCACCCAAAATTGAGAAAGGGTTGTTGCTTGATGGTTTTGGGTTGGTCAAGAATGCCATTTTAGGGTTATTTTGGGGTTGAGATATGATGACATGAATTCTATAGCCTAGAAAATTTAAACCTAGTAAACTAAACCCATCCATGATTAACTTCAAAACTAGACATAAATCCATCAAGATAAATATGAGTTTATAAGACAAAAAAAGAAATAAATTAGCTGGGTATTGTGATTTCCAAAACCAAAGAGAGTCTTAGTCTTGAAGACAAAACATAGATGACTTTACATGTTGAAGATGTGAGAGATAACTCTCCAATTTTTCTACTCTAATTCCTACTACTACAAATTCAAAATATATCCTAGGATAGAGTTTGATGAGTAGCAACATGTGAGAACAACATGTAGTGACACACTTTTGAGGTGAACCTTATGTACTATGGTACCTGCGTGTAATGGAGATGTTGGGATATAAAATAAAAGGTTTTGATGAGTTGAAGATAGTTTTGTAAAACAAATTGGAAGGATGAAGCATCTCTTGAGGATGATAAAAGTTTGAAATTATTCTATGAATTGAGATTTGTTGATCCTAGAATATGATTTCCAGTAATCAAATGCTATAGTACATTTTTGTTTAAACATCATTCGCAGTGACCTTGGTGTAAATTATCAATCAGGTAGCTAGTGCTTTTGATTGTAGTTTGAGGATTGTCCATTTTGTATACTACATCCACTTTCCTTTTATTAGGAAGATATGATTGAAGGGTTAGAGCATTTTAAAATTTGATATAGCAGTTTTCAAATATTTGAGGACAATAGGCAGGGAAACAATGCACTTCCATACATGTACATGACCTTTGTATGAGCTAGTGAAGATTCACACCTTTGATTTGGATAGGGGAAACGAATTGAATAGTATTTACGATAGTCCTATAGCATCTCTATGACTTGGGTTTTGAGTGATTCTTTTTACAACCTCATAACGAATGTTTCTAAGCAGCAGAACCTGAGCAAATTGGACCAACAATCTTAACATTATTTGATGAAGTTTGAAGTTTTGATTTTATGTTGAGAGAGTAGGTCACATGATAGGAATATGGAAACACATACATAGCCCTACTATGGCACGAGGATGGACAGAAACCAATGTACCTAGATGATAAAGGAAAGATAACAAATGTGAAGGTGATTTATGCAGCAGTTTTTGAATATCTTTTATAGTACTACTTGAACAATAGTTGTGGCAACAAAAAGGTCATTTTCAGACCCAATGAAAGTAATTTTTGAAGTGATCATATGACCTTCGCGGTAAAAAGGGAGTCCTCTAAACTAGTCAACAACTGAACATGAAGTTTGCATCGACAACAATGTATTGATTCATGCATGATAACCTCTATGGATCATGGAGAACTTGGATATCGGCTTAAAGGATTCTTTCTTGACTTTCAACAGAATTCCATGACAACATTATATTCTCATAACTCTATATTTGTCTATGGTAGCCTTGAAGCAGTAAAGTAGTGCAATTACTTTCAATTGTTGGAATATTTGGCATACTTTGATTTCTATATTAAATTGATCTTATATTTGTAGATTCCAA
Source organism: Pseudotsuga menziesii (assembly GCA_001517045.1). Lineage (NCBI taxonomy): Eukaryota > Viridiplantae > Streptophyta > Pinopsida > Pinales > Pinaceae > Pseudotsuga > Pseudotsuga menziesii. The sequence goes on from LPNX010608986.1 coordinate 13,087, forward strand.
GTATGATTCTATTTCAAATAGAGAACGAAGCTATGGCATGCCACATCCTGCCTCAAAAGACAACAGTTCCAGTATTTATATTGGATTAAAATATGAAGAAAATATGATAAAATATGAAATATATAAATATCTTAGCATGCATGAAGAAGACTAGAATGAAGAAGTAAAATCCCCACATTGGCAAAGAAAATGCCTGCAACTGGAAAAGGAAAACGCCTGCAGCTAGAAAAAGAAAATGGTCGCATATGCCTGCACATGATTGGTGACAAACATGCTTGCACAACAAAAATGCACGCAGGACTGTAGGACTTAGGAATTGCTCACCATACAACTAAAAAATGCTCATGGGCCTTACGAAATTCCCTTCATGAAAGTTAAAATTCCTATAGGCTCACTTAAAACTGCCTGCAGGAATACTTCAATGCCCTCCAATCAGTCAAAATGCTCACAAAATGTTGAAGATAGGTTTTTTGGACATATAGAGAACAAAGTTTGAGGGTGTTTAAATGCATACTCGTAAATAAAATGAGGAAATTCATGATGATGCTTGGAATTAAATGTGCAATGAAGTCATGAAGCCATGGAAAATTGAAACATTGAAGTGTAAACACAAAGACAAAGCAACACACTCTACATATGCTAGTTTATATATCAATTTAAGAAGATATATTTGAAGATAAACTTGGCCCATCCAAGATGGCTTTGAAAAGGCTTTGTAACAATCTTTGTAATCAGCCTGAGGAGTTTTAGCAAATCAGTACAATTTATAGTAGATATTGAGAAGCAATGGCTAAGGACTAAACTAACAAAGAGAAACAATGGCTAAGTTTCAACCGATAAAAGCATAAAAAATGTCTATGGCTTCCCAATTCTGCGTCCTTGGGAAAACTATAAAGGGTATTGTTGTGAATAGGTGTGGCACAATTAACAAGAATTCCCCCTCGGTCATCAATATCTTTTCAGAATGATATAAACATGAATCCAACAGCTGTCTAAGAGATTAATATGTAGATCACAATTTTTTTCTGAACGTCTAATCATTCCATGGTTAAGAACCTCTACAATATTTTTTTTTTTAATGACATAATTGATTTTGTTATAAATGTGTAAAGAGTCACTTCTCAAGAGGAAATGCCTCTGTACAAGGTTGATGATGAAAGAGATATTGTGGATAGCATGGCAAGAATGTTAGTTTTACCTCATTTATATATGGGATAACTTGTTTAAGATGACAAAATTTTCAAATCTAATTTGAAGGTTGTAAAGGAGATAAACGCATGTACTGCCAATCCCAACAAATGTTTATGTACACTCAAAGTTGAGGTACCGTTGATGTTTGAAGTTTATTCATTCTCAGAACATATAAAATGAAGCATGGGTTTCATGGATTAGGGTTGTTACTATGGAAATAATTCATAGGACTACAGTCTTAGTGGGAAAAAATCCATTTTTCAGCATTCATAATCAACCCTTAATTGCTTCTTATGCACCCAGAATTGAGAAAGGGTTGTTGCTTGATGGTTTTGGGCTAGTCAAGAATTCCATTTTAGGGCTAAGTTTGGGTCTAGAATATGTTTGGAAAATTCCTAGATGTGTCCATACTTGCTAAATAAACCTCTTCATCACTGTTTGCATGCCTGTATTTGTGAAATATGTTGCTTTCTGCCACTGTCCATGTCCAGAATCATTTCAAAATGACCTGTATTTCCTTTTTTGATGCACAAAGTTCCTTCAAAAATATTTTAGAAGTGATTGAAGGGATATTTATGTCCAATGGACTGCATAATCAGACAACAAAAAGAAAAATGTGATGGTGCATAATTAGATTAGATCATATTAGAGGGGCATATTACAAGTACCAGATTAAGGTGAGATTATGAGTGCATTAATCTCTGCTAAAGACCAATACTGTAAAGTACAACATGTCCACAAGTGGAATGCAAAGGAATTTTCCAAAAAAACAATAGAAAACCTAAATCTATTAAGAGAACAACTATATGCAAACACAAGTAGAACTAAGAGAGGAGTATCAGCCACAATTGTTATCAAAACAAATGGAAATACCACCCTGAGACCTCTCTATTAATGTCCTCATAAGAGTGACATGCATTGATGGGCCCCTAGAGTGTTTCGTAACAGCCTGTGTGTGTTACCACTGTTAGAATTTCTATCTACGAAGTCTTCTCAGCATCGGTGCACATGTGACTCTTTTGGGTACACATGTGAACCAGCTCTGGATGCTTCAGTTGCAACATCAAACAGGACAACGCGACTTCAATTCCTCATTCTTCTTCTCAGCAGTATGGTGCATTGGCTATGAAGGGTGACTATTATAGAATGGATTGTTGTTATATTTCTAGTAATCTCTTTTCAGTAGTTTGCATATGTTTGTGGTTTTTTTTCAAGTTAAGACAAATACCTTCAGTTTCAATTGGTAGTTTGTTTTTTCTATTTGCATTGAACTGTTTAGGTTTAGAACAGTTCTAGTTTTGACCTAGTCAAAGAAGGTGCATGAAGTCTAGTAGTAAGGTGCATATCCCAAGGAGACCTACTCTTACTTAATGGAGCCCAATTATTAAATACTATCCATCATGTAGAGATAAGGGTGCAGATCCTAGGACTGAAATAGATATAGGGTTCGGTCTGCTTTGGGGATCAATCCAGATTTGTATCTGAGCTAAATGTGTAAACCCTAAGGGTCTCTTACTCAAATATATAAGAAGGATCTGGGGTAGTGCTTAAGTATTCTATTTTTATTTCAATTCAGAGAGAAGGAGTAGGGTTTGTTTACAACATTATTATTTTATTTACAAATCACAGGTTATGCCACTACTTTAGATGCATCCAATATACTCTATTCTGTATGGTGGAGATCCTCTTTTAGGATACTTTCATAATCTTAGGTATGCACACCAATTGAGAAAAATGCCTTGTGTAGCGTAAAACTAAAATCTATGTAGAAAAACAGAGTAAACATCACTCTGAAGTGGCTTAGGAAAATGCATTCCATACCATAAATAAGAATTTACGGTGAAATATGAAGGCACTTGGCTTAAGTATCCAACATTTCATGCAAAACCCATGCACATGATTTTCCAAACTAATATCCAGATGCATGCAGTGGATTCACCAAATCAATGCTTTCACTCTTTTTAGTGTTTTTCAACAATTCATAAAAATGGACGCCCAGGCTTGTAGAAAGGTACAAATTGAAATCTAAAAGTTTCCAAGTTCTCTACAAGGCATAACTGACTTGCCCATATGGTGAGAATCCTAAGGCCAAGCAAGACACCCGCTATTTTTGTAAAACATAAAAAATATACCCTTTGACGCATGGATAATGAAAACAATGCCATTTTGAAGAAATCCAATGGCACTAAGTTGCAGTATCCCTTTTTAATATACCAACATACATCATCAATCCTTCATATCTATCACCAAGTGAAAGGTATGATTTTTCCAAAATGGTACAGTCACTGTTTTGGACACTTTTAGGCAACTCTAGGAAATGCATGCCAAGGGTTAATGAGTATGCTTAAAGTTGTAGAATTTTACTAGAAGCTTATTAACAAATACTAAAACTATGTTTGAATTCAAAATGTATGCAACTTTCAAAACCAATGATACTCTTGCATCAACATAGAAAGACACAAATACATAGATATGCAGATGATACTGGTAGTGCAACTTGGACACAATAGAAACATTAAAATCCCAAAATGGGAGATTTATTGGATCAAAAAATAATCAGGTCCAAAGTATGTGCTAAAACAACTAAGATAAGCTCAAACAATACAGAACTTTTAATTGGAAAAAAATATATAAACTACAAAATTTCTCGTTGCAAACTACATATGAACAGAAGTTAATCATTGTAGATCAAGCTAAAATTAAATTCAGAAAAGGGTATTAAATTTGCACCAAATCCTACTATGAACAAGAAAACATAGAAGGCTAACAAACATAAAAAATGACAAAACTCCAAGAGTTACATCAAGTGGTCATGAGCCAGACATGAGATCTCTACTCCGATGTTGGGGAGGTCACAGGTTCAACTCTATTTGATTCCCTTGGGGTGAGGTGCTTCGAACTTGGGAACCACTATTTTAATGTGGCTACCATCCTCGGATTGAGGGGAAGTTCCTGGTGGGTTTCCCTAGGAAATACATTTCCCATAAAAATATGACAAGATTCTAATGAAGAAACCCCCCCTCCCCCCACACCCTTCTTCTAGGACCTAGATGCTTTCACCATTAAAAAATTATGTATATTTTTGTTAACCCATTATCACAGGTATTTAAGACTATTACAAACTTTTCAATGTTCACTCTTGCATTTTATATATAAGTATATTGTAGTTGAGAATAATAAATTTGATTATGGTATCTACTTAGCACGAAAATATCAACAATTATCAATACAACATAACAATGAGTAATTTATTATGAGGTCAATCAGAGAAAAATTATGACTTTGAGACTCTCAAGGTCGTCATTGGAAAAATAATGCAGAAGATGCCAAAGAAATAGAAGAAAAACAACTGAAATGTACAATGCAAGTTCATAAGTTCAATATAAACTTCCTTAATATGATAATTTTAGATATGGAGATATACAATATACAAAATAAATAGAACAATACAAACCTTCATAATAACAAACAACAATTAAATAGTTTATATGGTCCAACACTACTACTGTCCATGTTTTGAATGAAACCTTACGATGGATGGGCTAATTTATATATGTGTTCCATGTTCAAGTCTCCCTTATGGCTTAGACTTTACAGGATTCAAGATTCAGCTGGCACCAATTCATTACCCAACATTTTGGACAGAGAAAGGTTGCAGTGGCACGTAAATGGGAAGATTATGAAACTATATTATGTCGATGGCAATTGATTTCCATAATGTAGTATATTAATAAATGAAGAAGATCACTAGAGAAGGAGAGTAGTATAGTTGTTTCCTTTCATGTTTTGTTGGATATTTGGGTCCATTTATTGTTTAGAGCCATTTTTTACATTTTGATTCAATTTGATTATTTATGTACTCCTTTGATTTCATATTATGGCGTATCAGGGTGAGATATAATGCTGCTATGTATTTTATACCCTTTTTATGTTTGAGATAGGTCGGGTGTTGATCGATATTATGGAGTTATAATTTACTCTCTTCCAGAGCATGTCCCCATGTTGGAGCCAGTTTTTACCACTCATATTGTATGATGTCACTTAGGTGAGTTCAGTAACATATTGGAGTTGCATGGGACATATGTATGAGATATCATTTATTTACCATTTAGATGTTTTAGGGGCTATTTGTGGATGCACACGTTCTCCTTGGCATTACCCTTATGATAATATTATCTAGTTGTTGTAGCAATTAGGTGTCTATTAACATGTTCCACTTGTCGAACATGTGTGTGATGTCTAGAGGGAGGGGTAATTTGAGCAAAGATTATGGATTCATTCAAGATCATGTGGATTCATTCAAAGTAACCTTTATGCAATGTATCAGAGATAATATAGTCTTGATTTAATGTAGAAAAGGAGAGTTAAGAGAAGGGAATGAATCCATTCTCATTCTAATGTGTATTCCTGTCCATAGTTGTGTGTAAAACTCACATTCCTGACATGGGATTCATCCCCAATTTTTATTTGAAAAACAAAAAGAAAAGAACAATAGAGAGATATAAGGTCAATTATGGAGCAGATATGGTACAAAATAAGAAAACAACTGGGAAGCAATTAGGGCTTTAAAATGGAAAGATGAATCAATAAATTTGGCAGATAGGGATAAAATGATGCTAGTAAAAATGTGGGAGGCGATCGGGGCTTAAAAATGGAAGACAAATAAACAAATTTGATAGATAAGGAAAAAAGGATGCTAAATAATTGGCAACTTAATTTGAAGAAGCTAAGTTTCATTAGTCAAAAATCTTGCAACACATTTAAAGCGCCACTAGTCTTTGGTCCCGTCTTTTGTTTCCTCTTCACATCATTGACATCATCCTCAGATTTCTCTCTCTTGATTA
>LPNX010609002.1:0-12500 GCA_001517045.1 Pseudotsuga menziesii
GTTCATTACAGAAACGGTTACGGACTCTTCATGTACCATCTAATTGCAATAGATTTCTAACTGTCGAGACTCTCAAATTCTCGAATGCTGATCTGTACCAAAATGATTCACATTCCACGAATATCATAGATTCTCAAAAGTCTCTAACTTCAAAAAAAACTTTAAGTCCTTCGAATACCCAGTTTGTCTAACTCTCTGCATTCCACGAATAGTCATTCTCTAATTCTCTGATCCCATTGTATTATCATCGAATCAATACTGTGCTAGACTCTTCATGTTCCACTATTTCCAGTTCAAAGGACCCTGGGTTTGGCTCTAAATATGGAGACTTCCTCTTCTCTGGGGTTTTACCTTTCACAATGGAGTTCCACTCTCCCTTACTCTAAATCACTTCATTCTAGACGCTGCTCTGCAATGCCATGTCATGCCACTTCAGCATGTTTTCGACTTCCTCCACATCTTTCTCCAGTGCCAAATTCCTTCTGGTCTGGCCAGAGCTTAGGCCATCTGTACTGTTCATTTCCTTCTGCGGTTTTGGTCATCAATTGCTTGAATGCGTTTTAAATGTTTTAAATCAGAAGTTTATTTGCTTATTCTCCCGCCGTTGCAGAAAGATAATCAGCTTCAGTCTTGATATTCTTCTCCGATGCATTTTCCTTAGTCGGCTGATTGTTTGATTTGGCATCGGAACATTTTGTTCTTTCATTCTTTGCCGTTGCAGGCGGTAGTCTATGAAGTCTCCCGACCATCGCTTTGATTTTTCAACCTCGCATTGTGGTTGTCGCCGATCCTTGAGTTGTGGGCTTCCACTGTTGCGGATGAAAAAGTCACTATCCTTTCGCCGTTGCGGATGAAAAATTCACTATCCTTCCGGCCGTTTAGTCGTTTCACCTCCGATGAAGATTTTTCCCATTGTCGTTGATCCTTGAGTTGTGGGCTTCCACCATTGCGGATGAAGAAGTCACTACCCTTTCGTCGTTGCAGATGAAAAAATCACTATCCTTCTGGCCGTTTAGTCATTTCTCCTCCGATGAAGAGTTTTCCGATTGCGGACTGACTTATCCTTTATGACTCCGCCTTTGCGGCTCCTGATTCCACTATCATGCCAACGATTAACCTTGTGAAGCTTCGATGTCGATGTCTCGATGGGTAGCCTAGTGGTTTTGCGACTCGATGTTTATGAAGAAAAATTACAATAAATTATTTTCACAAAATACCATTCGTTCCATGTGGGAAAATCTGTACGTTCTAATTTATGTAAGTATTGGGGCTCATTTTTCCCGTGCTTTGCTGTATAATGATTCCTGTATAATATACTATATAATATACCTATGCTGCAAATTTTGACAGAATGACAACATCTTGGCCAACAAACTCCCCCTTTGACATGATGGAAAACTTTGAAAGCTTTCTCCCCCTTTTGACATCCATGGCCAAGACTAGAAATAATGCTCCCCCTGTGAGCATGACTCCCCCTGTCACTGTTTCAATCTATACAAAATGTGTCCAAAAAACAAGAAAGAAGAAGCTGTAACCATGTGCCAACAAGAAATCAGAGCCATAAATAACTTGGCAACCTATAATGTGAATGAGAATGTATTCATAGTGGACAGACCCCCAACTGAGCTCGAAGCGTTTCAAACTAAGATTTGGGAAGGGGCTTAGTGAAAATATTAGCAAGTTGATCTTTTGTTCCAACATATTCAAGCTTAATCACCTTGGACAGTACCTGCTCTCTCAGAAAATGATACTTTATAGGTATGTGTTTAGTCTTTGAATGCATCACTAGGTTCTTTGAAATACTTATTGGACTTGTATTATCACAAAAAATGGGAATGGGATCATCATATTGTATGTGTATATCCTTCAACATCTGCTTCGTCCAAAGGATCTAAGTACAACATCCTGCTGCTGCTATATACTCGGCTTCAGCTGTAGATAATGAAACAGATGATTGTTTCTTACTGGACCAGCTTACCAAACAACCTCCAAGAAAGAAGGCAGCACCACTGGTACTTTTCCTGTCATCAATAAATCCAGCCCAGTCAGCATCTGTAAATGCATATAAGTCAAGAGAGTTACCTATTGGATACCATAAACCATGATTTGTTGTTCCTTTTAAGTATCTGAAAATCCTCTTTACAGCCAACAAGTGACCATTCTTAGGTGAAGCCTGAAGTCTTCCAACTTGACAAACAACATGCATAATGTCTGGCCTAGTTGCTGTAGCATAGAGTAGACTGCCAATGATAGATCTGTACATAGTTTGGTCTACATCTCCAGAGTTATCATCTTTACTGAGTTTACATCCAGTGACCATAGGTGTACCAACTGGCTTACAATCCTTCATTTTGAATTTCTTTAACATTTCATTAATGTATTTAGTCTGAGAGATAGAGATACCTCTGTCACATTGATTGATTTGTAATCCAAGAAAGGATTTCATTTCTCCTAGCATAGACATTTCGAATTCCTGCTGCATGCTTTCAACAAACTTTGTGCTTAGTCTATCATCGCCACTCCCAAAAATTATGTCATCAACATAAACTTCTATAATAATCAGACTGTTATTCTCTTCTTTAATGTACAGGTTACTATCTGTGTGACCTTTCTTGAATCCTTGCTGCATCAAGTAGTTATCTAGTCTAGAGTACCATGCCCTAGGTGCTTGCTTTAATCCATATAATGCTTTCCTCAATATGTAAACAAACTGTGATGCATCCTGTACATGAAATCCTTCTGGCTGCTCCATGTAGAATTCCTCTTCCAGATAACCATTCAGAAAAGATGACTTCACATCCATTTGGTAGAATTTAATTTGTTTGGAGCTGGAATATGCTAAGATCAACCTTATTGCTTCCATTCTAGCAACAGGGGCAAATGTTTCACTGTAATCAATCCCTTCTACCTGTGCATAACCTTTGTAGACTAGTCTTGCTTTATTTCTGGTTACTTTTCCTGTATCATCTAGTTTATTCCTGAAAACCCACTTAGCTCCTATTACTTTTTTGTTTCCAGGTCTAGGAACTAGTTCCTAGGTATGATTCTTTTCGATTTGACTAAGCTATTCCTTCATAGCATTTACCCAATGTTCATCTTTGATAGCTTCATTCACGTTTTTCGGTTCAGTCAGAGAGAGAAGTGATACCTGCTTTTCAAGGATGGGTTGCTGTCTTTTACTTCTTGTCTCGACACCTGAGTTTATATCCACAATAATCAATTCTTCAGGGTTAATTTTTTGTATTCGACTACTTGAAGATTTTGTTGAAATTGTATTTTTTGAAGGACTTAAGTATTGTTCATCATCACATGTAGATCTGTCACAGTCATCAGCCTTAACCTCTTCTATTTCATCCTTTTCATCATCTGACCTATGCTTGTCAAATATATCATGAGTCTGAAACTCCTCTTGCTTAGTCTTTGATTTTAAGAATGCAGATTCATCAAATGTTACATCTATTACTTCAACGATCTTTCTCAGTCTGAAATTATAGCATTTATATGCTTTTCTAGAACAGGAGTAGCCAACTAATATTCCATCATCGGTTCTAGAGTCTAATTTTCCCAAATGTGGATCTATTCGTTTGGTATAACACTTACAGCCAAAAATCCTGAAATGCTTAACGCTGGCTGATCTTCCTTTCCACATTTGATATGGTGTGACAAACTGGTTATTTCTTAGCAAACATCGATTCAGAATGTGAATTGCTGTGTGAATAGCTTGAGGCCAAAGCACATTAATCAACTTTGCTTCATGGAGTATGGTTCTAGCCATCTCTACTACTGTTCTGTTTTTCCTTTCTACTACCCCATTTTGCTGAGGTGTTTCAGTCACAGAGAAGTGTCTCTTTATCCCGTTCACATCACAAAATTTGTTAAATTCATTTGACACGTATTCTCCTCCATTATCAGATCTCAGGCACTTTATTTTCTTGTCACATTCATTTTCAACAAATTCTTTAAACATTTGAAAATAGTCAAAAGCTTCATATTTCTGTTTCAATAAGTAAAGCCAAGTCATTCTAGTGTAATCATCCACAAATAATAAGAAATACTTTTCTCCTTTCATCCCTTTTGTTCTCATGGGCCCACAAATATCAGTATGCACTATCTCAAGCGGTTTAGTTGTGGAGTATTCTTTTTCTTTAAATCTGACTCTTGTTTGTTTCCCATGTTGGCATTGCTTGCACATTGAACCTGAGAGATTCTTTAAATATGGTAAATCTCTTACAGCTTCATTCTTACTCATATTGATCAGATTATCAAAATTGATGTGACCTAGTCTCTTGTGCCACAACCAGCTTTCATTCTCATTACTAAGACAGCATTCATTCTTTTTCTCATCTAGAATATAGACATTGCTTGAACTTCTTGTGGCTGTACCTATTAGTTTATCTATTTTCAAATCTCTAATTTGACATCCATTTGAATCAAATATCATGTAGTGTCCCTTATCACATGTTTTACTAACACTCAGCAGGTTGTGTTCCATGTCTTCTATCAACAGGACATTTTTAGCCAAGTTTTTCTTACTGTTTAAACATAGTACAGTCCCTCTTCCAATTATTCTAGCTGTCTGATCATTCCCAAATGTGACGGACCCCTCTTTTCCTTTGTCTAGTTTGATAAACAAATGTTTACTTCCTGTCATATGTTTGGAGCATCCACTGTCTATTATCCATTTGACTTTATGTTCAGCTTGCAGGGCTACGTTACATTTTTCAGCCTTCAAACTTTCAGTCTTCCTTTTCCAGATTTGAGTTTGTTGATGAGTATAGATGGGTTTAATAACTTTCTGAAAGTTGGTGGGGCAATTTCTTGAAATATGGCCAAAATTTTGACACTTATAACATTCTGTTTCATGGTTTAAAATATCAAATCTATTATGAGTATTGCTATTTCTATTTTGACTTGTCACATCCAATCTTTTTCCATATCCATGTCTAGACTTCTCATAACCATTATGTTCATATATTTTTCTTGAAGATTTAGTACAAAACTCAGCCTTGTGTCCATAATTGTAACAAAAAAAACAATAGCCATTAAACTTATTCTGATACCTGTCATGCATCCTTCTCTGAACAATTGGTCTTGATTTTTCTTCCTGTTTCTCAACCACTGAATTCTTATCAGCTCCTTGCTCATTCTTCTTTTCTGTACATGTTTCTTTCACACTTGAACTAGAACAATCATTGATCACTGCTGCCTTATAACCAAGTCTAGATTTATCATTTATAGATCTCTGACTTTCTATTATCTGACTTAGAATTGATGAACTGTGATTCATGTTTCTTTCCTGTACCTTCTTCTTTAATAAGACAACTTCTGATTTCATGTTTTCAATCTCTTTATCCTTTACAATAATTAATTTGTTTAGAGATTCTTCAGTGATTCTAGCTTCTTCCAGTTTTAGTTTTAATTCAATTACCATTGCTTCAGTGCTTTCAAATGAATCATTTGATTTTTTCAACTCATCCTCAAGTTCTTTGACATTTCTCTTAAGATGTCTACATTCTTTTCTTTCTCTTCTTAAATCACATAGAGCACTTACCAATTTTGCTTCCAAATCCACTTCACCGTCTTCTTCCTCTTCAGACTGGTCTTTCTGATTTTCCAAAGCCATAAAGAGATTCTCATCTGGCTGATCATCACTTTCATCGGAATCAGATATATCACTTTCTTCTTTAGTAAATAAACTCTTCTTCTTGAAAGTTCATCTATTGAAAGACTTCTTGTATTTATTTTTGTATTGCTTTGGATTTTTACTGCTTTCTTCCTCATTGTCATAGTTCTTACTATATGGACATTTGGAAGCAAAGTGGCCTATTCTACCACATCCAAAACATTTCAAAGGAAGCTTACCTTTGTACCTACCTGTACCCTTTCTTAAGCTCTTGACAAAATTTGCTTCTTCTTCATCTTCTTTTGATTTTTCAGAATGGTTCACTTCTTCTTCTTTCTTCTTCTTCTCCTTCTTTGCTACTTCTTTCCTAGAAGAAGTCTCACTAGAAATTCTCATTTCATATGCAGTCAGTATTCCATTAAGTGTATCCATATCTAAGGTATCTAAATACGCTCTTTCTTCTAATGCAGAAACCTTAGGATTAAATCTAGCAGGAAGAGATCTAAGAACCTTTTGTACAATAGCTTCATCTTCAATCTTTTGTCCTAGCCCTCTCATGGTATTGGCAACTTCATCTATTCGAAGGAAATAAGTGGCTATATCTTCAGATTCTTCCATTTTCAAACTTTCAAATTGAGATCTATATGTTTGTAATTTGGCATTTTTAACTTTAACATCCCCTTCATAGAATGTTTTCAGTTTGTCCCAAATTTATTTTGTTGAGGAACAGTTCATTACTTTAACAAATTCTGAAGCTGCTAGGCCTCCTAGAATACCATACATAGCCTTTGAATTACTCTCATAGAGTCTTCTACTTATAGGATCTATTGGGATAGTTGCTAGAACATTATATGTATTTAAACAAGCTTGCCATACATCAACTCCTTGAGACTGTAGAAACAGTTTCATTCTTATACTCCATAAGGCATAATTGTGTCCATCAAATAGAGGCAGTCCATGTTTGGTAAATTCTGATTTCTTGTCCATTGTTTAGGATCTAGATTCCAGTGGTTAAATTGACTTGAAGCAACCTGGATCTGATACCAAATGTTGGATGGATTAAAGTAACTGAGAAGGGGGGTGAATCAGTTACACACCAAAGTGCATATTTTTAAAGGATGTTTCAAATTTATTATGGACATATGTTTAAACCATTCAACATATAGTAGCAAATTAAATAACAGTCAACATTCAATCACATAAATGAACACAAGACACAATGTTTTCATGAGGAAACAATAAAAAAAAACTCTTCTTCATAAGAATGAAAGGTAAGCTCCAACTCCTCTTTACATTCTTTTATTTTTCCAGAGCTTCAACCCAGATGAGGCTGCTACCTCTGGAAGCTCCAACTTCCAATTATACAAGCACCAACTTGTTTCTATTTTTCTGGCAACAACCAGAGGGATGCTACAACAACCCAGAGAACTCTGTTCTCCCTTGCTCCACCCTACCGCCCTGATTTTTCTTTGAATTACAGAATGAATCAAACCCTTACAACTCCTCACTGTCTATGATTAGACTTTATAAATCAGAATTTACATTATGATTCTGAATTAGACAGTATTACAGATATTTATAACAGATGTCATAATTCTATCTCTGTACATTTTCTCTATTTATCATCAAGACTAAGCACATATAGAACTCACCGGGACTGTCACTGTATCATTCATATATTCTTTCTCATCTGGACCTGCAACTGTTAATCTCTATTCATCATCATATCCAGCTCTTCAATCCTTTTCTACAATGTGCTCAATCTCTCATATTCGAAAAATTACCTTACTGAACAACTCTATCTCTTTAGTCTGCTTGCTACAATATATATATATATATATATATTTCAGTCGATTCTCATTCTCTCCGTTCATTACAGAAACAGTAACGGACTCTTCATGTACCATCTAATTGCAATAGATTTCTAACTGTCAAGACTCTCAAATTCTCGAATGCTGATCTGTACTAAAAAGATTCACATTCCACGAATATCATAGATTCTCAAAAGTCTCTAACAGAAAAAAAAACTTTAAGTCCTTCGAATACCTAGTTTTTCTGACTCTCTGCATTCCATGAATAGTCATTCTCTAATCCCATTGACTTATCATCGAATAAATACTGTGCTAGACTCTTCATGTTCCACTGTTTCCAGTTCAAAGGACCCTGGGTTCGGCTCTGAATATGGAGACTTCCTCTACTCTGGGGTTTTACCTTTCATAATGGAGTTCCACTCTCCCTTACTCTAAATCACTTCATTCTAGACGCTGCACTCTGCAATGCCATGTCACGCCACTTCAGCATGTTTTCGACTTCCTCCACATCTTTCTCCAGTGACACATTCCTTCTGGTCTGGCCAAAGCTTAGGCCATCTGTACTGTTCATCTCCTTCTGTAGTTTTGGTCATCAATTGCTTGAATGCATTTTAAATGTTTTAAATCGGAAGTTTATTTGCTTATTCTCCCGCCGTTGTGAAAAGATAATCAGCTTTAGTCTCGATATTCTTCTCCGATGCATTTTCCTTAGTCGGCTGATTGTTTGATTTCGCGTCGGAACATTTTGTTCTTTCATTCTCCACCATTGCAGGCGGTAGTCTATGAAGTCTCCCGATCATTGCTTTGATTTTTCAACCCCGCATTGTGGTTGTCGTCGATCCTTGAGTTGTGGGCTTCCGCCGTTGTGGATGAAAAAGTCACTATCCTTCCGTCCTTGCGGATGAAAAAGTCACTATCCTTTTGGCCATTTAGTCGTTTCTCCTCCGATGAAGAGTTTTCCCATTGTTGTCGATCCTTGAGTTGTGGGATTCCGCCGTTGCGGATGAAGAAGTCACTACCCTTTCGCCATTGCGGATGAAAAAATCACTATCCTTCCGGCTGTTTAGTCGTTTCTCCTCTGATGAAGAGTTTGCCCATTGCGGACTGACTTATCCTTTATGACTCCGTCGTTGTGGCTCCTGATTCCACTATCATGCCAACGATTAACCTTGTGAAGCTCCGATGTGGATGTCTCAATGGGTAGCCTAGTGGTTTTTCCACTCGATGTTTATGAAGGAAAATTACAATAAATTATTTTCACAAAAGAGCATTCGTTCCATGTGGGAAAATCTGTACGTTCTAATTTATGTAAGTATTGGGGCTCATTTTTCCCATGCTTTGCTGTACAATGATTCCTGTATAATATACCTGTGCTGTAAAGTTTGACATAATGACAACATCTTGGCCAACACATGTTGTCACATATACTATCGTGTGCATGTACTAGTGGAGCCAATACAAATACAAAATGTGATCTTTTGATTATATCAGATATGCTTCGCAATTCGGTATGCTCATCCTGAGAATAAATAATGTCACTGGAATTTTCGCCATGATGTTCTACCCTGCATTTATCTATACATTCCTTTTTATTTCCATAGTTTAAACTATGTTTGGTGTTAAAATATATTTTTTCTTTCTTGATAACGATTTTTCCAATACTGATTTATTGCCTTGGATGATGTTTCCCATAAATTTTGATTATTATTATTATGGTCATCATTTTCATATGATGACATATCTATATCAAAATTCAAAGCAATGAATTATTTAGAGAGTATAGCTAATATAGTAAAATAGAAAACAGAAAATAGACATAAAAAGTAAAATCTTTTTGAAATTGGATGTTAGAGTATATTTATTGTTTGAACATATTTTCACTCTAAAAATTTATCAATGGATTTTATATTTAGCAGATACGACAATGAGGTGTACGAACGAATTATTTAGAGAGTATATCTAATATAGTAAAATAGAGAAATCAAACATGGACATAAAATGTTAAATATTTTCCAAATTGGATGTTAGTGTATATTTATTGTTTCAACACATTTTCACTCTAAATCTTACATCAATTGAGTTTATATACAATAGATGTGACAATGAGTTGTAGGATCTATTTTGTTGCTAAAAGAATTTGTACATTGCAAAATTATTACAAAATCTTGAATTCACATTTGTTTTTGATGATTTTCACTTATACAAAACATCGTCTCAATTATCTGAGTTAAACTTGTGAATATATCACCAATTGAATATACTACATGTATGGTGAGACACATTGATTGTTTAATACGACATGTATGGATTGTATTCCCAACCCATTTTTTTAATTCAACGTCAAGTGAATAGATCTTATAGATCTATAAAACAAGTGTGTCTGCATTGCGACGAAAAGAACATACAAGTTGCTTGAATGACATAATAATTAAAAAAAACAAATATGAAAGTAGATAAATTTTAGAACATTTCGCATTAAATCAATACAGAAGCAAATACATTGGGTTGAATAAAGTTGAATTTCTACTCTGCATTCAAATTTGTTGAAGTCATAAACATGTCCTTTGTTAATCTCACATTCAATAATGGATGTGCAATGAGGCCCTCACGAATTGGTTTTGCACATGTCCCTTGATTTCTCAGATTGGGACACATCAATCTCAAAGAGGAAATTCATCTAACAATTATATTGCTATTAATGGATTTTTGGTTGAGGTCATCGAAACGTTCTCTATCAATCTAACATCCAGTAATAGATGTGCAAAGGGGACTCACCAATTGGTCTAAAGCATGTCCCTTGACTCCTGACTTTGAGAACATCTATCTCAAAACAAGGATACATGTAACAACCATCTAAATATGCATAGGAGAATTCACTAAAACATAATTTCAATGTCATTAATGCAAATGTCAACATGTGAAGGCTACAAATTTAATAAAAAGGAAACACATGTATCAGGAAAGGCAGAACATACAAGTTTCTTCAATGACATAATATTTTAGAAAAAATAAAAAATGAATGTAGATCAAGTTTAGGACATTTCACATTAAATGAATAAAAAAGAAAATAGATTGAGTTGAATACAGTTGTATTTATACTCGATGTTTCAGTTGTTAAATATACACTACAAAATTATTTTCCATTCATATATGTTGTCTATTTTTTTAATTACTTTATTAATAACTTTAATAATTTAAATAATAGATAAAAACACTACAACAAAATTATTGGTTATATAATTAATATAATATATATCAAATAATAAGATTTATTGAAAAAATGTATGAAACAATGGTTATTTAAAAATTGAAGATTGAAGAATATAAAAAGAATGATGAATCGATATTTCTAGATTGCAAATAAATTCATAATGCAATTAAAATGAAACATGTATATTTCTGAAATAGATATCACATCATTTATATATGAAAATATGTTTAGCTAAAACATTGAAGCTTGTAGAATGTATGAAGAATGATTAATGGATATTTCTAGATTGCAAATAAAATCATAATACGATTAAAATTTGACATGTATACTTCTGAAAAAAGAGATCACATCGATTATATATGTTTGTATATGTGCAAATATTTCCACAAATACCACATCGTCAACATGTTTTCGTACATATTAGAAAAATAGTTTTTAAGTCTATATTTAATCTAGTTATATGGGTTGTTTCTCTCTTGTATGGTTGTTTCTCTAGGTTTCCTTTCCTCTTCTTGTGCCGAAACCTCCCAAGCCTGTTCAAGCTTAGCCCACATTTTGGCCATATTATATAGATCTTTGATCATTGAATGTGTTAGGAAGGCCTGGTTGATTACAAACTCGTTGAGTCATTTCTTATTTTTTAAGATATAGTTGTAAGTGGGAGCAAGAGAAATCCCTGCATTCATGGTATATATTATTTTCACAACCATTGTTAATATAATATATTGCAAATTATATGATTATTTAAACTAACCATGAAAATATGTCTAGAAGAAAATTCATGAAAAACGTGTAGAATTTAAAATGTAAAATTAATCGCCTATATTGCAAATGATATTAATTAATCGAAAAAATGTATGACGAGATGTCTAGATAAAAATTGAAGCTTATAGAATGTATAAAGAATGATGAATTAAGATCAATATTGTATATTCATCTAAAAGTCTAAAATTGCATTCAACAATAGCTCATTTTGAAGTGCGTCACACCTTGCAAAAAGAATCATTAGGGCCCAAGAAATTATGTGGAATCTTCTCGGCTTCCAGTGCAGATTGGATAACACTTAGAAAAAGTTACATCAATGTAGTCTATGTTTCAAAAATTCAATTCTAAAAACTTTCACAAAAATTATTTATAGTTTTTTTTAAATGCAAACTATGTTGAAATTTCCTTTTAAAAGTCATATGTTAAACTTAAAAAGAGACAATAATTGTTGTTTTCTATACCTAGATTCAAATCTTGTAATTGACATATTAAAGTAAATAAAGAGAAGAAAAATATACTATTATAAAAAAACTTTAGTATCTCAAACTAAATGAAGAGAAGTACATTTTTCTATAAAAAAAATTAAATATTGTTATGTTCATTTTTATAATATATATGCACAACACTAACAAATAATACAAATTGTGTTGAAGTTTTGTCTTCCACAATACAAATCCAAAAATTTCTGAAAAAAGGAGGATGAACAAAGATCAGTATTGTATGTTGACTTAAAAGTATGGATAATTTTAGGTGCTATATATAGTCCATGGGCTATATTAACTTGGGTTACAAAAATTTAGTGGGTTATTTTCTTATATGGAAAACGTTTTTCAGCTAAAATATATTTTCCCAACATTTATTGGAAAATAAATAAATCCAAAATGAATAGCCCCCCATATATTAATGAGGAAAATGAAAACACTATTTTCGCCCTAGAAAAATTTCCCTCGAGTCTATCTTTCACCCCCAATTTCTAGAGAAATTATAGTGAAATCATTTCTTCACCCTCAATTTTCCTTGTAATTTAGACATATGGTGTCATTCAACTTTATTTTTAGTCAATTTCATGTGATACTTTCTTTGAGCCCTC
>LPNX010609002.1:17500-63819 GCA_001517045.1 Pseudotsuga menziesii
ATCAATTGTATGTAGATCCACAAGACAACATCGTTTACTTAAATGCACATCACAAATTGTGCCTTTACATCTAAAGACACTTAAAAAATATTCAGTAAGAAGAGACAACCTTGATGTAGAGGGACAAATGGAAACACTATGGGCATTTAGCGGTAGGTTTCCCCGCAAAGACATGAAGTTAGTCGAAGCAGTGAAGGGCCTAGTGAAAACATTTTGGCATGATAACACTAGGCCTTATTCTAACATGAAGGATGTGTTAAAACATTATAGGGGTTCTAGAAACACTGAACCTCACGTTAAACATTATCTTGACATGACATAAACTCAACTGTTCGAGATGTTTAAAGTTTCCCATGTAGAGCTAAGGCTCGGGAAAAGATCTTTTGAAAAATGCAAGCCTTGGTATGTTAGAATCAATACCATCGAGAACACTTGTTGTTGTAGATACCACATAGAGTTTGACCTATATTACCATACATTTGCACATATACGTCGTTTTTTGCATCCTAACCATGTGTAGGAATGCTCAAGTATAGTACCGCGAATGTCATCCAGAGATTTCATCCATAGCATAATGTGTCGGAGGCAAGATAGGCAGACACATTACTTAAAACAATGTGTAGACAGTTCTTGCAACAATTGTGGTGGGCTATCATTATGGTTTGATTGCATCCATGAAAGTGAAGATCAAGCATTCGGGAATGCAATTGTTGAGAAGTAGAACTATCAGTATGAGACATATCAGCTAAATGATGGGAAAGAAAGAAGGAATATTAAATTGGTGATTTCACAGGTAAATTGTTGAATATTGACATATTAATATTCATGTATGCATTTTTTTGTGGTTTATTGACATATTAATATTCATGTACCAGGTGCGAGTATGTGATTTTATTCTAGAGTTTCATGGAAAGATCCAACAGTACATTCAACATGTCAATATGGCACGGTGGGAAGATGAGCAATTCAGAATATGCTGGGACACCTTCCCTCTCGGAACAATACTATCAGTGGTTGAATTTACGGAAAATTACACCCTACAATGACAAAATGAAATTCAAAGTCAATACTACCACTCAGAGAAGGTGAGCATAATGGTGCATATCACGTATCGACATGGGCAAGGTAGCAATGAAGAGAAACGTGTGATATTGAAATAAAGTCACGTCTACATAAGTGACGACCAGACCCATGACATCCATTACATGCAACATTGATTTAAATTATTCTATGATCATGTGATATCTATGGATATACCATTTTATTGTCATTTCATTTGGTCAGATGGTTGTGCTGGACAGTTCAAGAATGCAAGTGTATTTGAATGGTTGTGTTTGTTGCACATAAAATACAAGGTGCCACATGTATGGAACTACTTTGAAACTGGTAATGGAAAATGAGAGCATGATGGTGCTGGTTCATGCATTAAAACTGCCCTTCGAAGGGAAGAGATGAAGTTTATAGGTGCTCACCTTCGAGATGATGCATCTATAGTCGAATGGTGTGCATCTGTCATGGGAGAACAAGAAACAAGGAAACGCTTAGTGCGAAGAATATTCTGGGAGGTGACAAATGTGGACCGATCACAAACACATTGGGTGAACACAGTGCATGGAACTCGACAGTTTCATTCAATTAGAAGCTCAGACAAATCGACCCTACAAATTTGGACAAGATTCAAGGCTTTCTTTTGCAGTTCCTGTAGCATCGGTGAATGGGATGATTGTGAGGATACGAATACCGTTTATACATGGGATCGAGTGACACTTGGCACCAATTTCAATGGGGTTAATGAAATAGACCATTTGGAAGATGATCACACACATATTTCTACAGACTATGATCACATATTGGATCTCATACAAGTAGGTACATGAGTAGTACCTAAATAAGAAATTAGAAATGCAAGACCTTATTTACAAAATGTATTGTTAACTCGACCTATTTCCTTTCATAGGTAAGATATATGCACTGGTTGCCCCAAAAAATAATGAATGGGGTTCTGACTATTGGTTGGCACGTTGCTTAGAGGGGAAACAAATCATTCTCGAACCTATTACAAATGATGAAAATATTGAATTCCCAATCGGCTCGATGGTTATAAAAGGGGAGTACTTGACACTTGCAGCACAACAGAAAAGGAAGGGTGGGTATGTATATCAGGATTATAGACCAGGAGCTATTGTATACCACTTCACCAACCTAGTAGTTGGGGTAAACATCAAGCTGCATACACTTGGTCACAAAAATAGGTCACATGTACGATACTTGCTACCTCATATAGAGCACGAAATATTGATGGACACCATTGGCACCAGAGATGATATGGATGGCCTACTTGTATGAGTGCATTGTCAAGTGTGTTATTTAACCTTTAAAGTGAATTCTGAAGCACAATTTAAATTATTTATCCTTACTCTATTCCAAATGTAATAAACTTGTGATTGACAAATACCATTGATAGACATAATATTATTCAGAGGGTACTGGACACTATAAACACGATCGTACAACCTTGGGTGAGTTATCTATAAATCATGTTTTCACATTTTCATTGGGTTCTCTTTTATTTCTTATGATGTTACTAATGTCTAGCCTTTCGTGTGCCTAGGATACAAACACCATCTATGGCACATTGGAGGCACCAAGAATGGTGTCTTTAGACAGCACCAAATAGAGTTTGAAAAATAACAAGCTCTCAAGTTGTTGAAATTTACATTTCTTGATGTTTTTAGTTTAATATACATTTAATTACATTGCCATGTACAAATTGGAAACAAACTAGGCTTACATGATCACCAATACTTGCATGCACCAACTAGGATTTCATGAACACCAATGTGCATGCACCAACTAGGGTTCACAAGCTATGAGATGGAACTAGGGTTTAGTAAGCAATCATGCAAGTTAGGAGAGGGAACTAGAAACATATGATCACCAATACTTGCATGCACCAACTAGGATTTTATGAACAACAATTTGCATGCTCCAACTACGCTTGACAAGTTATTAGATAGAACTAGGGTTTACTGAGCAATTTGCAAGTTAAGAGAGGCAACTCGAAACACATGATCACCAATACTTGCATGCACCAACTAGGCTTTCATGAACACCAATTTGCATGCTCCAACTAGGGTTGACAAGGTATGAGATGGAACTAGGGTTTAGTGAGAAATTTACAAGTTAAGAGAGGGAACTAGAAACACATGATCACAAATACTTGATTGCACCAAATAGGCTTTCATGAACACCAATTTGCATGCTCCAACTAGGGTTGACAAGGTATGAGACAAAACTAGGTTTTAGTGAGAAATTTTCAAGTTAGGAGAGGGAACTAGAAACACATGATCACCAATACTTGCATGCACCAACTAGGCTCTCATAAACACCAATTTGCATGCTCCAACTAGGGTTGACAAGGTATGAGATTGAACTAAGGTTTAGTGAGCAATTTCCAAGTTAAGAGTGGGAACCAGAAACACATGACCAACTAAGATTTCATGAACACCAATTTGCATGCTCCAACTAGGGTTGACAAGGTATGAGATGGAACTAGGGTTTAGTGAGAAATCATGCAAGTTAGGAGAGGGAACTAGAAATAGATGTTCACCAATACTTGCATGCACCAACTAGGATTTCATGAAAACCAATATGCATGCTCCAACTAGGTTTGACAAGGTATGAGATGGAACTAGGATTTAGTGAGCAATTTGCAAGTTAGGAGAGGGAACTAGAAACACATGATCACCAAGTGACTTGCATGCAACAACTAGGATTTCATGAACACCAACTTGCATGCTCTAACTAGGGTTGACAAGGTATGAGA
Organism: Pseudotsuga menziesii; assembly: GCA_001517045.1. Lineage (NCBI taxonomy): Eukaryota > Viridiplantae > Streptophyta > Pinopsida > Pinales > Pinaceae > Pseudotsuga > Pseudotsuga menziesii. Next base: position 21,327 of record LPNX010609002.1, read on the forward strand.
TGAAACTAGGGTTTATTGAGCAATTTGCAAGTTGGGAGAGGGAACTAGAAACACATGGCCATGCACAAATATGAAACCAACTAGGATTTCATAAACACCAGTTTGCATGATATCACTAGGGTTGACAAATAATGAGATGGAACTAGGGTTTAGTGAGAAATTTGCAAGTTAGGAGAGGGAACTAGAAACACATGATCACCAATACTTGCATGCACCAACTAGGCTTTCATGAACACCAATTTGCATGCTCCAACTAGGGTTGATAAGGTATGGGATGGAACTAGGTTTTAGTGAGCAATCATGCAAGTTAGGGGAGGGAACTAGAAACACATGATCACCAATACTTGCATGCACCAACTAGGCTTTCATGAACACCAATTTGCATGTTCCAACTAGGGTTGATAAGGTATGAGATGGAACTAGGGTTTAGTGAGCAATTTGCAAGTTATGAGAGGGAACTAGAAACACATGGCCATGTACAAATTGGAAACCAGCTAGGCTTTCATGAACACCACTTTGCATGCTATCACTAGAGTTAACAAATAATGAGATGGAACTAGGATTTACTTCAACCAATTTAGGGTTTGTAGGGTATGATGTATGTTAGTTTGGTATGATGTTAGTATCATAGGGTATTGTAGGGTATGATATGGTATATATTACACATGCATGCATGACTTATTGTTGTGGTATATTGTTAGTATGTTATGTTATGGTATGTTATTGTATGTTAGTATGGTAAATGTATGATATGTTATGTATGATGTTATTGTATGTTAGTATGGTAAATGTATGGTATGTTATTGTATGATCTTATGTTATATACATTTATTTACATTGCCATGTACAAATCCGAAACCAACTAGGCTTACATGATCACCAATTTTCATGCACCAACTAGGGTTGACAAGGTATGAGGTGGAACTAGGGTTTAGTGGGAAATTTGAAAGTTAGGAGAGGGAACTAGAAACACATGATCACCAATACTTGCATGCACCAACTAGGCTTTCATGAACACCAATTTGTATGCTTCAGCTAGGGTTGACAAGGTATGAGATGGAACTAGGGTTTAGTGAGCAATCATGCAAGTTAGGAGAGGGAACTAGAAACACATGATCACGAATACTTGCATGCACCAACTAGGATTTCATGAACACCAATTTGCATGCTCCAACTAGGGTTGACAAGGTATGAGATGGAACTAGGGTTTAGTGAGCAATTTGCAAGTTAGGAGAGGGAACTAGAAACACATGGCCATGTACAAATGGGAAAACAAGTAGGCTTTCATGAACACCACTATGCATGCTATCACTAGGGTTGACAAATAATGAGATGGAACTAGGGTTTGTAGTGTATGATGTATGTTATGGTATGTTATTGTATGTTATTATGGTAAATGTGTGATATGTTATGTATGATGTATGGTATTGTATGTTAGTATGGTAAATGTTTGGTATGTTATTGTATGATATTATGTTATATACATTTAATTACATTTCCATGTACAAATCCGAAACCAACTAGGATTACATGATCACCAATACTTGCATGCACCAACTAGGATTTCATGAACACCAATTTGCATGCTCTAACTAGGCTTGAAGAGGTATGAGATGGAACTAGGGCTTAGTGAGCAATAACGCAAGTAAGGAGAGGTAACTAGAAACACATGATCACCAATACTTGCATGCACCAACTAGGCTTTCATGAACACCAATTTGCATGCTCCAGCTAGGGTTGACAAGGTATCAGATGGAATTAGGGTTTAGTGAGCAATTTGCAAGTTAGGAGAGGGAACTAGAAACACATGGCCATGTACAAATCGGAAACCAACTAGGATTTCATGAATACCACTTTGCATGCTATCACTAGGTTTGAGAAATAATGAGATGGAACTAGGGTTTACTTCAACTAATTTAGGGTTTGTAGGGTATGATGTATGTTAGTATGGTATGATGTTAGTATCGTAGGGTATTGTAGGGCATGATATGGTATAGATTACACATGCATGCATGACTTAGTGTTATGGTATATTTTTAGTATGTTATGTTATGGTATGTTATTGTATGTTAGTATGGTAAATGTATGATATGTTATGTATGATGTATGGTATTGTATGATGTTATTGTATGTTAGTATGGTAAATGAATAGTTTGTATTGTATGTTGTTATGTTATATAGATTTAATTACATTTACATGTACAAATCGGAACCTAACTAGGTTTACATGATCACCAATACTTGCATGCACCAACCATGCTTTCATGAACACCAATTTGCATGCACCAATTAGGGTTGAGAAGGTATGAGATGGAACTAGGGTTTAGTTAGCAATTTGTAAATTAGGAGAGGGAACTAGAAACACATGATCACCAATACTTGCATGCACCAAATAGGCTTTCATGAACACCAATTTTCATGCTCCAATTGCGGTTGATAAGGTATGAGATGGAACTAGGGTTTAGTGAGCAATCATGCAAGTTAGGAGAGGTAACTAGAAACACATGATCACCAATACTTGCATGCACCAACTGGGCTTTCATGAACACCAATTTTCATACTCCAACTAGGGTTGACAAGGTATGAGATGGAACTAGGGTTTAGTGAGCAATTTGAAAGTTAGGAGAGGTAACTAGAAACACATGGCCATGTACAAATCGGAAACCAACTAGGATTTCATGAACACCAGTTTGCATGCTATCACTAGGGTTGACAAATAATGAGATGGAACTAGGGTTTAATTCGACTAATTTAGGGCTTGTAGGGTATGATATGGTATATATTACACATGCATGCATGAGTTAGTGTTATGGTATATTGTTAGTATGTTATGTTATGGTATGCTATTGTATGTTAGTATGGTAAATGTATGATATGCTATGTATGATGTATGGTATTGTATAATGTTATTGTATTTGAGTATGGTAAATGTATGGTATGTTATTGTATGATATTATGTTATATACATTTAATTACATTGCCATGTACAAATAAGAAACTAGCTAGGATTACATGATCACCAATACTTGCATGCACCAACTAGGGTTGACAAGGTATGAGATGGAACTAGGGTTTAGTGAGCAATTTGCAAGTTAGGAGAGGGAACTAGAAACACATGATCACCAATACTTGCATGCACCAACTAGGATTTCATGAACACCAATTTGCATGCTCCAACTACGGTTGATAAGGTATGAGATGGAACTAGGGTTTAGTGAGCAATCATGCAAGTTAGGAGAGTGAACTAGAAACACATGATCACCAATACTTGCATGCACCGACTAGGATTTCATGAACACCAATTTGCATGCTCCAACTAGGGTTGACAAGGTATCAGATGGAACTAGGGTTTAGTGAGCAATTTGCAAGTTAGGAGAGGGAACTAGAAACACATGGCCATGTACAAATCGAAAACATACTAGGCTTCCATGAACACTGCTTTGCATGCTATGACTAGGGTTGACAAATAATGAGATGGAAATAGGGTTTACTTCAACCAATTTAGGGTTTGTAGGGTATGATGTATGTTAGTATGGTATGATGTTAGTATCATAGGGTATTGTAGGGTATGATATGGTATATATTACACATGCATGCGTGACTTATTGTTATGGTATATTGTTAGTATGTTATGTTATGGTGTGTTATTGTATGTTAGTATGGTAAATGTATGATATGTTATGTATGATGTTATTGTATGTTAGTATGGTAAATGTATGGTATGTTATTGTATGATGTTATGTTATATACATTTAGTTACATTTCCATGTACAAATCCGAAACCAACTAGGCTTTCATGAACACCAATTTGCATGCACCAACTAGGGTTGACAAGGTATGAAATGGAACTAGGGTTTAGTGAGCAATTTGTAGGTTAGGAGAGGGAACTAGAAACACATGATCACCAATACTTCCATGCACCAACCAGGCTTTCATGAACACCAAGTTGTATGCTTCAAGTAGGGTTGACAAGGTATGAGATGGAACTAGGGTTTAGTGAGAAATCATGCAAGTTAGGAGAGGGAACTAGAAACACATGATCACCAATACTTTCTTGCACCAACTAGGATTTCATGAATACCAATTTGCATGCACCAACTAGGGTTGACAAGGTATGAGATGGAACTAGGGTTTAGTGAGCAATTTGCAAGTTAGGAGAGGGAACTAGAAACACATGGCCATGTACAAATAGGAAACCATCTAGGCTTTCATGAACACCACTTTGTATGCTATCACCAGGGTTGACAAACAATGAGATGTAACTAGGGTTTGTTGTGTATGATGTATGTTATGGTATGTTATTGTATGTTAGTATGGTAAATGTATGATATGTTATGTAGGATGTATGTTATTGTATTTTAGTATGGTAAATGTATGGTATGTTATTGTATGATGTTATGTTATATACATTTAATTACATTGTCATGTACAAATCCGAAACCAACTAGACTTACATGATCACCAATACTTGCATGCACCAACTAGGCTTTCATGAACACCAATTTGCATGCTCCAAATAGGGTTGACAAGGTATGAGATGGAACTAGGGTTTAGTGAGCAATTTGCAAGTTAGGAGAGGTAACTAGAAACACATGATCACCAATACTTGCATGCACCAACACCAATTTGTATGCTGCAAATAGGGTTGACAAGATATGAGATGGAACTAGGGTTTAGTGAGCAATTTGCAAGTTAGGAGAGGGAACTAGAAACACATGGCCATGTACAAATCGGAAACCAACTAAGATTTCATGAACACTAGTTTGCATGCTATCACTAGGGTTGACAAATAATGAGATGGAACTAGGGTTTACTTCAACCAATTTAGGGTTTTTAGGGTATGATGTATGTTAGTATGGTATGATGTTAGTATCATAGGGTATTGTAGGGTATGATATGGTATATATTACACATGCATGCATGACTTAGTGTTATGGTATATTTTTAGTATGTTATGTTATGGTATGTTATTGAATGTTAGTATGGTAAATGTATGATATGTTATGTATGATGTATGGTACTGTATGATGTTATTGTATGTTAGTATGGTAAATGTATGGTATTATATTGTATGATGTTATGTTATATAGATTTAATTACATTTCCATGTACAAATCGGAAACCAACTAGGCTTACATGATGACCAATACTTGCATGCATCAACTAGGCTGTCATGACACGAATTTGCATGCACCAAATAGGGTTGACAAGGTATGAGATGGAACTAGGGTTTAGTGAGCAATTTGCAAGTTAGGAGAGGGAACAAGAGACACATGATCACCAATACTTGCATGCACAACCTAGACTTTCATGAACACCAATTTTCATGCTCCAACTAGGCTTGAGAAGGTATGAGATGGAACTAGGGTTTAGTGAGCAATCATGCAAGTTAGGAGAGGGAACTAGAAACACATGATCAGCAATACTTGCATGCACCAACTAGGCTTTCATGAACACCAATTTTCATGCTCCAACTAGGGTTGACAAGGTATGAGATCGAACTAGTGTTTAGTGAGCAATTTGTAAGTTAGGAGAGGGAACAAGAAAGACATGGCTAGATGTACAAATCAGAAACCAACTAGGCTTTCATGAACACTGCTTTGCATGCTATCACTAGGGTTGAAAAATATTGAGATGGAACTAGGCTTTACTTTAACCAATTTAGGGTTTGTAGGGTATGATGTATATTAGTATGGTATGATGTTAGTACCATAGGGTTTTGTAGGGTATTATATGGTATATATTACACATGCATGCATGACTTATTGTTATTTTATATTATTAGTATGTTATGTTATGGTATGTTATTGTATGTTAGTATGGTAAATGTAAGATATGTTATGTATGATGTATGGTATTGTACGATGTTATTGTATGTGAGTATGGTAAATGTATGGTATGTTATTCGATGATGTTATGTTATATACATTGAATTACATTGCTATGTACGAATCAGAAACCAGCTAGGATTACATGATCACCAATACTTGCATGCACCAACTAGGCTTTCATGAACACCAATTTGCATGCACCAAATAGGGTTGACAAGGTATGATATGGAACTAGGATTTAGTGAGAAATTTGCAAGTTAGGAGAGGGAACTAGAAACACATGATCACCAATACTTGCATGCACCAACTAGGCTTTCATGAACACCAATTTGCATGCTCCAACTAGCGTTGATAAGGTATGAGATGGAACTAGGGTTTAGTGAGCAATCATGCAAGTTAGGAGAGGGAACTAGAAACACATGATCACCAATACTTGCATGCACCAACTAGGCTTTCATGAACACTGATTTGCATGCTCCAACTAGGGTTGACAAGGTATGAGATGGAACTAGGGTTTAGAGAGAAATTTGCAAGTTAGGAGAGGGAACTAGAAACACGTGGCCATGTACAAATCGGAAACCAACTAGGCTTTCATGAAAAGTGCTTTGCATGCTATCAATAGAGTTGAAATATAATGAGACGGAACTAGGGTTTGCTTCTACCAATTTAGGGTTTGTTGGGTATGATGTATGTTAGTATGGTATGATGTTAGTATCATAGGGTTTTGTCGGGTATGATATGGTATATATTACACATGCATGCATGACTTATTGTTATGGTATATTGTTAGTATGTTATGTTATGGTATGTTATTGTATGTTAGTATGGTAAATGTATGATATGTTATGTATGATGTTATTATATGTTAGTATGGTAAATGTATGGTATGTTATTGTATGATGTTATGTTATATACATTTAATTGCATTGCCGCTTACAAATCCGAAACCAATTAGGCTTACATGATCACCAATACTTGCATGCACCAACTAGGCTTTCATGAACACCAATTTGCATGTACCAACTAGGGTTGACAAGGTATGAGATGGAACTAGGGTTTAGTGAGCAATTTGCAAGTTAGGAGAGGGAACTAGAAACACATCATCACCAATAGTTGCATGCACCAACTAGGATTTCATGAACACCAATTTGTATGCTTCAACTAGGATTGACAAGGTATGAGATGGAATTAGGGTATAGTGAGCAATCGTGCAAGTTAGGAGAGGGAACTAGAAACACATGACCACCAATATTTTCATGCACCAACTAGGCTTTCATGAACACCAATTTGCATGCTCCAACTAGGGTTGACAAGGTATGAGATGGAACTAGGTTTTAGTGAGCAATTTCCAAGTCAGGAGAGGGAACTAGAAAGACATGGCCATGTACAAATTGGAAACCAACTAGGGTTTCATGAACACCACTTTGCATGCTATCACTAGGGTTGACAAATAATGAGATGGAACTAGGGTTTGTAGTGTATGATGTATGTTATGGTATGTTAGTATGGTAAATGTATGATATGTTATGTATGATGTATGTTATTGTATGTTAGTATGGTAAATGTATGGTATGTTATTGTATGATGTTATGTTATATACATTTAATTACATTTCCATGTACAAATCAGAAACCAACTAGGCTTACATGATCACCAATACTTGCATGCACCAACTAGGCTTTCATGAACACCAATTTGCATGCACCAACTAGGGTTGACAAGGTATGAGATGGAACTAGGGTTTAGTGAGCAATCATGCAAGTTAGGAGAGGGAACTAGAAACACATGATCACCAATACTTGCATGCACCAACTAGGCTTTCATGAACACCAATTTGCATGCTCCAACTAGGGTTGACAAGGTATGAGATGGAACTAGGTTTTAGTGAGCAATTTCCAAGTCAGGAGAGGGAACTAGAAAGACATGGCCATGTACAAATTGGAAACCAACTAGGGTTTCATGAACACCACTTTGCATGCTATCACTAGGGTTGACAAATAATGAGATGGAACTAGGGTTTGTAGTGTATGATGTATGTTATGGTATGTTAGTATGGTAAATGTATGATATGTTATGTATGATGTATGTTATTGTATGTTAGTATGGTAAATGTATGGTATGTTATTGTATGATGTTATGTTATATACATTTAGTTACATTGCCATGTACAAATCCGAAACCATCTAGGCTTACATGATCACCAATACTTGCATGCACCAACTAGGGTTTCATGAACACCAATTTGCATGCACCAACTAGGGTTGATAATGTATGAGATGGAACTAGGGTTTAGTGAGCAATTTGCAAGTTAGGAGAGGGAACTAGAAACACATGATCACCAATAGTTCCATGCACCAACTAGGATTTCATGAACACCAATTTGTATGCTGCAACTATGGTTGACAAGGTATCAGATGGAACTAGGTTTTAGTGAGAAATTTGCAAGTTACTTGAGGGAACTAGAAACACATGGCCATGTACAAATCGGAAACCAACTAGGATTTCATGAACACCACTTCGCATGCTATCACTAGGGTTGACCAATAATGACATGCAACTATGGTTTACTTCAACCAATTTAGGGTTTGTAGGGCATGATGTATGTTAGTATGGTATGATGTTAGTATCATAGGGTATTGTAGGGTATGATATGGTATAGATTACACATGCATGCATGACTTAGTGTTATGGTATATTTTTAGCATGTTGTGTTATGGTATGTTATTGTATGTTAGTATGGTAAATGTATGATATGTTATGTATGATGTATGGTATTGCATGATGTTATTGTATGTTAGTATGGTAAATGTATGGTATTGTATTGTATGATGTTATGTTATATAGATTTAATTACATTTCCATGTACAAATTGGAAACCAACTAGGCTTACATGATCACGAATACTTGCATGCACCAACTAGACTTTCATGAACACCAATTTGCCTGCACCAACTAGGGTTGCCAAGGTATGAGATGGAACTAGAGTTTACTGAGCAATTTGCAAGTTAGGAGAGGGAACTAGAAACACATGATCACCAATACTTGCATGCACCAACTAGGCTTTCATGAACACCAATTTGCATGCTCTAACTAGGCTTGAAGAGGTATGAGATGGAACTAGGGCTTAGTGAGCAATAATGTAAGTAAGGAGAGGTAACTAGAAACACATGATCACCAATACTTGCATGCACCAACTAGGCTTTCATGAACACTAGTTTCCATGCTATCACTAGGGTTGACAAATAATGACATGGAACTAGGGTTTACTGCAATTAATTTAGGGTTCATAGGGTATGATGTATGTTAGTATGGTATGATGTTAGTATCATAGGGTATTGTAGGGTATGATATGGTATATATTACACATGCATGCATGACTTAGTGTTATGGTGTATTATTAGTATTTTATGTTATGGTATGTTATTGTATGTTAGTATGGTAAATGTATGATATGTTATGTATGATGTATGGTATTGTATGATTTTATTGTATGTGAGTATGGTAAATGTATGGTATGTTATTGTATGACGTTATGTTATATACATTGAATTACAAATCAGAAACCAGCTAGGATTACATGATCATGAATACTTGCATGCACCAACTAGGCTTTCATGAACACCAATTTGCATGCACCAAATAGGGTTGACAAGATATGAGATGGAACTAGGGTTTAGTGAGCAATTTTCATTTAGGAGAGGGAACTAGAAACACATGATCACCAATACTTGCATGCACCAACTAGGCTTTCATGACCAACAATTTGCATGCTCCAACTGCGGTTGATAAGGTATGAGATGGAACTAGGGTTTAGTGAGCAATCATGCAAGTTAGGAGAGGGAACTAGAAACACATGATCACCAATACTTGCATTCACCAACTAGGGTTTGATGAACACCAATTTGCATGCTCCAACTAGGGTTGACAAGGTATGAGATGGAACTAGGGTTTAGAGAGCAATTTGCAAGTTAGGAGAGGGAACTAGAAACACATGGCCATGTACAAATCGAAAACCAACTAGGCCTTCATGAACACTGCTTTGCATGCTATCACTAGGGTTGACAAATAATGAGATGGAACTAGGGTTTACTTCAACCAATATAGGGTTTGTAGGGTATGATGTTGGTTAGTATGGTATGATGTTAGTATCATAGGGTATTGTAGGGTATGATATGGTATATATTAGACATGCAGGAATGACTTATTGTTATGGTATATGTTAGTATGTTATGTTATGGTATGTTATTGTATGTTAGTATGGTAAATGTATGATATGTTATGTATGATGTTATTGTATGTTAGTATGGTAAATGTATGGTATGTTATTGTATGATGTTATGTTATATACATTTAGTTACATTGCCATGTACAAATCCAAAACCAACTAGGCTTACATGATCACAAATACTTGCATGCACCAACTAGGGTTGACAAGGTATGAGATGGAACTAGGGTTTAGTGAGAAATTTGCAAGTTAGGAGAGGGAAGTAGAAACACATGATCACCAATACTTGCATGCACCGACTAGGATTTCATGAACACCAATTTGTATGCTTCAACTAGGGTTGACAAGGTATGAGATGGAACTAGGGTTTAGTGAGCAATCATGCAAGTTAGGAGAGGGAACTAGAAACACATGATCACCAATACTTTCATGCACCAACTAGGCTTTCATGAACACCAATTCGCATTCTCCAACTAGGGTTGACAAGGTATGATATGGAACTAGGGTTTAGTGAGCAATTTGCAAGTCACGAGAGGGAACTAGAAACACATGGCCATGTACAAATCGGAAACCAACTAGGCTTTCATGAACACTACTTTGCATGCTATCACTAGGGTTGAGAAATAATGAGATGGAACTAGGGTTTGTAGTGTATGATGTATGTTATTGTATGTTATTGTATGTTAGTATGGTAAATGTATGATATGTTATGTATGATTTATGTTATTATATGCTAGTATGGTAAATGTATGGTATGTTATTGTATGATGTTATGTTATATACATTTAATTATATTTCCATGTACAGATCTGAAACCAACTAGGCTTACATGATCACCAATACTTGCATGCATGAACTAGGCTTTCATGAACACCAATTTACATGCACCAACTAAGGTTGACAAGGTATGAGATGGAACTAGGGTTTAGTGAGCAATTTGCAAGTTAGGAGAGGGAACTAGAAACAAATGATCACCAATACTTGCATGAACCAACTAGGCTTTCATGAAAACTAATTTGTACGCTCCAACTAGCGTTGACAATGTATCAGATGGAACTAGGGTTTAGTGAGCAATTTGCAAGTTAGGAGAGGGAACTAGAAACACATGGCCATGTACAAATCGGAAGCCAACTAGGATTTCATGAACACCACTTCGCATGCTATCACTAGGGTTGACAAATAATGAGATGGAACTAGGGTTTACTTCAACCAATTTAGGGTTTGTAGGGTATGATGTATGTTAGTATAAAATGATGTTAGTATCATATGGTATTGTAGGGTATGATATGGTATAGATTACACATGCATGCATGACTTAGTGTTATGGTATATTTTTAGTATGTTATGTTATGGTATGTTATTGTATGTTAGTATGGTAAATGTATGATATGTTATGTATGATGTATGGTATTGTATGATGTTATTGTATGTTAGTATGGTAAATGTATGGTATTGTATTGTATGATGTTATGTTATATAGATTTAATTACATTTCCATGTGCAAATTGGAAACCAACTAGGCTTACGTGATCACCAATACTTGCATGCACCAACTAGGCTTTCATGAACACTAATTTGCATGCACCAACTAGGGTTGACAAGGTATGAGATGGAACTAGGGTTTAGTGATCAATTTGCAAGTTAGGAGAGGGAACTAGAAACACATGATCACCAATACTTGCATGCGCCAACTAGGCTTTCATGAACACCAATTTGCATGCTCCAACTAGGGTTGACAAGGTATGAGATGGAACTAGGGTTTAGTGAGCAATCATGCAAGTTAGGAGAGGTAACTAGAAACACATGATCACCAATACTTGCATGCACCAACTAAGCTTTTATGAACACCAATTTGCATGCTCCAACTAGGGTTGACAAGGTATGAGATGGAACTAGGGTTTAGTGAGCAATTTCCAAGTTAGGAGAGGGAACTAGAAACACATGGCCATGTACAAATTGGAAACCAACTAGGCTTTCATGAACACTAGTTTGCATGCTATCACTAGGGTTGACAAATAATGAGATGGAACTAGTGTTTAATTCAACCAATTTAGGGTTTGTAGGGTATGATGTATGTTAGTATGGTATGATCTTAGTATCATAGGGTATTGTAGGGTATGATATGGTATATATTACACATGCATGCATGACTTAGTGTTATGGTATATTGTTAGTATGTTATTGTATGTTAGTATGGTATGATGTTAGTGTCATAGGCTAATGTAGGGTATGTTATTGCATGTTAGTATGGTATGATGTTAGTATCATAGGGTATTATAGGGTATGATATGGTATATTACACATGCATGCATGAATTAGTGTTATGATGTTAGTGTATGGTATATTACAATGGTATGGTATGCTAGTATGGTATGATGTTAGTATGTTATGTTATGGTATGTTATTGTATGTTAGTATGGTATGATGTTAATGTCATAGGGTATTGTAGGGTATGTTATTGTATGTTAGAATTGTATGATGTTAGTATCATAGGGTATTGTAGGGTATGATATGGTATATATTACACATCCATGCATGACATAGTGTTATGATTGTTAGTTTATGTAATTTAGTTAGTGTATTATATGGTTATGATGTTAAAAAGTTGAGGATAGCCATATTGTTAAAAAGTTGATGAGTCATAAATTCTTCCTTTAAGTATCATAAATTCATAAGTTAGTACACATGTGAACCACACATATCATGTCCCAATATCAAGTCAACCATATCATGTTCCAATATCAAGTCAACCATATATGTATAAATTTGAACCTTTCTTTATATTATATATGTATAGAAATAATGTTACAAAAATTGTCATGCCACAAGGCCATAATACAAAATAGTGGATCAAAAAGTAAATATGTGTGTATATGAACAAAAATTTACATCTATGTATGCCCCCTATACATTTATTCTAGTTATCCCCCCTCTTGCTGCCACTGCGAATGTCTTTGAAGAAGTCTATCTTTCTTTTTCAACTGATCACTGGTGATCCCCATCGTTGAACAAGAGGGATAGGTCACATCAGTGGAGACTGTAGAAAAACCAAATTTTGTAAGTTAATTTACCAACCTTTAAAAATTCTATGTACATTTGTTCAAATTCCAAAACCAAAATAACATTTTTACTTACTGTATGTGAGTAAGTAATGGTGGGTTGTGGTGCCTCACTAACAACAACCCTGATTGGGTGCTCTTCAAGCACCACTTGCTCACTATCAAGCTACATCAATATATATATATGCCAATGTCAACAAATATACATGTACCTTGGGGGGGAAGAGGTGGGTCACTAATTTGGGTCTCTTCAAGCAGCAAATCAGAGAAAGTGATACACAAACGTACAAAGAAAGCTATACATAAACATACCTGCTGGCTCGTCAAAGGTGGGTCACCGATTTGGTGCTATTCACGCACCAGTGCCTCAATAGGGGCTTGCATAAAGTAACATATATGTCAATTTCAGATAAAATAGTGAATCAGAGACATATATACTACATGGACAAAAAATGATGTTACCAAAGAAAGTGAAACATACATGTACCTGGCTGGGGGGAAGAGGTGGTTTGACAACAACCTCGCTTTGGTGCTCTTCAAGCACCACTGTCTGAATAGGTTCCTGGATAAAGTAACATATGTCAAAGTGATACATAAACCTACAAAAAAGTACAAATAGAAAGCACCAAATTAGGGAAATCCATACATAAACGTACAATGAAAGCGATACATAAAATTACCTACTACCTTGTTAGAGGAGGTGTTTAACCAGTGGATGGATTAACTAGGAACGAGAGAAAAGGACTTCTACTTGTACTAGCCAAGAAGCTCGCTTTTTGGACAAGTTCATCAAACTCATGTTCCTACGTACAAAAGGATAAAGATACAATTAGACAATTTCAAAAACTTAAAAAAGTACATGTTGAATCATTAAAATCACAATTAAAATAAAGTGATAGACATATGCATATGCCTTAATAGAATCCTGCATAAAATAACATATGCCAAATTCAGATAATAAAAAGAATCTTAGACATATATACTGAATGGATGAAAAATGATCTTTTCAAAGAAAGTGAAACATACATGTACCTTGCGGGGAGGAAGAGGTGGGTTGGAAACATCCTCGCATTGGTGCTCTTCAAGCACCAATGGCTCAACGGTTCCCTACATAACGTAAGATACCTCAATGTTAGATAATACAAAGAAAACGAAACATATACATGATGGAAGAAAAATGATTTTTCCAAACAAAGCGAAACATAATTAAAAGCATATTTAAAATCATATTTAAAATAATACATGTGTTTGGGAATCTACCTCTGCATGAGAGGGAATAGGCTGAGATACAATGTACTCATTCTAATCACCCTGCATAAAACATGTTGTATCAAAACTAGGATGTATTGAATGTTACAATCTATACTATAAATATGTAAATAAAGTTGACAAATTAAAAAGTATAGTTCTTACCCCTATTGGTGAAGAACCAAACCCATATGCAATATTGATAGCCCCATCAATGTTCTCAACATTGATCAGTGGACTATGCAACTCGGGTGTGCCATGGGACACGAGCTGTATATTTGTTCACATAATTTGTTAGATAATTAAATAGAAATAAGTTGTGAAACAATTGAAAATTTTAATATGAAACAAAATATAATATGAAAATAATGAGTTTTACTTACAAAGTGAAGTAATCCATCGTCTCGGAAGTCTGAAGCAGGGCAATAGCATATTCCTCCACACAATGTGCAAGGGTGTGGAGTAACACGATGCTCTGAATGCTCTGCATCTCTTATGTGATTTGTAGATGGACCCACCTTAGAAGTACCAGCCCCTTGGTCTAGATTTCCTTGGACATCAGTCCCATGCTGAAGCAATGTATCTGCCAAGTCAAATAATGCCTCCTGTGTATCCTCAATCACAGGACCCACAGGAGGATATAGCCGAGGGAGTTTTGGTGTGTGTGGAGGGTGTGGCACATGGTTAGGATCCGTCCTAGCCCCTTCCCTATCTTGGGGAATCCCATGACCAACACCTTAGAAGCCTAAGAGATCGAAGTAGTTAACATGTTTCCCTAGGATGAATTATACATAGAACTTCCTAAGGTAATAAAATGGGATGTCCCTATTCCCATGAGGGTCTTCATCGAAGACCATATACCAACGATCCATCAAATTGGCCTTTATATTTGGTTCAACGCACCAGTCTATGAAAATGTGTGCTCAACTTGTGGGTGGAACCAATCCAGTGCTAGGGTCTCGGAATAATGAAAATAATTGGTCTTTTGTAATTTTAAGGGCTTTGATTTCTTTACAACTCAATTGATTAGAGTAGTATTGCCTCCTGGATTCTCTGTACGAGCTAATGTTGTATAGAGCTCCTTGGGCTTCAGTAATTGTGTTTGTTATTGTGTCCAATGCATCAGCTAAAGACTCTCTCAAATGATCCCCCCCTCTAATATATGAGCTAAGGTGCCTCAATGATGCCAAACGCATAATAATCTGTGAGTTTCGGTCTTGTTCCCCCTTTGGGTTTGGGTTAGGTTGTGGGTTAGGTTGTTGTGGGTTAGGTTGTGGTGGGTTTTCCACATTGTCTTGTGGGTTAGGTTGTGGTGGGTTTTCCACATTGTCTTGTGGGTTAGGTTGTGGTGGGTTTTCCACATTATCTTGTTCATTTATGTTATATGTAAAAATTTAAACAAAAAAAAACTATGAAATTATGGAAAACAATAAACAATTGAAGACTAACTGAAATGGAAAAGACAATTTACCTGCCATTGGAGCCAATCCACCTTGAACTCAACCTCGAACTCGACCTCCAAAAGATAAAACACAAATCGCCTTTGCATTATTTCGCCCACATGGTTTTTTGCTCTCCCGATCCTCGACTGTGCAAATGATAAATTTGAGGCCTGTGGCCTCTGTTTTTTTTTTTTTAACTTTTTCAATATCGCATATATGCGATACGTTTTGTAAATGTTAAATATCACATATGCAATATTTAACATTTACAAAACCTATATGCGATACTTCCTTATGAGCCTTAGCCTTGTGTTTGGGCTCGGGTTATTCTGAACGTACCATCAATAATGCATATGCGTTCTTGATTTGCACTTCGAAAGTGCTTTTCTAATTTCTTAAGTGGCACTAAAAAGTGGAACCAACTTCGTGTGAGTGCCCTATAGTGATATTTCATGGTTCACACACATCACATTGCACTTGCATGGTGAAGGTTCTCATTGATACAATTCTAGTTTTCGTTATTAGTTTTCTCGCCATTTTAATCTCTGTATAACATCTTCATTGTTGAAAGCGTGGGTCTTGAAGGGGCATGCCATACACGCAATTTATCAGAGAATACAAACTAACATCACATTTTTTATCCAATAATTAATGTGGTATGCTTTTTATCGTGATTTAATGTTTTTAAGCCATAATTACAACATATTTTATATTGTAAATTTACCTTTTATAACGCTTTTTATCATGGATTCTTTTTTAGGTATGTTGAACTCTAGGGAACTTTTGAGACTTAGGGCCCATTCCATTTTATTAGGGTTTTATTCTATCCTGGAGTATTGGTTTTCTGAAAGTATTATAGAGATCAAAATATGTGATTTTTTTTATTCCTTGTAATGCTTAAACTATCGACTGACATTTATATGTTGTTAGTGGATGCTACTCTTGATGGAGAGATGCCACATGGTTTTTATATATTCAAACTGAATTTGACCGAGTTCTTTAAAATGTTTTTTATTAGGATCTTGCTCTGCAATTATTATTTGATATAACGCATTAATGAGAGTGTATATGTTCATATTTTATGTCTGTTATTGTTGATTTTTGGGATGCTTGTAATATAAATGAATGCACATTAATTATAATGGTGGGGCTACAGTGGAATGGTCATTATTTTGATTGTTTTCTTATATAGTCTCCACAACATTCTCGTAGATTCTTTTATTTGTATTGAGAAGTTCGTGACTAGAATATTTTTTTGTTTGTCTTGCCATGTTCATCAATTTTATTTGTGACCTAAATTTATTGGGTTTGATACTTGTTTTATGATATATTTTTTTTTGTAAAGGTCATTCATAAGTAAAATGTCTTTTGGTGATTTGGTTTGATGTGTAAATGCTATCATCATCTAGAAATGGATCTATTTTATGTATGGTAAATATATGATTTAGTTGGAACACAATACTTGATTTTAATTATGATTGTATGTAATATGTGCACTGCATGTTTGACCTAGGATGTAGACATTATTCTATTTGATATATATACTTTTGCATTCAATGAGGGTACTAAAATAATTTTAGCACATTTTGCATGCTTTCAAAAATTTCAAGGACATGGATAAAAACACCTCCTCAGTTTATCTAAGAAAAAGTAGTCTTTAGTTCTAATGATATATGCATCATGATGAATTAATGTGCTTTTTATTCTTGTTAGTGTATTTTCTTATTTCTAATAACCATTTCAAATTTCTAACTAACTCTAAAAATTGTAAATCAAATGACATAATTCATATTTTGATTGTCAACAAAAGAAAGGGAAAAGTGCCATTCGTATCTATCAACATATAAGCATGTTATTTTTTCTTAGAGGATAGATTAAAAATGAGAGATTCAGAAAATAATCTAATTGGGAATTCATACACTATATTAATTTTATATGTCTCGATAATAATCTATGTTGTAATAATGGTTCACGGCTTCCATAATATCTCCATAGTGTAAAGTGTTCAATTCTATCAGTTTGTTGATATGTCAATATTTGAGTCCCCACATGTTTGTTGGACCATTATGGGAAGAGATAAAAAGTGGAGTCCCCACTTGCCCTGAATCTAGGTAGTGTAGTTGTGTTTCACCTACACATCGAGTTGTGAGTGACCCAATACTACTTGTGAAATATATAAATAAATATTTGGTCTCCTCATTCATGCATTTTCTCATATCAGGGTCTAGGAGTCGAGAGAGTCAATATTTGGTATACGCTCTTTTATTGCACTACCTTAGTAATCTGCAAAATCAAAAGTTGAATCTTCCTAGCAAAAGATTCACCAAGATGTTTGAGGGTTTTATAATTTGATGAAATATTCACAAGTTTATACAATATTTTATAATTCAATGAAATACTCGTTAATTTTTTACAATACCTTATAGTTTAGTGAAATATTCACCAAGATTTTACAAGATTGTATAATAGAATGAAACATTAGCCAAAAACTTATATATACATTTTATATTATTGATAAAATAGCCTCCAAAATTTCCTAAATATTAGGGAAATTCGTCCATTTATTATATATATAAATTTTGGGGATATTCTTAAAATTATCCCTATTTAAAAGTATAAAATCCACTTTGACGATAGCACATTGAAGTGCGTCACACCTTGGAAAAATAATCATTCCAACTCAAGGAATTATGTGGAAACTTCTCGACTTCTAGTGCATACTGGATAATGCTTAGAAAAAGTTACATCAATCAAGTTTGTTTCCACCATACAAATAGACAAACTTTCATAAAAAAATATTTATAAATACAAATTATGTTGAAATTTCCTTTTAAAAGTCATATGTTAAACTTGAAAAGAGACAGTTGATAGTTATTTTCTATACCTATATTCAAATCTTGTAAGTAATATGTTAAACTAAATTAAGAAATTAGATGTATTCTATTATAAAAACAACTTTAGTATCTTAAACTAAATGAAGAGAATTGCATTTTTCTAAAAGTAAAATAAAATATTGTTATGACAATTTTTACAATTTATATGCACAACCGTAACAAATAATACAAACTATGTCGAAGAATGCAAACTATGTTGAAATTTTCGTGTAAAAGTGATATATCAAACTAAAAAGACACAATGGTTATTATTTTCTCTATCTAGATTCAAATCTTGTAAATAATATGTTGATTTAGTTCAACATAATTAATTAATTATAAATTTTTTTTAAATAATTAATAATATTTTTATTTTTATTTTTACAGAAGTATTAGTTAAAAAAAAATAATAAAACAAAAAACATAATCATCTAATAAAATAAAGATGATAAATCCTACATAAGAAAACTTTAATAGTATTATAAATACTTTAATACTATTTAAAATAACTTTTCCATTGTTAATAACTTTCTTAATAAGATAATGGACCCATGTTTCACATGCTTAACATCATCATTTATGACGTAAACTTGTTATTTCCATTGCACGACCTGGTAACATTGCTTAAGGAGGGGGGGTTCACAATGGACGTAGAGAAACAACCCTCAGATTCTTGGGTCAACACTTGTTAAGAAATAGTTTACCACCATGTGAGGTCTATATGCCTATATAAGACATTAGGAAAGCCTCTTAAAGCTTAATGATGGCCACACCAGGATTGACAACTGGTAGACATGACCCTACCTTTATTCCAAGTTGGATTCGAGGGTCAACACTTGTTGTGAAAGAGTATACCACCATGTGACGCCTAGATGGGACACTAAGAAAGGTTTATAAATCTTAACGATGGCCACACCCATACTTGACAACTCGCAGATTTAACCCTATGTTTATTCTAAGTTGTACAAGATATTGAATGCCCTTCGTAAAGAGTTTTAAGTCTTGAACTTATATCACTTTCCTTCATCTCGTGATCATTCCATAACTTCGACCTGCCTCGGGTCTAAGTATCTCCATGAAGGTTTATAGCTAGGGTTTCAACCCGTCACTTCGAGAATGTGTGTAAAGTGTTTAGCACATATCAGGTTTGTAGTTGAATTTTCAAATGGTGATTACATCTTTTCATTAAATTTGGAATAGAGCCATGCAAGGATCAAATTTGAAGGGTATGGTCTTATTTCACTTTGAATGTCTATGTTATATTCAACTCTTCAATCATGACATGTTAATAATTAACTCTTACTTTCATTTTGAAATGCAATAATACATCAAAATTTCATTGTATGTTAAAAGAAATGTACAATAAAATTCCTCAATACCCAAGAAACCATATAGAGGAAATTTTAGAAACATAAAAAATTCCTAGCAATATAAAGAAATCAATTGAAAAACATTTATAACCAATCAAGATTCATTTGGAAAGTAATAAAACTTCTAGCAAAAAAATCAAGGTTGGATGAAAATGAAATACAATGTATACAATGTTCATTGAACATAGAGATTGATAAATACAAAAGATGGAACGAACCTAAAAATTTGTTCATGAATAACAAAATTATTATGTTTAATCACTTAAATAACAAACTTCAGTCCTCATTCAAGACGAGGTAAATAAATGCTTATAACATAACACAACAAAAAACTACTCTCGTGATGCACATACCTGAAAAATCATTCAACCACACGAACAACCCAACTAGTATTGAGATCCACTAAGGGAACCCTTTATATATGTTTCTAGGCATTCAATTGTGTGAGTAAGAGGAGAGACATACTCCCTTATAGGAAATAATCATTAGAAAGTTATATTTTCTCTCTCTAGTAGAGATGTACATTTATGCAGGTTGGTGGTGGACTAGTGGTGCTAGGGTGGAGGTGTACTTCCTTTGCTTAGGAAAATCCCTTTGAGTCTAAATAGGGTATCATATACCATATGAATTAATAGGGTAATAAAGGGTGGGAGTATCCTAAGAAGGGGTCGATGGTGATGGTAGAAGTAACGTGAACAAGGGTTCAACTTGATAGTGGATTTTAACCTAAGTAAGGGTGAAGAGAAACTTACTCCAATTTGAACTTGTGATTTTGATGGGCATAGTTCAAGGAACCTCTTCCCTTTGAATCTTACTTTATAGCCCAAAGGAAAAGCTTAGTTGATCATGATTCTTCCAAACATTGATTGTGGTATCAAACTCGAAGGAAAATTTCCCTCTTATGACTTTTGGGGGGCTTTCAGAAGTACATTAATCTATGTTTTAAATACCAATGGATCCATTCGAGATATATGGACGAAATATTCTAGTCAAGTATCCATATCAACCTTTCATAAACCCAATGAAAGAGGAAATGACCCAATATCTTGCTTACTAGCATAAATACACATGTCTCGCTTATTAATGATTCAAAGTAAGTACTGATCCAAAAGTGATCAAGGAATTTTCTCTAACATGAGCCTTGATAATGATCTATTTTCATATAACTAATGATCTAACTCTATCCAGTCTCGATTGAAGCTTGAAGCTACATGCACCTTGTCATGAGCTCCCTCCCCCTATCTAATTAATATAACTCTAGCATCTACTAAAACATGAAACAACGTAGAAATATGAAATTGAAATAGACTCAAGAATCAATGATGATGGTGTAAGTAGGAACAACATAAGCAGGGTCGATGCTTTTGGAAATTAGAATAATGATAAACAAATTTTTAATGTTTAAAACAACTTAAGTCCCAAACTTTCAACTTTCATGATAACATTTCCAAAATCCAATAACCATTTGGATAACAATAGTTCCAAATCCACTTTCATAATTACATTTCCAAATTTAAACAACCATTTGATTGAACATATTTCTAAATCGATATCCCCTAATTCCAATCATTCAGCTACATTAATTATAATGCACAAAATGATGAATTATAATTCTAATTTCGTATCATGTAGTGCCCAATTTAATTCCAAATTATGTGGTTGTATTCTCTATTAATAAATTAAACTTATTCACCTTACACAAAGAATGCACATAGAATGGTTGGGATTTGAGAAGGAATAGTTGTCAAGCTTAATTAAGTGTTTGAAGCTTGTTTCCAATTGATCTCAATTATGGTATGCTATCAAAACACAATAATCATTAATGCATTTATTTTCTACTAGGATACTAGCTTACCATGACATATTGACAATTAATGCTTTATGTTCTACGAGGCTACCAACTTGGTAGAGGTGATTATCAATTAATGCTTTGTGCTTAGGGTTGCGATGTGCATCATAGGTGATTACTAATTATAACCTTGAGGAAAATAGTGGAAAGGTATAGAATCATGGTTCTTATGGATCAAATTTGTCAATATAATACAAATTCTCCATCAAATTTAACTTAGGAGAAGGAGTTATCAAATCACCTTATTTTAAGAAGTTTTATAGTTCAAATCCCTTCATTTTGGACAAGTTTTCTAACAAAAAAATGCAACATATATCTATATCAAAAGCGTGTGTAACACTGAATTCCACACATCACTCACCCTCTTTGCAGAGTTTGGAAAACTTGTTATACTATTCTCCTCCATTAATATCTTAATGTACAGTCTCATTCAATTCTGCTCTGAAGCCTCCACACTCTCAAACTAGCCAAGTTTATGAAATCATGAATCTGCGACTAGTAGTGCAACAACCTTACATTACAACACATGTCCCATCGAACAAGTAATAATTGTTGCATACAATAAACTACACATGGCTTTGCAAGCATGGTTTTGAAGGATTCAAACCCTAAAGGAAGACAAGTTCATGGAGCAGAATTTGAAGGCTTGCACAATATCCTCACGGCTTCTTTTGTACAACAATGAAGAAAATTCCCATCTATAAATCAAAGAAAGGGGATTTATTATTAAAGAAATATTAGTAATGAAAATGAAACAATCCTATGCTCCTAGGAAATGAGAATGATAGAAAATAAGAATTTAACTATTATATTATATTAATCCTAATAAATAACAATAATAGCCTACACATCTGTAATTAATACTAGTTTAATTGTATAGTTACTGATAGATCCAAACCACAAAATTACAGCTTTAATAAATTTTATAAGATCAATATAGCCCATTGCAAAGTCACATTGTAACAAAAAAGTCAACTATTATACTATTGAAACGAATTAATAAACTTTAAAAAAAACTTATATTTGAATAAAAAATAATTATAAAAGCATTGATATCAAGTGGAAAGTCTATCCATATCTTGTTGTACAGTATTAGTTAACAATTGAATGAGATTTCACTATTGACTTTATTAGAGGCTCAAGTTTGTAGCCCAATTTTCTCGAGGTATGAATTTAGATCTAACTTAATTGTATTTGGGCCATAAATTATTGGTGACAATGAAAGTTAAGCTTCGTGTTATGAATATTTTGCTAGTTGGACATTGTACAAATAGAATCATGGAAAAAGCTACATCAAAAGTGGCAATAACATTTAAACTTAATTTTAAATGTTTTAAAGTTTCATTGTGATTTAAATTTTGATAAAAAAATGCTAATAGAAATTTGTGTGGCCAAATCTCTTGGGACTTTGCCTTTGTTGTTGCCCCATTTAAACTTAATTTTAAATGTTTTAAAGTTTCATTGTGATTTAAGTTTTGGTAAAAATGCTAATAGAATGCATGGCAGGCTCACTTGGGATTCTTAGTGTTTTTGTTGTTTCCTAAACATCTATTCTCAACCATCTAAAAATCTGATAGGAAAAATTTGGAGTGGCAGTTCAATCACAAAGTTGCAAAATAATGGTCAATTTCATTATTGAAGGGCCTGATACAAAATTAAATTTATTTTGGATGATAAATTTTTTTCTAAACGAAACCTAAAATAGGTTGTGAAGAGCATTGAAGGCTTCAAATTTGGAGCCTAGGGCCATGGGTGACATAGGTTGTTCCTTTTGGGAAGAAGTATTCCCATGAAGCAACCTCCAAAAAGATTACATCCAATCTGGTAATGTATTAGCTTCTTTATTTGCTATATATGAATATGACTCAGTTGAGTGTTGTAGACTTCGACAGTGCAGCTAAAAGTCTTAGAAGATTGAGGTTTGTAGTTGGCGTTTGCAAACGCTGATTACATCTTAACATTAAATTTGAATTAGAGCCATGGGAGAGAGCGACTATTCGGGAAGAATTCTTTCAATGAAGCAACCTCCGAAATAATCACAGCCAAAACGGTAATGTATTATATCTGCTTCCCTTTTTTAATATAAAACTTATTAAATTGTAGAGTGTAGTTGTGGCAGGTACTCAAATTTTGGTTTTAACGTGAGGGTCTTCTCAAGATTTAAAATAGGCATTCAAGTTTCCCTTGACCTAGACAATTCATGTCGCCATAAATCTTTTTTATTCTTCCTCGATTGGCATGGCAAGACAATCCGGTCCAATCCGTTATTCTTAAATAGTAGTATTTTATGCGTTTTTATTAGACTACTTCTTTGTAAAGGTATGATGTGAGCAAACCCTACTTATCGTTTTGTATAAAAGAAGTTCAAAAGAGGGTTCGGTTTCTGAAGATATAGTTAAAGTTCTTAAACCCTTCCCACTATTGATAGTTTAAGTTTTCGTCATGTAATGTGCCAATATTTTGGCCATACTTTTACGGGTCACACTATTGTGACAATTGTTACGATAATATAAGAATTTTCTGACAAAAGAAGTACTCACTCCTAGATTTAGTTGTTATGTATAGAGGTAAGAATTTGTGTATTATTTTACTTGATTTGTTCTTCTGTGTGACTCTTGTATTTAATAGTGAAACTACATCTCTATATAGGTATGATGTAAGTAAAGATGATTCGGTTTTTCAAGACGTAGTTAAACTTTGTAAACCCTTCCAAGAATTGATAGTTTGTAATGCTTCAATATATTTGTCATGTCTTTCAAGAATTGATAGTTTAAATTTATGTTATGTAATGCTTTAATATATTTGCCATACATGTGTTAGGTTTATAGGCCTATATATCTTAGAATTTTTGGGTGGACTACCATCTATGTTTTTTTTATCTATAAACTTTATGGGCTTAGTCCAAAATTCATAATTCATCATAGTTGGAAAAATTAAACTTCAACTATTGAATTATTAGATACAACTATGAACTTAACTCCATTGATAATACAAATATTAGCTTAATGCCAACTCCAATCATGACTTTTACTTGAAATACAATTCCATATATATTAACTTTTAATTTAATTATTAAATATATTAACTATTATATACAACTATTAGTTGGAAAAATTAAAGTTCAACTTCAACTATTTAATTATTAGATACAACTATTAGACTAATATATACATCTATGAGCTTAACCCCATTGATCATAAAACTATTACCTTAACTTCAACTTCAATCACACTTTTACTTGAATTGCAATTGTAGATATATTAACTTTTAAATAAACTATTAAATACAACCATTAACTTAACTCCAATGATTCTATAAGTATTAGCTCAACTTCAACTCTA
Source organism: Pseudotsuga menziesii (assembly GCA_001517045.1). Classification (NCBI taxonomy): domain Eukaryota; kingdom Viridiplantae; phylum Streptophyta; class Pinopsida; order Pinales; family Pinaceae; genus Pseudotsuga; species Pseudotsuga menziesii. Next base: position 46,565 of record LPNX010609002.1, read on the forward strand.
ATCACTGTTTTTTGGATAACTATTACCTTAAATGTTAGATACAAATATTAGCTTAACTCCAATGATTCTACAACTATTATCTTACCTTCAACTCTAATTGCTTAAGACTTCGTCGAAGTACATTTGGCATCTCGAAAGTTTAGATAATGTGTAATAGTGTACACGAACTCCTAGAAAATGGTTAGAACTCCTAATAAACTCCTCCATCAAGCACTTGGACATCTAGCTAATTACATTGACGGATCTTTATATATTAGAATTCGTGATGATTGGAAAAATTAAACTTCAACTTCAACTTGGTAATTAAAACTCGAATCATGATGATGTACAACTATTGACTTATTAGATAGAACTATTACATTAACTAGATTGATGATACAACTTTATCTTAACTTCAACTCAAGGACTTTAACTTAACTAATTGTTGATATATTAACTTTTAAATTGACAATTAAATTTATATAACTATTAAGTTAATTTCAATGATTTTAAAATTATTAGCTTAACTTCAACTCTCATAATAACTATATTAAATTAATTATTAATAATTCAAATATATAAATGTCTTAATATTCTAAACATATTAATCTTATTTAATAATGTTGTTGCTAGTTACAACTCCTTTGATAATATTAGAATATTGTTCAACTTGATTTGTAAAAAGGTAAGTAAGACGCTTCCCTCTCAATTCAAACTTTCCGTCTGCTTTGGCTATTGGTTTAAATTGTGTATTTTAATATGTTAAAACCTGAAATCAAGAAAGACGCAAGAAATACACCATAGTTAAAAAAACCATTATTTCTGGTTCACTATTTGCCAAAACCTACTACGGGTCATGCTATTGTCACAACTGCTATGATAATATAACAATATTTTGAGTAAAACTTGAATTTTTAAACTCGTCTCTCCTAGTTTTAGTTGTTAAACTGTTCTCTCCTAGATTTAGTTGTTCTTTTACTTGATTTGTTCTTCTATTAGACTACTGTATTTAATCGGATAAAGGCCACTAAGACACTTACCTCTCAATTCAATATTTCGGTGTTCTTTCCCTATTTGTTTCTATGCGTTTATTAACAGCAAGAAAGACGCCATAGTTAGCATATACTGGAAGCAAAACCATATTATTTCTGGTTCACTATTTGCCAAAACCTATAACCCACCAAAACAACCTCAATGTGTCTGGATCACTATTTACAAAGAATGATAATGACATAGTTAGGATTGAATCCAAGCAAAGAAGTCTTAATTTTGTAACAAAAACATAAACGTGTCATACGTGATTTTCGATGCTTCACTATTCAGCCGACCTCAGTGCTTGCTTCTTTCAGTGCCAATACTCTAAAACAGATTGGTTTTGTTATTGGAGTTCGCTAATAAGTTTGCACTTTTTCAGATAATAAGCTTGCTAATAAGTTTGCACTTTTTCAGATAATAAGTTTGGCCTAATAAGTTTGATAAACAGTTTGCTAATAAGTTCCCTAATAAGTTTGAAAAAATTAGCACTTTTTCAGATAATAAGTTTGGCCTAAATTTGGAAATACTATTTGTTGTTGAAAAAACTGTTAAAATTGCAATTTTTATTGCAGAAATGGATTCAGGACTTTTGATTACCCTTGAGGCACCCGGATTATGCAATTGCAATCATTAAAAACTATAGTCTCGAACAATTTCCACCATATTTTAACCAAAAACTCACCAAACTTTAGGTGCAATTTGCTGCCTCTTGAAGTGACTCAAACAGCCAGCCACCATGAGTCACTGGCAACACCGACGGACGCGTGGAAGCATTTGTTAAACCACCTGCCATCACTCATACACTCGCTCTAAGTAACTCTGTCACGATTAAATATCAAACGTCATTGTTTTATTACGCCGTTAACTAATTTGCAATTAGAGCATTGTTAATTTATCTTTTAGTTATGCTTAACAAAAGTGACACGACGATAAAGTAGATCTGGATCACACATCACAAAATTACATATATACCTTAAATCTAATAATTCTACTCTTTGAGGTCCATCTCTCACGATTAACCTATACTCTTGGTAATAAAATCTATCAAACTTAATTGTTTTATTAGGCCGTTAGCTAATTTGGAATGAGTGCATTATTCCTTTATGTTTCAGTTATCCTCAACAAAAGTGAGACGTCGATAGAGGACATCTGGATCAAACAATTGATATAAATATACCTTAAATCTAGTAATTCTATTCTTAGAGGTTCAGCCTCCATTCATTTATCTTTCAGTCATAATGTTAGTGGTTGTAATGGAAGTCCAAGGGGCAGGTAAGTATATGATGGAAAAGTGACCATTGTCACTTTATCACTTTAGTTAGTTATTTGTCTAGGGAAAAGGGACTACTGTTATTTTAATCATTTGTGCTCAATTACTTTGGAAGTTGAAATATTTTAGAGGAGAGTCTTATTTTGATCATGCAAAGACACTTAAACACAAAAATTGATCTGTGTGTTAATGGCCAGTGCCTAATGGAGTCTACAATGATGAATTGTAATGTAGGCATATACCCACATATAACATATCCCGAAACGTGAGATTGAAGAAGATTGCATGCAACAATTAGTGATTAATGAATTAATATGAACCAATTAATCAACGACGTGCAACACTCCGAACAGAACAAAAGGCATGAACAAACAATGAATACTGCAATACTTGTCAACGGCTGTCAATTCTTAAACAACAAATATATTTATATCAGTTATCCACGAGAAGTTACACTAGTATGAACTCAAAGATCTAGAAATGCAAATAAAATATATGTGTACAATATTAAATTTATAGTAGCATTAAAGTATCAGCAATTTGTATTCAGTCCTCTCCAAGTGTCATAACCGTGATTCAACACATAAACATGTCAATTGCTAATGAAGGACTTCTATATGTATATTAAATGTTAAACCAAATCCATAGAACCAATAATTGCTTTAATGGCAAGGATAGTGCTAGCGAGGGTTAGGAAGGGTTGCGATGGTTGGTAGCAGCGAATGGAGGTGGCAGCGAGGGCTGACCTAGGGTGAAGTGCATCGTGAGCTAAGGATAATTAACCCTAACCTAAGTTTCTACTAACCTCAACTATTAAACTATTCTAACAACTAACCCTAGATTAGGTTTGTGTGAGAAGATGAAAACAAAGGGATACCATCTCTAGCAAAATCCTTACTTAACCTAGGGCTTTTAGGGAGGGTGTCCCACCTACAGGGAAGGAAATCTTAGGTCAACAACTATCTTAGACGAATAAAGGAGAAACCCTAGAGGACTCTCACAAGAATAGTCTCTCGACTTGCTAAAGCTACAAAAAGGCTCGAATTGGCCTATCCTAGGAGAAAATGCAGCACTACTGAAACCATTTAGTCAAGAACATGAATTATATACCAGAAATCCAACAAAGAGATAAGAAGCAAGACCTCAATGTGCTCGTGTTCATCCAAAAAATCAGAACATCGCCTTGCAAGGAATTTCACCAAAGAAGACCAAGAACAACTTGCATAACCATAAAACTCCCTTCCTCAAGAGGGGCACACCACTCCACAGAAAACCCTAGGTAGGGAAAAACAAATGCATAGTGTATTATCCCATAAGTTCTCATTTACAAATGAAAGTGAGGAGATATATTTATATGATCTAACACTCACTTTTAAAAATAAAATCGAGGTCAACATGCCTTAAAATAAGTAAATTTGTAATTATTGAATGTCAACCTAAAATTAAAAGAAAATAATAATAAAATATAGCCTAAGGTAGGCTTAAGGTAGGATAAGTGGGGTATTTCGATCTCAAGGTGCCAAAACATGCTCAAATAAGCAAATCACTCTCAACGAAAGGCTAGAGTGAGTTGGAGGGAGGGCGTATTCCCCATCTAACCCATAGAATGCTATAAAATACCTCAATGCCCTCCTCAAATAATGGAAATAGCCCCATAGAATGCTATAAAATCCCTCAATTCCCTCCTCAAAGAATGGAAATAGCCTCGCATGGAGGATGTCATCCTCTGAGGAAAGAAGGCCAAGGAGAGCAAGTACCCACTAACTGAAGGACCCGGGGGGTGTACGAAGTGGATACGACTGAAGAAGAGTGTCTTGTAGCTAAAGCAGAGGCCATCAGAACGTACAAACAAGATATGCAGCAATGAGACCCATTGATCAACCCTTAGGGGCCCCGGAAACCAACCCCGAGGTTAAAAACCCCTTTAAAGGGCAGTCAAAAACGCCATTAATCTATAGTACCCTTAAGGAGGACCAAAGGGTAAAACCATGACCACCATCGCTCAATAACACCCTCATAGTAAAAAACTTGGCCCTCTATCTCTCAGGTACAACTGAAGGTGCACTGGCTACAAGTGCAGCATAACACTAGCTCCAACTGGGATGAGTGTTCTTCCTGGGAGTGCTCGAGAACTTGCGAATCCAATAGTACATGTAGACCTACACACATATCAAATGTCTGAGAGATTAAAAGAATCTAAAGGAAGACACTTTCATCTTGCCTTGTTTTCTAAATGAGGGAAACAAACTAAGAAGAATGAAAACTAACTAAAGGACATACATATGCCTAATGCAGCTAACCCTACCTACTCTAAACATGGTAATCCAAACATGATAGGTGAAATCATACCACCAATGTAACCATTTAAGTAAGCAATTCATACCTATCATCTTACCTTTGTCCTTTTGTGTAATCCAATACAATACCTCACTGATGATATATTGAATTTATACCAGGATCTTTATATGTATGAGTGTAGGAAACCAAACCTTCTTAAGAACCTCAAATACTTGAAAACGATGCCACAAAGAAGCTTTGATTTAAAGAGCTTAGTTGATACATGCTTCTAATGGACTAATGTATGGGACACCTTCATCATACATATCTTCTAAGATTTTTTTTTCCTTGAAACTAGGGAAGCCATCACCAGAGTCAGGCCTAGAAAATATTCCTATGTGAGCCGCAAATTGTATTTACTCAAGCATTTATTTGAGAGTACTAGTACCTTGTTTATCATTTTCACAATCATGTTAGTAACCCCAATAATCCTTAAACTTTTGAAATTGTCAACAATATAACTCATATCTTCATGCTTCAAACGAAAAGATAAACAATCAATATTATGAAACCGTGGGATGAAAATCATACCTTTCCACCTACCTTCCTCGGTATTGTTGAGATGTATCATTAAGGGCTTATTGATGTAGGGTATAACAGGTTGAAAAACTTCTTCTACTCTTCATCAGGGGAATGACTAAGAGTGATAACCAAGGTTCATGATATGCTGAATATAGGAAAAAGAATGCACTATGTGACATGCTTCCTTACCATAGGATGTGTATGATGGTGACATCATGGAAGAATCACCATAGATACGGATTTCCAAATTTTTGAACTTTTCATCATGATGGTCAATCTTCATTTAACAACTATCTGCAAATTCTGGTGATATCCCATATTCAATTATGCCAGGAAAAAGGGTTGAGCCATTCTTCATCATTAGCCTCATAAGGGGAAGGAATGATCATATCTATTTTGACAAGGTATTCATAAGTTATGTCTTCAACATCCCTGCTGGAGGTGGCTGAGAGTTCCTCATCCCAAGTAGTGTCAAGTTCTGGCTCAACCTAGGTAACTTCATCAAGTTCTTCTTCCTTATCGCAACGTATGGAGATGATGCTACTTGGTCTCGAGCAATCATAAAAACGTGGACCCATGAATGTCTAATAACCATCTTCCTCATAATTTCATCATTATGTTCCTAGAGATCTAGTATGTCATAAGGATTTTCTGCATGTCGGAATGGGGAGCTCATCATATCTTCAACTTATTTAACTAGGAATTTCGTATCTTTACATATGGTACCACCACCATATTCATCTGCTTGAGAAACTTCATCTATCATGCTCAATATGTCATTAGCTAGACCCTGGAAAATGGATCCTTCAAACTTATCTTTGTTTTGGGATTCATTACTGAACAAGTCCTTCGCATGCTTGAGATGAGGTATCCATTCATCATGGCGTCCTCAATCCTAGTGGTTACACAATGTTTCCACAAATTCTACAAATGATGATATCATTCCTTTATCTAGGCCCATAAACCAAGCAAGGGCCTTTCCTCACAGTTGAAGGACAAATGATCGCATGTAAACATATTCTTCTTCTTCTTTGATACCATATTCTGAAGCAAAATTCATAAACCATTACACATGATGCACAACATTATCATGTTCATTATTAAAGGCATGTGAGAATACCTTTGGTAACTCATCTGAATATTCTCGAAAAGATGATAGATCATGTTCCATTTATGTTGTAGTTGGATTATCAAGATATTCAAACTCAAATGGAATAACGTATTTGGTTCCTTCTCTTGAATCATCTTGAGCATGGATTTTTCCCATGGTTTCTTCCCATATTATGTCGATCATGTCCTTTCTTTCCTGTTCATGGACACCATAATCCCAATCCATGTTCAATGCATTAATGATTTGTGTGAGTGAAGATTTTTTTTTTATAGGAAAACCCTCATACCAATTTCTGACATATAAGTTGTCTTCTAGGTGAAGAGATAACATAAATAGCCTCATCTTGATGTCTTCATACATCATGTTACTTTCCCGGAGGAATTGCATGAATGCCTGCACATGTGTTGCTGCATGGTGCATATACTACTGGAATAATGGGAAAAGTGCCTTCCCACCATCTTTAATGGCATACTTGTGTGGAAAACCTCGAATGCAGGAGAAGTCCAATACATCCATCCACAATTCATAATTGGATGGCATCTTGTCATGCTTCCCTATCATTATAGAGTACTTCTTTTATTTTTCATTGATTGGAGTTGCCAAGAGAAACCTACTAGGTTAGTTAAGAAAATATCGCCAAAGTACTAAATAAAACACGAGCATACCTGATAGATGGGATGGGATGAGCTCTTTGTGGAGTCGCCAGGTAAATTTGTAGGTTAGTCCTTAATTTTTTTTTATGAAATCATATATAATCAGGCCTTCAAGACTTACAAAAGTGTTAATCCTTGTCGGGCTTCTCTTGTGGAGTCGCGAGGTAATATTTGCAAGATTAGTCTTTGACAATAGTATTTTAAAAATAGTTGGAACTTGACTTACCTCAGTTCTGTTACTGAATGTCATTCTTCTAGGTTGTGAATGACTCTTGATCAATCACTTCAAATTTTGAAATGGTCCCCAACAACGACTCCAAGATGTTATTGGTTGAAATGGAAGTCCAAGCCACCGGTAAGCATATGAGGGAAAAGTGACCACTGCCACCTTAGTCACATGTCCCCAACTACTTCGAAATTCAAAACTGTCACGGCCACAAACGCGAAACCATTTGCTTGGGTCCGTTGTGGTGTGCGGCACCGCCTGGAAGTTGTCTCAGGGGCTTGGCTAGCCTGAGCGCTCTCCAGCGGACTACGCCTAAACCAAAAACCTGCGGAACATACTACTCATAAACATTCATCTCCTTACTTAGATACTTTCATAACAATGCACATCCTACAGTACAAATAAAGCCAAGTACAACAAAGAGACAAATGTGTGTGTGGGTGGGCTGTCCTGAACTCGACGGAGCCTAATACCCAAGTATAACAATAATAAAGATAAGACTTATTACATAACGGAGGATGCCACAAACCGGCAACTCATCCGGGATCTAGCCAAAATTGGAAAAGCTCACATGATACAACCGAATCCAACATCGAGCTGCACACCGTCATGTCTGCACAAGCCTCATCCACAAGCTGCATACCATTTGTCTAATGCAACCTACTATAGCTCGCTTCGTCGTCCAACCCAACTGTAGGACTCCTCTGCCACGCCACCATGCCAAGCTAAACCACTTGACCTGCCGAAGTCAACCTCTTCGCTGCACTATGACTGCTGAGATGCGGAACACACCTGTCATCAAGGTCTCTGCTGCCACTGCCACTCCCAGAATGACTCCGCTAAGGCTGCCACCACTTTGTCGATCTTCTCAAGTATCCTCGATGCGACTAGCACCTATGTGACTTAGGCTGATTTCCAACCACCCACAAGACTCTGTCATAAGTCTATGCTGAACACCCCTCCTTGGATGTACAACTGCAACATGCCACCTTGGCACACTGATTTGGAGTGGTTCCCCGAACACACCCCTGGACGCAAGTCTGATCGCCCGTCAAAACATGCTGCAACACACCTTGCTACACGTCTCGTCAACACCTGCAAAAACGCAGCTTGCTGATCTCTCCATCAGCACTTCTGAAACGCACCTAGCTGAGTGCTCTGTTGGTCCCTGACCGAAACGCACCCTTCCTGGGCACTCTGTCATCTCAACTGGGCCTTCTGTCAATACTTTTGAAAACGCACCTCAAGCGCCTTCCGTCAGCACTTGCCGAAAACACACTTCTTGTGCTACTGAGAAAAGTTCACCCAACCGCCCTCAGAATCCTTGACGTCTGCACAAACACCTTGCTCAGCTGTCAACTCAAGCTGCCAAGTCCATTTGCCAAAAACCGTTAAATGAGAAAGCACTTTGAAAACGTGCCTCCTAGAAACCTCCGATGCTTCTGCCAAACACCTTGTCGAACTGTCATCTCCAGCCCCCAAAAGTCATTTGCCGAACCCACCGGTTGAAACGTACTTTAGAAGCGGTTCTTGCCGAACGCCCCTGTTTAGCGCTAAACCTCCCGACGCTTCACCTTGCCGGACGCTAAACGGATGCTCTTCGTTTGCCGGGCGCTGAACTGGGCGCTCCTGCTTAGCGCTGAACACACTTGCCGGGCGCTCCTTGGTTGAGCGCTCCCGAACTCTCCTGGACGCTCTCCTTAGCGCTCTAGAAGGGCGCTCCTGTCTGGGCGCTCCTAATGGACGCTCCTACTTGAGCGCTCCAGATGGGCGCTCCAGACGGGCGCTCCTGTTGAGCGGTCCTGACCGCTCCAGATGAGCGCTCCAAATGGACGCTCTTGTTGAGCGCTCCTGCGGCGCTTCAGACAGACGCTTCGAACGGGCGCTCTTGTTGAGCGCTCCTGCGGGCGCTTCAGACGGACGCTCCGAACGGGCGCTCCTGTTGAGCGCTCTGCGGACGCTTCGGTTGAGCGCTAAAGACATGCACTCCTGTTGAGCGCTCTGCGAACACTCCGAACGTACGCTTTGGCGAGCGCTCCTGCTCCCAACGTGCGACTCGACGAAAACGCCCTTTTTGGACGCAGAGCGCCTCCCCTAAGGGAGCACCACTCCACAACCTCTTTACTTTCTTGCTTTCCTTCATGACACATTCCCTTGCCATATTTATAGCCTTTGCCGCTTCTTCATGTCACCCCGTGTCCACTTAGCGACGAACTCCCACTTAGCACATCCGTTGGCCAAATTAGCGTACTTAGCTCCGTTTAGTGCACTTTGCAAATGTGGGCGCCTTTTGACTGACGCCCCCACCCAACAACACACCTAGTTATCGAATATGCACATGACAGCTACGAAGTCCCACACTTAGCCGTTTTCTTGGTCAAGTGCCCACCTCCGTTTAGTCAAACGTGCTTTTCACCCAAGTGGCGAGGAACCGCACCACCACAATTGACGGTTCTGTGACATCCTCCCCCACTTAAACTATTGCCGTCCTTGGTAATGCCATTAAGAACGAACATAGTTCATGATGCTGTCGCAGCCGCCACAACCTGCTGCAACTCTGTCCAAGCTGTCACATCAAGCGAATCATATCAGCGCTGCAACCTCGTCAAGCATTTGTCCATGTTAACCCCCACAAAAGAGCTGGCGTATTGCCACAGACGAACGTGGCTTTGATACCATTTGTCACAGGCCTAGGCTTTTCTACCATCTCGAGCGTCCCATACCATTTGAAAGCCTAGACATGCGCGGCACCGGCATGAGCTTGCTAGCTGGGCAAGGCCATCAACTACAAGTTTCACCCGGACTACGCCTAACCGAAACCAGCATGACCGAACATTAGCCAGACACCTTAGAGTTGCGCGGATTGTAAATTGCTCGTTCACCGTAGACGTTGCAATGCGATGCAACGCCACCCAACCATAGCCCATGCAGTCCGTCGCATGTTCACCCCCGAGCCAACACTTGAACGACCGACGACACACTTACTCGTGCCGCAAGCTAAACCAAAACCAATACTTGAGGAGGTCTTGAGGTATCGTCCTTGCACACCGAGCCAAGTCCGACCACATGCTTACATACCGATGTGTTCCTGTGCCATCCATCAACGTCATTGTCCTGTCTAGTCTTTGCCCTGCACTAGCGTAATGCTCGTCGCATCATCCTCCGACGGGTCCACCATGTTGACACTCACTGGGATGCAAGCCACCAGACTTAACATCATCCCCTTGGTCCTCCCAGCGATCCAACACGTTGGTACACCGTCCTGACCACCTCCTACTCGAGTTGGCCACCAAGGCTACCAAAATCATATAAACGCGTCGTGCGCTCTTGCTAGCACATCCCAACGCAATCGTAGAGCGCGTTTGCCAAGGGCGCTAAAATTAAGGTCGTAACATTCTCCCCCACTTAAAATTGTTGACGTCCTCGTCAACGCGGCCCCATCAAAATCCGATGTAGGAGGGGTTGGTGGTGAAGAGACACTTTCGCGTATTGCCACAGATGAACATGGCTCTGATACCATGTGTCACGGGCCTAGGCGTTTCTACCATCTTGAGCATCCGATACCGTTCGAAAGCCTAGACACACGCGGCACCGGCGTGAGCTTGCTAGCTGGGCAAGGCCATCAACTACAAGTTTCACCCGGACTACGCCTAACCGAAACCAGTCTGACCGAACCTTTGCCAGACACTTAGAGTCGCGCGGATTGTAAAGTGCTCATTCACCGTAGACGTTGCAACGCGATGCAACGCCACCCAATCATAGCCCATGCAGTCCGTCGCATGTTCACCCCCGAGCCAACACTTAAACGACCGACGACACACTTACCCGTGCCGCAAGCTAAACCAGAACCAATACTTGAGGAGGTCTTGAGGTGTCGTCCTTGCACACCGAGCCAAGTCCGACCACATGCTTACATACCGACGTTTTCCCGTGCCATCCATCAACGTCATTGTCCTGTCTAGTCTTTGCCCTGCACTAGCGTAATGCTCGCCGCATCATCCTCCGACGGGTCCACCATGTTGACACTCGTCGAGATGCAAGCCACGAGACTTAACATCATCCCCTTGGTCCTCCCAGCGATCCAACACGCTGGTACACCGTCGTGACCACCTCCTACTCGAGTTGGCCACCAAGGCTACCAAAATCATATAAACGCGTCATGCGCTCTTGCTAGCACATCCCAACGCAATCGCAGAGCGCCTTTGCCAAGGGCGCTAAAATTAAGGTCGTAACAAAAACCTCCTTAGGGAGAGCCCTATTTTTATCCTACAAAGACACTTAAACACAAAAATAGATCTTGCATACATGTGTGTCAATGACCAGTTCCTAATGAAGTCTAAAATGATGAATTGTAAAGTAGGTGTATAAAGATTATGAGTGCAATTATTGCTTAGTACCACCATACAATATATCCTCAAACGTGAGTATGAATATTGCATGCAACAATTAGTGATTAATGAATTAATATGCACCAATTACTGAACGACGTCCAGCATTCCGATTAGAACCAAAGGCATGAACAGACAACGAATACTGCAATACTTTTCAACCACTATAAATTCATAAACAACAAATATATTTATATCAGTAATCCACGAGAAGTTACAATAGTATGAAATCACAGATCTAGAAATGCAAATACAATATATATGTGCAATCTTAGCGATATTAAATTTGTAGTAGCATTAATGTATCAACAATTTGTATTCAGTCCACTCTCCAAGTGTCATAACCGTGATTCAACACATGAACATAACAATCGCTAATGAAGGCATTCTATATGTATATCATGTTGAACCAAATCCATAGAACCAATAATTGCTTTAATGGCAAGGATAATGCTTATTGTGAGTATTAATAAGTGTAAATTTAGTACATCAACTTGATTTCGCAATAACCATATAACGAACTATGACCCAACAGTAAATGTAAATGTGCCAATTAGTCGCAGCAGTAATCGTGCAATTTTTTATTATGTTTTTACGGGATGGAAGGATACCATTGTAAGGGAATCCTTCCGGATACATTAGGGGATGAAATACCTTGGTATAGAATGCAGAGACATGTCTATACTAGAGCTTGGCGAACTTGTGGCATGAAGGCTAAAACCCGTGGGGGTAGGGCTGTGAGGAAGGGAGGGAGAGATACAAAGAATTCCAACAGGTTTAGATGGCTGCGAAGGTGGCGCGAGCTCAATGTTAAGGGAGTGACGGAAAACGTGAGGTAGGGGAAAAAGGTTTCGTTTGGGGCAATGAGAGTCATGTGAGGAGATAGGAGAAGGATTGCGAATAAGGGATCCCGAGGGAGGAGGTGCGAAGGCTGTGCGGGAGTGAAGGGAGATGGTCGCAATGATGGAGTAAAAAAGAAATGAAGCCAATGGTATAACAAAGTAGAGGGAGCAGCGAGTTCCTAGGGTGTTTTAGAACGGAGGGCAAGGGTTGTCGAGGGAGAAAAAAGGCTCAGCGAGGGTGTATGAGAGATCTCTATTGAAATTGTGAGGGTTACGAGAGTGTGACGGAGGTAGGAAGGCTAGTATCCTGCAATGGTTTGTACGAGGATGGAAATTACTGCAACAACAGGACGTGGGTGGAGAGAGTAGACCAACGACAGTAATACGGAGGTGCTAGCAAGGGTTAGGAATGGTTGCGATGGTTTGGTAGCAGCGAATAGAGGTGTCAGTGAGGGATGACCAAGGGCCAAGAGGATCCCTATCGAAGGATAATTAACCCTAACCTAAGTTTCTAATAACCTTAAAAACTAAGATGAACTATTAAACTAATCTAACGACTAACCCTAGATTAGTTTTGTGTGAGAAGATGAAAACAAAGGGATATCATCCTTAGTAAAAGCCCTACCTGAACTAGGCTTCTAGGGAGGATGTCCCACCTTGAGAGGAAGAAATATTAGGTCAACAACTATCGGAGACGAACAAAGGAGAAACCCTAGAGGAATCTCACAAGATGGCATCTCTCTACTTTCTAAGGAGGAAAGAAGGTTGTAATTGGCCTATCCTAGGAGAAAATGCAGCACTAGGGAAACCATTTATTCAAGAACATGCTTTATTTACCAACAAAAAAAATAAAGAGATAAGAAGCAGACCTCAATGTGCTCATGTTCATTCAACAAATCAGAATATCACCTTGCAAGGAATTTCACCAAAGAAGACCAAGAACATCTTGCATAACCAGAAAACTCCCTTCCTCAAGAAGGGCACATCACTCTAAAGAAAACCCTAGTTAGGGTAAAACAAATGCATAATGTATTATCCCATAAGTTATGATTTAGAAATGAAAGTGAGGAGATCTATTTATATGATCTCACACTCACTTTTACAAATAAAATCGAGAATAACATTCCTTATGTAATACCCACTAAATTAATAATTGTTATTAATTATGCTAGAAAATACTTTAATTATGATTTTATTATTTTTATTATTTTTGAGAGGAGGTCAAGAATAAAACATTTTTGTAATAAAAACTTTTTTATTTAATAAAATATCGTTAGGGAGACAAAAGCACGGGGGATTCACCTTGTTGAGCAATATCTTATCACGTTCATTCATAAAGGAGGGTTTTTAATTATGAAAAATAAGGTCAATATATTGTAGGTATTGGAGGGCAGGGAATAGGGAATGGAGGGTTTATAGGTATTGGGGGGTATAAAAAGGGGTTTCTAGTAAAAATGAGGAATATATTGTAAAAATAGGGGTTTTTTAATTGGAAATATGTATTGGGAGGGGGGCTTAGCAAAAATATGTTTGTAAGTAATTGTCAATATCTAGTGAAATTAGGGGTATTCTTTAATATCCCATGAACGAAGGTGCTATGACATATTTTCACTAAGTGAGGACCCCGTGGAAAAAAGTGGAGATAATTATTGAAGAGTGTTCGCTGACCCACAAGAGGAGAAAGACAAGTGACAGAAACTAGTGAGTGAGAACTCAAGATGCAGGAGGCATCATCTCCAAAAATCAGGTCAACACTCATAGTTGAGTGCTAAAGAGAAGGAGGTTCATAAATGACCAAGTCCTAGGAAAAATACTATATATTAGTATGTCCATGAGCAATAGGAGGTTAGCAACATGGGGATTAACATCTTTAAAATGCAAGAGATGGCGTATTGAAATATTTTGCTCTTGTGGTTCAGCGAGCAGCCTCGAGGGTTATGGAGCGTGTAGCTTGGCTGCTTTGGGAGTTGGTTGGAAGGAATATTTTCTCCACTTTTGTTTTCCTAGTGTTGATCCCAGGTCCTTACTTTGTTATTTATGATTGATTTTAGTTACAATAGAATGTGTATTTTTAATGATTGAATCGCAGATAAATATCTAGGTGAAATGGCTATGCATCCATATTTTATGTAGTATATTAGATATGTACATTGTTAGAATATTTCCCAACACATTTGAGATTGGGCATCCATACCCGCATCAAGGACGGCTAGTAATGTCATTACTGTAGCGATTAGTAATTTGTTTCGAGCATAATTATTTAGATGTCGTTGTTATTGATCTATTATGGTTTTGAATTCAGTACTCATTTTCTAAATTATTTACATTTCTAGAAATTATGTTTATTAAATTCATCTCATAAACCCCTGTACAAATCGATAATGTTCATATCAAGATCTTTGGAATCGATTTAAAATCAACTATGGATATTTTAGTGATAGAGCTCAATGGTTATAAGTTATTTAGCTAATCAATTAAGGATCCACAAAGTTAAGGTGTAGTTCCAATCTGATAGCATCTTGACGGATGAGATCGAAGCCACAAGAGATCAACGGCTCATAGGCTTGCGGGAAATAGCTTTGGAAGGGTTAAATTATGTTCAAAAATCCGCATTGCAGAGGGGAGATTGTAGAGGGATAAGTTATAACAGTTAAAAATATGTTCTGCAATCCGCATTGCAGAAAGCTAAATTAACTATCTACTTTGTATATTCGGGTAGTTATACACTATATCCATTACTATTCTCGTAACGATCTCTTATAGATTTACTAAATCTTTATAACAAGAATTATGGATACAACGAGTCAAAAAAAATGAACATTAATATGCTAAATCTTGTTTTACTTCAAGATAGCTCAGACCTTAAGGGTCTAGCTGTTGAAACATAACCAACACCATATTCATAGGGTCATAAGTCCACCTTGTGGCTTCCCCATATTATTAATAGGAAGAGCCTCGAATATTTAATACTTTAGATTTCATCATTTACACAAATCATGGAATTCTATCGTGTAATTTATCAAAACACTTAAAACCTAAAATAAACACATATAGACTCATAGTTGCAAACCTTTAGTTTAATTGAGAAAGGTGATTAACATGAGGTTAATACTTAAAAATGTTAAAAGGGAAACCTGCATTCCGCAATATGCATTACATAAGGTCAAATGCAGAGGGATAAATTATAATAGGTTAAAGTGTCAATCCGTAATCCGCGTTGTGAAAAGCTAATTACAAAAGGTTATTTTATAACAGTTTAATGTGTGTTGTACAATCTGCAATCCACATTGTGGAAGGTTATTTTATAAAGAGTCAAATGGTGTTTCGCAATCCACATTATAGAAAGCTAATTGCGGAAGGTTGATTTATAAAGAATTAGAAGGTGTTCCACAATCTCGATTGTGGAAAGCCTATTGCTAAAAGTTAGTTGTGGAAGGGATATTATGGAAACGCAATTGCAGAAGGGAAATCTACAGAAACTGAGTTGCAGAATCAATTTTGTAGAAATAATTTTGCGGATTTAAGAAGGTTTTGGGTAGAAGTGTCTCATGATTTGGATTATTTTAGGGTTGCTAGCTCTTCCCTAGTGTCGACTGATTTCAGAGTTCGAGGGAAGGTTGAATGAACAAGTAAAGTCAAGAATGAGTAATAGACTTTCAAATATCAGTAATGTCGTGGGACTGATAAGGACATAAATAATGTGCCTTTAGATATATGTTCTATAAGACTTTTTTTTAATTATGGATTTTTGAGGTCTGTTACATAATGGTATCAGAGCATGCTTATAGCACTAGGCATGAATTGGCTCAATACTAGAACTGTTACAAAAAACAAAGAAACTAACTCCTATTTATTTTTGGTTAAATTCTCTTACAAACAACAAAGAGAAGAATAACTATATCTTGCAGGAAACATGTCAGATGTTGATGTCTGCAGAAGAGAGACATCACCTAGAACATCCTTCAAATCATGAAGAGGAAAACATAAGGGATGGGGAAATTTGGGTGGAATTCAATTGACAGTCACGGTAATAAATATGAATTACAAATAACTGTCAAAGAGTTAAGGTCTAAATTAAGAAAAGTTAAAGAAGATAATGAGTGAATTCTAAAGTCTTAAGAAGAGCTAAACGCTATTTTGTTAACCAATATTCATAACGCTGAAAAGGAAAAAAATAAGGAGTATGAAAAAGAAATGCCTAAAACTGCACCTTACTAACATAATGGATGAAAACTAGAATTTTCGAGTCATAAATATGACACTTCAAGTGAAGATTCAGTAAAACATCATAAGAAACAACAAGATTCAAGTGAAAGCACTGACGATAATAAAAATAAAAAGTAGTACTGTAGTGCTCTGCCTAATGGTTAGAGCACTGTGTCCAATTCTCTGTAATGTTCTCTATCAAAACATTTAGATTGTATTACACATTTATATCTAGGTCTGTTCTATAAATTTTATAGACATGTAAATACAAGTATGAACTGTAAACATATTCAAGTGAAAATTTTGAGCTGTACATGTTGAGAACTTCATGAAATTTCCATAAATTAGACCATAATAGCATGCATATATCTACATCGCTGAAATTTAAATACCTGGAATTCGTGGTAGATCCAACAGTTTGCTGTAAACCTGGTTCCTTCTTCCTTCTTCTTCCAGCTTTTCGTCCGAGCCTTAATCAACAAAATGATGTGCCACCCTGCCGACCAGCTCTCATCATGTGCTGGCCCTAGGAAACCCACGGGTTTCCTAGCCCCCGAGCCCACAGACCAATAATACCAAGATGAGCTTCCTCTCCATTCTTTATCTTCTCAGTCTCAGTCATTTACAGATACTCTCATCCTTGAGTTGTCCCCCTCCTCAAGTATTTTTCTTCTTCGTTTTCCTCA
>LPNX010609007.1:2327-28961 GCA_001517045.1 Pseudotsuga menziesii
CATGAAAATAAAATTCATTTTATTTGTATGATGTCAGCATGGAGAAGGTCAAGGGTGAATATTAGGTGTTTTTGTATGTGGTGAAAATTTATTGTTGGTTAGAATATATAAGTTGTTTGAATTAATAACAAAATTATATGATTGAATTCTTTTTAAGTCTAAGTTTTCCTTAACCGATCAGAATATTTCACAGTCAATGTAAGTTCAAGATATTTCTCATTTGTAGGTCCAAAACTACTTCATCTACAGGAAAATAAAATTCATTTTATTTGTATCATGTGAGCATGGAGAAGGTCATTTTGATATTTATATTATAACAATATCAAAATATATGGTTTTATTTTATATTTATTTAAATTTAAGATTAATTATTGTTATTGAGGAATTATATTTAAAAAAAGGCATTCCAATGTATTAATGACTTATTTTGGAAAATATTAATCATACTCTTTGATATCGTCTAAAAAGATTGAAATCAACTTAGTAATTAGTTATCAAGTCAATTTTGTTAAACCAGCGTAGATCCAAATCCTAGGCTCTATCAAGCACCGAGATGGATCAAATGTCTCAAGGTACAAACCTTTCTTAGGTATCCATTGATTTGATTCAAACTAAAAGACAATTTTTATTATTATTTAAGGTCCACAAATAATAATTTTATTATTAATATTTAATATTATTTATGACTAACATATAATATTTTTTTTTATTTTTTATTTTGTTAGGAACGAACACTACAACATTTCCCCATACATGGTTTTAAAACCATATGCAAGACTCTCCTACAACCATGGGTTGTTTAGGAGGCCTTGCACATGGTCTTAAAACCATTTGCAAGGCCCTCCTGAACCATGTACAATAAAACCTACTTAATTTTATGAGTGTTAACTTAGCACAGGCACAAGTAAATTGGTGGCTAGTATAATCAACTACTTAATTTTATGAGTGTTAACTTGTAACTGACAATCCTTCATAGAATTAGAATATACTAAACTAAACTAGCACACTGACAAGTAAATTGGTAAGTGAATATCAATAGGTACAACCAACTACTTTATACAAGGGATCAAATGGTTGAGAGATCGGGATGGAAAAGAAGATAGTTTGGAATTTTAAATGGGTTTAGATCTAAGTTATCCATGCTTAGGTACATGTTATCACCAACAATTTTTATGTTATTCATTTATCAACTATCACATACTTTTTTATCTCACATTCTTCTAGGTATCTGCCATGAACTCTAGGTTAAATCCATTCATCAGCTCTGAGTTATCCATGCATGGCTACCAATTATCCATTTTTTTTCAATCTCCATAGTATACTTGTCTTATCCTAGTTAGTGGATAAAAAAGTATAGGGTATAGTCCACTTCAAATCTCAAATAAAAATGTCTAAAGACATAAATATAACCACAACACAAATACTATTTAATAAATAAAAAAACAAAAATTAATATAAAAAAACATAAACAAATTGTTATCAATTTCTTTAACAATAACTACCATTTAACTTAATAAGATGCATTTATACACAACTACCATCATTTAACTTAAACTTATTTAAACAAATATCCTTTAACTTAACTTATTCAAATTTTAACTTAAACTTATTTAAATCTTAATAAAATACATTTATACACAGCAACGACCAATCCTGTATCTTTTTTCATTTTAGATTCGGGCACCTTGAATGTCATTCGTTCCCTACACGATGGCTCAGGCCTCTGTAGATGTTTTCAAAGCTAAATTCTGACCACTTCCTCGCTCCCTGGTGTCGACGTTGTGAACTGGTCCAGATATAATGAAATTATGGCAGAGCTTTGCATAACCAGTCCCACTGATCTGATCTATCGAGCTTGACTGACCAGCTGACTTGGTATTTTTTTTTTTAATTTCCTGTACTAATTAATGACCACGCCAATGACATCATACTCACTTACCGTCGTTCGAGAAGTAGACTGAGCCCACGTTATATCAATAACCGTTGTTAAATCGCCTGGCTTTATCTGCTCATTCTTCCTCCATAAATTCCTCGGCCTCTTTGCATATTGAATCACAAAAAGAAAACAATATCATACTATATAACTCGTGTGTGTGTCTATTATTTCTCTCTGTATTCATTCGAAACGTGGATGGAAGGCGTGACAAGAACATGTCAATGGTGTTGGATATTGTTTATATTGTTGCTTGGCATTCAGCAGCTTAATGGACAATCTGATGCGTTTATTTACGGTCTCTGCAATGTAAACAAATACATCAATGGCACTAATTATGAGAGCGACGTCATTCATCATAGCCCCAATAGGCGGATTCATCACATATTCATATGGCGCAGTCAACGGCCTTCTGCAATGCAGGGGTGATGTCTCAGAGCAGGCCTGCCAAAATTGTTTCGTTGCAGCCTCACAGATAGCTTATCAAGACTGCCCCAATGCCATTGGTGCTCGAATTCAGTTAGATTTGTGCTTCATTCACTATGATAATTACACGTTTGCCTCTGCTCTAGATACGACCGTTGCGCAAGCTCTTGTGAATGTTAATAACAACAATGATATTCAAGGTTTCAATGAGACACTGGGGAACCTTTTGGAGGCTCTGGAAATCATCGGTGGTGATTAATAATCCGTCGAATGTCACCATTTACACATTGGAAATGTGTTTCCCAAGTCTCGCAGCTTTGAATCTGGGAGGTCGAGTGTATTTGGGCTTCGAGATATATCCCTTTTATATCCAACTGTACTTACCGTGACAGAGATGTTAGTTTCCAGAAGTTATCAGAATAAATGTGTGTTGTCTGCAACTATTTATATGTTTTGAACGTGGATAAATATATATAAAAGTCTACCAAGGGTGAATCTAATCTTCGGTGTTTGCCTTTGCTTCAAAAAAAATAATGCATCCGTGAAATTACAAATGGTCCATGAAGGTGACCATCTTTAAGTAGTAATTCCTTGCAATAATAAGCCAAAAGAGAAGACGTAAGCACAAGACTAAAAGGAAAGCTTGAATGTCATTGTTAATAATAAAATTCGGAAAGTATGTATGTTAACTAACATTTTCCTGCTGTATTGAAATATAGATGGTTTTCATTACATGAAAACAAACTATAATTAAAACATGAAAAACCTGTTCTGGGATTGCCTGCCTTGTGGAAAACATTGAATCCATCACTGCTGCTGCAGATCACGATTTAAAATTTAAAATTTAAAATTCTTACCTATTGGGTTTATTGTTGCTCTCGCATTGGCTGTTGTTGTTGCTGTTGCTGGATCAGGTAGCTAGCTATGATGTAGTTACATAACGTTACAAGATCAACCCCATACTGGGCTGTAGAGTGCCTCTCGGCGCAATTATTTTAATTTAGCGTTAAAACTTAATTTTGACTTTTATTTACACTTTGTGAAAAAAGCACTATGAAGTTGCATTTTATTATTAAGAAAAATAAACTTTTTTCTTGATATTTGTAACCCACCTAGAACTAAAAAAACATTTTATGTTGTGGAAAGACATTACTTTAAAAGTTATTGTAAAGTTTTATGTTGTGGACCAAGGGTGGTCAAAGATGATTGTAATTGAATATTTTATTATTTAATAATTTAAAGAAGAGACACCTATCCAAAGAGTGACTATTGAAGATTGTTCATTCACCCACTAGGAGACCACTAGGAGGAATGCTCTGGTGTAGAAGACAAAAATGACAAATTGTAGCAACAACATTAACTTTCTAGCTCATGCATGAGGCAACTTCCCTATAATTGTGGTCATGTTCCCAAGAAAGGAGGAACTAAGCAGGTGGCTCATTAAATTACAAGCTGACCCAAAGATCTAGGAAAGCACAGATATATCCATCGATATATCCATCGAATGAGCAGGAGGCTCACACATATTCTAGATATTAGAACCTTGTGGATTGGTGGAAACTTTGAAAGTTAGGCACACAAGAGGAATTCAATGAGGGGAAAGATAAAATGAATTGCTAGAGTATTCACTGCAAGTGTGACTGCTGGTTACATAGAGGAGAGAACATGCTTCTACACAATATCTTCGTCCTGGTGGGGTTCAATGAACATGCTTGCAGGTCCTAAAGCAAGTAATATTGGCTTCTTTCAGGAGACAGTTGGGAGGAATGGTCTTCTTTGGATGTTTTTCCACTTCGAAGGTTAACAAGTTCTATATTGTTCTGGATTTTTATTTTTAAATTGTTTCTGTTTATATTCTGAAATATTTCATGAATGTTAAAATCTTCTGAACTATTAGTTGTTTTTAAAATAAAATAAGAATTTTTTTATCACTGTAAATTATGGGTTAAGATGAATTCTATTGCATAAACATTTTTCCATAGTAGGAATCGTAAATTATCTTTTATTATAAATTAACAATATCATTTCTCTGTAAATAGATTCACCTAATACCAAGTTTTATAGACAAATTATTAAAACGATCAACATTTTCAAAGAGGTTAGCAGAGCTAGTTCAACATCTCTCGCAAATATTTTCCTATCTTTTTAAAACAAACACGAACTTTCTTTTTATAGTTAGGGATTTCCCATAACTAAACTCTATAAAATTATTAAACCTGTCACACACACCATATCTAATTTAAAGTCGTAATGGCTTCGAGCCGAGGGTTCGAGACCCATCAAGTAAAAATACTTAGGAGTAATAATAAATATTCAGTATCAACTCCACACATCTGAAAGGCTTAACGTTACAAAAGGAAAACTATTTAGGGTTAAAACACTTTCATTTAACAAAATAGTAGCTTAGAATTTACCGTAATAACAAACAAATTTCCCTATCTAAGATAGGTTGAGTGTTTGAGGCATATAAGGCCAATTTTTCCAAGTAAATTATTAAATAAGTGAAACCTACAACGAAGCTCGCTAAGCTAAAAATAAAAGAAATTTCGTAAACATAATCAAGTTATAAACCAGAATGGCATGAATACAATAAAAAAACAATATACAGAACAATGCTATTAAACAATATGACAAAGTAGTATTGAAAGTTTCAAAGGATTTTTAAACAAATTCTTCCACATTTTAATAAACAAAATATCATTTATACATAATAGTTCTGAAAGGTATAAATGGTTTAAATAATATTAATAAAACATACACAAAGTAGCACCGAGAGATTCGAAGAATTTAAACAAAATTGTAGAGACTGTATTTTTTAAACACTACTAAGATTTACAGTAAGATTTTCAATATTTACAAAATGACCGCATTGCAACTTCCCACACAGAATCCACAGTCTATAAAAAGAGGGGTTAAAAAAAAAGATTTTAACTCTGTGTTACCCTTGTCGTAGCCCAAAGGATATTAAAATAAAAAACATATATCTCTTCCTTTAACACTGTAGAGGAAAAGCACAAGAGCACTTACCATCAAACAGAGGGGGCTCATAGATACCCTTGCATCTTCCAAAACGAAGCCAACCCAAAATAAATTTGTTCCATCTTTGCCATTTATCATTCACACCTTAGACCGTAGAGTTTCAAGGTTGCTAGGTCTTACCAAAACCATATGATGCCGGTTAAAATCGACCTGAGCTCACTCCTTCAAGCCAAAGCAATCATCGAACCTCCTTCCCGTCAAACAATGGATAGAGGTTAACTTTTGGCATTTCGACATTATAAAATAAAATTGCAACAAACTGGAAAAAAGACTTTGCAAAAGAGAAACTTACCCATGTATGCGAAGGGTTGAGGCATGAAGTTGAAGACTTTTGGTGTGGTGATGAAATAACATTGTAGTGTGATGCTAAAGTTCACAGAGTCAAATGGTGGAAGGGCCGAGAGCCTTCGACTCTCCCCACCTGTCCCACAACGTAGAAGATTAAACCCTATGGTTTTTCGTTACGGTTTTAACCCTTTTTATAGCTAGATGGCACCACGAATCCCTTTCACATGGGCGCTTTAATTCTTACACCTAGCTCCACGTGGATCAATGTTTTGACACCAACTCTCTATAGTTTAGAATGATTTCGATAGTATGACAAATCCATGTTATAAACAAGTTAAACTAGGCCAAACATAGTATAAAATGACCATTTCATAGTTACGGTGCAAAAATAATCTTTGAACAATTTGTTTTTACTTTAGCCATGTTAGGGTCACCTTGGTACTTATTTAGCTTTGGCTCTTTTGTTGTTTAGAAATACAAGGGCGCTAATCCTCTTTCAAAAACACCTACAATAATACAAGGATTTAACAATGCATTAGCGTACAAATGTCATGTCCCTCCCCTCTAACCGCTGAGAGAGGACGCGAGTACATTGTTGGTATTGTCAAATGAGCAATCTAGACCCATGAATCATAATCATAAAAATGAATTGAAATAAAATACATACACTGATGCATTATACGTGTAAATACACAGTGGAAGAAAATACATTCATTCAACACATTCAACACGTTTGTAATGTTCATTAAACAAATACATTTGCAAAAAAAAAATACACAAGAATTACTTCTCTCGAAAAGGGGATGTCCTACAACTAGCTATGTCACTCCAATGTTCCACCCAACCATACACTACAACAAAACCTTGTGATTAGTATCTCTTTTAGCTTCCTTTTTAGCGTCCACTATCACTTTTAGTGTATTTTTCATCATTTTTTGGACAAAGTGGACGCTTTTCCATGGGATGGTGCTTTTAATGGTGTTATTTGTGTCCCTTTTTAAAAGTTGGCGCTATTTTGGATGCTAATTAGCATCACAATTAGCGTCCCAATTAGTGTCCCACCTAGCATCCCAATTAGCATCCCAATTAGCGTCCCAAGTAACGCCCCAATTAGCATCTGAATTAGTGTCCAATTTTAAAAGTTGGCGCTATGTGGACGCTAATTAGCATCCCAATTAACCTCCTAGTTAGCGTATCAATTAGCATCACAATTATCATCTCAATTATAATCCGAATTAATGTCCCAATTAGCGTCCAAAAAAAAATCCCATATAACACCCAAAATAGCCTCCAAAAAAATGTCCTGAATAACATATCACCATATATTAATCTAGGGTTAGCGACAGAAATTATGCCCAGAATTTTGGTAGGAAAAACATCCAACATAGCGTAAAGTATAGATCCAATAATTATGCCTAGAAAACATCCAACATAGCGCCATTTATAGAGCCAGGTATAGTGCCTGGAATAATGCCAGAAATTTCGAAAGGAACCACGCTAGGAATTGCACTAGGTTTAGAGCTAGGAATTTTGTTTGGAAAACATACGACGTAACGCAAAATATATTAATGTCAATGTCCATTATCATGATTCATGTGATAGTACTTTTGGATCTTGATTTATCATAGTGGCACATAAATGATCATAATCATGGCACTTTTGGATCTTGATTAATCCTAATGAGCGGTAAATTATCTTAATGTCACTTAAATTTCTCTAATGGCATTTGAGTGTCCCCAACAACATTTGATAGACCCTAATGGGATCTGATTGGCCCTAAGAACGTGACGATGATGCATTACACTAATTATGATGGAGCATATGGATATTATTTGATAAGTATAAGACTATATCATCCATTCTTGTGAGGTAGTAGGGCTCCTTACTCATTGTTATCACAATTATATTGATGATGAATACAGAGACGACAATGGTGTTGATTTATTGTATGATGATGTGGATTTCAATGATGATCATGCATATGGTATAACTTTTGGATTGTAATTTATTCTAATGGCACCTAAATGTCTGTAATGACATCTAAACGAACCTATTATCATTGAAATGATTGTAACGACATATAAATGGCCTTAAAAATTACATGACATGAATCCTAATGGCGACAATTTGGCACCAGTAGTTAAGGAATTGTGTATGGAGTCATGCCAGCAGCTAGAAGCCTTCAAGATTATTCCTGCATTAAAAAAAATGCAAAAAATGGGACTGCTATCAGTGGCAGGGATAGTAGGTTTTACCGATGAGTTTGCTAGTGAACTACTCGCTTATCTAGGCTGTGAGTTGAAAGAGATTTCTCTATTTGGTTGTGGATAAGTGGTTCAATTTCTTTAGTGTTTTGAATTAGTTAAGTTCAAATAACTTGGATAATGGAATATATTTCATAGCACATCTCGTGCTTACATTAGTTTGATACCTATGTTATTGAGGGTGTTTGTTGATCACTAGATAATTGCAATGTAGAAAGCTGACTAATGGTGCCATAGAAGCAATAGGTGTTCTGTGTTGTGCACCGAATTCTCTCATCTTGGACAACCTTTCTCTCTTGACTGACACAACAATTGTCCACCTTGAAAATGGACGTGGATCACTTCAAACCTTATCATTAAAAATATGTTCATTTAGGTTAGTGAATGGTGCATAACCAACGTAGATCCAAATCCTAGGCTCTATCAAGCCCCGAGATGGATCAAATGTCTCGAGGTACAAACCTTTCTTAGGTATCCATTGATGTGATTCAAACTAAAAGACAATTTTTTTATTTTATTTAAGGTCCACAAATAATAATTTTATTATTAATATTTAATATTATTTATGACTAACATATAATATTTATTATTATTTTTTATTTTGTTAGGAACGAACATTACAACATTTCCCCATACATGGTTTTAAAACCATATGCAAGGCTCTCCTACAACCATGGGTTGTTTAGGAGGCCTTGCACATGGTCTTAAAACCATTTGCAAGGCCCTCCTAAACCATGTACAATAAAACGTACTTAATTTTATGAGTGTTAACTTAGGACAGGCACAAGTAAATTGGTGGCTAGTATAATCAACTACTTAATTTTATGAGTGTTAACTTGTAACTGACAATCCTTCATATAATTAGAATATACTAAACTAAACTAGCACACTTACAAGTAAATTGGTAAGTGAATATCAATAGGTACAACCAACTACTTTATACAAGGGATCAAATGGTTGAGAGATCAGGATGGAAAAGAAGATAGTTTGGAATTTTAAATGGGTTCAGCTCTAAGTTATCCATGCTTAGGTACATGTTATCACCAACAATTTTTATGTTATTCATTTATCAACTATCACATATTTTTTTATCTCACATTCTTCTAGGTATCTGCCATGAACTCTAGGTTAAATCCATTCATCAGCTCTGAGTTATCCATGCATGACTACCAATTATCCATTTTTTGTCAATCTCCATAGTATACTTGTCTTATCCTAGTTAGTGGATAAAAAAGTATAGGCTATAGTCCACTTCAAATCTCAAATAAAAATGTCTAAAGACATAAATATAACCACAACACAAATACTATTTAATAAATAAAAAACAAAAATTAATATAAAAAAACATAAACAAATTGTTATCAATTTCTTTAACAATAAGTATTATTTAACTTAATAAGATGCATTTATACACAACTACCATCTTTTAACTTAAACTTATTTAAAAAAATATCCTTTAACTTAACTTATTCAAATTTTAACTTAAACTTATTTAAATCTTAATAAAATACATTTATACACAGCAACGACCAATCCTGTATCTTTTTTCATTTTATATTCGGGCACCTTGAATGTTATTCGTTCCCTACATGACAGCTCAGGCCTCTGTAGATGTTTTCAAAGCTAAATTCTGACCACTTCCTCGCTCCCTGGTGCCGACGTTGTGAACTGGTCCAGATATAATGAAATTATGGCAGAGCTTTGCATAACTAGTCCCACTGATCTGATCTGTCGAGCTTGACTGACTAGCTGACTTGGTATTTTTTTTTAATTTCCTGTACTAATTAATGACCATGCCAATGACATCGTACTCACTTACCATCGTTCGAGAAGTAGACTGAGCCCACATTATATCAATAACCGTTGTTAAATCGCCTGGCTTTATCTGCTCATTCTTCCTCTATAAATTCGTCGGCCTCTTTGCATATTGAATCACAAAAAGAAAACAATATCATACTATATAACTCGTGTGTGTGTCTATTAGTTCTCTTTGTATTCATTCGAAATGCAGATGGAAGGCATGACAAGAACATGTCAATGGTGTTGGATATTGTTTATATTGTTGCTTGGCATTCAACAGCTTAATGGACAATCTGATGCGTTTATTTACGGTCTCTGCAACGTAAACAAATACATCAATGGCATTGATTATGAGAGCGACGTCATTCATCATAGCCCCGATAGGAGGATTCATCACATATTCATATGGCGCAGTCAACGGCCTTCTGCAATGCAGGGGTGATGTCTCAGAGGAGGCCTGCCAAAATTGTTCCATTGCAGCCTCACAGCTGTCTTATCAAGACTACCCCAATGCCATTGGTTCTCGAATTCAGTTAGATTTGTGCTTCATTCGCTATGAGAATTACACATTTGCCTCTGCTCTAGATACGACCATTGCCCAAGCTCTTGTGAATGTTAATAACAACAATGATATTCAAGGTTTCAATGAGACACTGGGGAACCTTCTGGAGGCTTTGGAAATCATCGGTGATGATTAATAATCCGTCGAATGTCACCATTCACACATTGGAAATGTGTTTCCCAAGTTTCGCAGCTTTGAATCTGGGAGGTTGAGTGTATCTAGGATTCGAGATATATCCCTTTTATATCCAACTGTACTTACCGTGACAGAGATGTTAGTTTCCAGAAGTTATCGGAATAAATGTGTGTTGTCTGCAACTATTTATATGTTTTGAACGTGGATAAATATATATAAAAGTCTACCAAGGGTGAATCTAATATTTGGTGTTTTCCTTTGCTTCAAAAAAAAACCGCATCCATGAAATTACAAATGGTCCATGAAGGTGACCATATTTAAGTAGTAATTCCTTGCAATAATAAGCCAAAAGAGAAGACGTAAGCACAAGGCTAAAAGGAAATCTTGAATGTCATTGTTAATAATAAAATTCGGAAAGTCTGTATGTTAACTAACGTTTTCCTATTGTACTGAAATATAGATGGTTTTCATTACATGAAAACAAACTGAAATTAAAACATGAAAAACCTGTTCCGGGATTCCCTGCCTTGTGGAAAACATTGAAGCTGTCGCTGCTGCTGCAGATCACGATTTAAAATTTATAATTTATAATTCTTACCTATTGGTTTTATTGTTTCTCTCGCACTAGTTGTTGTTGTTGCTGTTGCTGGATCAAGGAGCTAGCTATGATGTAGTTTGTGATACTTCTTGGTATTTATATAGTTTTTTTTTTCTTTCTAATTTTCTATTTTTTTTTATAGCCGACATAATGTTACAACGTTACAACATTACGTAACGTTACAACATTACATAACGTTACAAGATCAACCCCATACTAGGCTGTAGAGCGCCTCTCGGCGCAATTATTTCTAAGGGGCGTGAAATAAAATTGTTGCAAGAAACATTCGAGTTGAAATTTTTGATAATGATTCTTATGCATGTGATTATGATTGTTGTATAGTCTAGAGTTTAAAATAACCTTTATAAACCATATCATGTTGATGCTTATATAAGTCGTGCCATTTCTAGAACAACCCTTATTTGTTGATGACTTTGATGCAAAAAGAATCCAATACCAAGCATACTATACTTTTTCAACTGAAACTATTCATTAAATGGGATATAACATATCATGTATTTAGCAGTACCATTTGATTTCTCTCTGATCAGTGTTGGGATTTAAATGCATTTTTTTAATTTTCTTTCTGAGTCCCTTGGTCCCATCAACTAGGTTTAAAATATCTTTTTTATCGAGATGACAACAATACATATGCTTAGTATTTTTATTTTTTGTTTCCTTGGATGAATGTTAACAAATTTTAAGTAGAACTTTAGATATTCAACATCTACATCCAAGTTTTTGGTGGTTAATTTAGTTTGGTATAAAGAAAATTGACATTTCCTAGGTATTGTCAGTAATGCAGCCTTGTGTTTTTTTTCCAATGGTAAATTTGCAGGGAAATATGTGATGCTTCCCAACATTCCTTGATCGAATCTTGAATAAACCCATTGATATATATTAGTGCACCTCACCTAGGATGATTCGAACCAGGAACCTGCTAGCATTGGCAGTAACTATCGAATACCAATAATGGTTCCATAACCTTTAACATACCCTCATTTTTTGTTTGGAACTCATCTCATTATATACATGTCCCTTGGTGAGTCATGTGGGTTTGCAAAAAACTCATAGTAATGTCTCCTCAACTTTTGTTGGTTGATAATGGCATTTGGTATTGAGTAATTTACAAAAGAATGTGATATTTTTCAAAACAATAAGGCATAAAATGTTCCTCATCTTAGTATTTTCCAACATAATGTCACTGCAAATTTAATGAACGTAAATCATACATATTAAGTGTGTGTTGGTGTATAATAAATAGGCTAACTCTCAACAAGTTGTGTCCTATCATATCTTGTGACCATTGAATGGTATTTAAAATGTCACAAGTATTTGTATCAATCATCACATTCATTATCATCATTATATTTGTATCCTTATGGGCTCTCAACTATCTCCTATTTAACTAGATATTTATGGTTATGAAAATTGTTATTTGGAACTACTAACCATAAATGAGAAGAGGTATATATGAAATTCATCACTAGTTTATCACTCTTAGAAGGTAAATATTCTCTCCTTGTGGTGATTAACTATTTATCTTGCAAAAATGTGCAATTAAGGGCATATGGATCTCAATGAACATGGTATTCATGTTTATAACTTTTTCCAACTGAATCCTTCCTCCTAAATTTGCTACCCATTTCCTAGAGAGAAACATACCCATTGGATTTGGCACATCAATGACACCATCTATAAAAAAATCCAACATCCAAGTATGCAACAAGTCTTTCCTATAAGTCTTTGATCAATACATGGACCTTGATTTTCCTTGAGTTCGTAGCACACATACTTTGATAATGTATAGATATTTGCAGGCCAAGCTTTTTCATAACATCGAGGGGCATCACATTGTTTGAGGCTACTAATTCAAGCATACAATTATGCAACAACCCAATATTTTCATGCCCAACGAAGGAAGGAAGTCAAAATCTTGTATAAATGTGCGTCTTCCTTCAATGTGCTTGAGGAAATTAATATGATATTCGTTAAGGAAAAATATAGTATGATGCACATAAGTAAAAGCAAGTAGGAAATATATGACTAGTCATAGTGTCGACCCAACCAAGCACAAACACATTATAAGATAGGTAGTAGTAAATTAAACAAGGAAGTTCTTAGCCACGATCTCTGAAGTGATGATATTATTTCATTAATCCAAGAAGGTAGGAAGTTCTGAATATCCCATGAGGAGCAAAAACTAGATCATTGACCAATAATGTAGCATAGAATGAAGAATGAGTACCGTTCCCTCCTCCTTGGTTCACACCTTGACACAAGTTGACACAATTTAAATCTCTTTGGTCTCTTTCAACTCTAATACCTTTTCTATTCAAACTCTTTGGACTGGGATTTCATAAGTTCAATGAGGGGCACCTACACTTTTTCCTTAGAGATTTCAATAGCCAAATCAGTATTGAGAACATCACTAACCAATATAACTTGGGCTTGCTTGACATGCTATTTTGGATGTTGATTTGTTGATTCCTACAAACATAAGTATTCAATGAATAATTGGTCCACACTGAAGATGGAAGAGCAATCCACATGTGTGATTTCATGCCAAAAATAGACTCAAGGCTAGCACGCATCATTTGTAACCTCCATGATGTAGTCTCCAAGATTTAACCACTTCTAAATAAGCATGAAAATGGCTAAGAACAAGGAGGAAGTGGTTAAGAAATTAATTGATAGCCACCAATCGACACAAGCTCCATATTCTGCTAGATCAAGAGGTTTTAGGACAATTAATTTTCTTAAAAGAGTCATTTATGTATGACACCTACTTACTCATAAATACATTACTAGTGTCCTTCCTTATAATATGAGTTCTTTGGCCCTATATTCTAAGAGAGAACCTACATTTTATTCAACCGTGGTCATTACTAGGAGTAGGTTGACGCCACACAAGATTAAACCTAGGGCCTTGTCAATGCAGGACACTCTCTAGAAGGCATTATCTAATATGGACTATGTGTTGACACTTACATTATTGATACAAATAATTCATAGGCTAGCTCCTCCCTAGATACTTGTCATAGAAAAACAATTTTAGCTGATATGTTTAGTTATTTACTCTCCTTCACATTATAATTTTCTCCTTAGTATAACCTAATGTCTATGTTTTTGTGTTTTTTAACCTTGTGCTTGTCTAATTTTTTTTATTTTATCTCGTTTTAAAATTTTGTAACAATTAATTTTAAAATATATAAATCTCATAGCATTATATTTATGTTAAATGTATATATTATCTTATTTATACTAAAGATTTTTAAAAAATATAAATATCACTGAAATAGTTAACTACTAGTTTATATTTATATTTAATAATTATACTTTTTAATTAATATAATTGTATGTTACTTTCTTATAATTTTTTTTTATATTTTGTATCTCTTATCTTAAAAAAAAAGAAAAATTAGAGAGCCTAAACCAATCACTCTTAGAGCTTGCATTTATCTCAAAATTCAAAATGTATATCCCATCAATTTTTTCCCAATTTTTCCCACCTATACCTAGAATAAGAGGATCACTCCTATAGCCAAAAAGAAGAGGATCACAATGAAATAAAGATCCATGGAGAAGTGGAATTCTTTTTCTTCCTTCTTGCTACTAATCCACATGTTAGGGTTTTGATCCGTCATGCTATTGTTGAGTGGTGCAGGAAAATTGAGCATCTTAGATTCCATTTTCTTTATGCTAGAAATCACGAATCTACAGTAGGTGAAGGAATCAAACTTGCCTTCGATTAACTCTGAAAGAAGTCTCAACCTAATTGGCTATCAGGACTACACCGAGATCACCATTATTAGACCGTTTACCATGGACCGTCTACTTGGAACTGAGTTGCAGGTGTTGAAGGGTTATTGTTCCTAGCTGAGATCTATTTTGGATTTAGGAAACTGATCGTTGTCAAGGATTTTTTATAAGACAAACTGTTATGGAGAAAACTTCCTATGTCTTGGGGTGTACCACAATAGACAGAGTAATCGCAAAAATCAATCCCTTCCCAATATGTAAGAGAAATAAAACATCTAACACTAAAGGATCTCGAAACATACCTTATTCCAGATGGTTGATGTAGATCCCCATTGAGATTTTCCAAACTCGCTTGTGTTAACAATTTGCTCTCTCAACAATCAGCAAACAAGACAAGCATTCTATATAATGGTGTTAGACCTACTCTAGCATATATAATCAATAATGTATAAGCAATTAAAAGCATCCATGGATTCAATATTCATTTAAATACACATCATTGGATAGGAAAAGATATTTCTATTAATATAAATCAGAGATTACAATAATGACAACCTCTGTCGGCACGTCTGCGAATCGGAGAAACTGAATCCTCCACCTGGGCCTCCACCACCTCAATCCTTCATCTCTCGATAGCAAGCTCACAAGAAAAGGCAAGCTTGGGAAGAACACGAAGTGCTCCGAGGGACAAAGGGATGCAGACTCAAGTATAAGCTACTGCAACAATGGACTATAGTTTTCTTGCTCTTCAATTCCTGCTTTTCTTCAATGTATCCAAAGGGTTCCTTATATAGTGCTTCAATGGGGTAATGGAAGGTCAAATCCGAGTGATCTTGAGGCATATGGAAGGCCAAGAGACAAGTGATTCGGATCCACATCAAGGAAAACTCCAAAAATGTTTTTCCTTTTGCACACATCCCGATGTACGTGGGTTTAAGTGTTATATCTGCATATATATGCGAGAAAGGGTTTAAAAGTCTCGTATGCAAAATAACATGTGTTTTTAGGGATGATATTGGAAACATTAAAGGTACAAAAATAGTCCACGGGGTCCAAAGAGTGTGCAGAGGGACAGGTAAGGCCACAAAAGTGTGATCAACCATATGTGGTAAAATCAACTGTAACAGATGCCCCCTAATGTGTGAGCTCAGAGGGGTAACATGATGGCCGAAATACATTATAAATCCATTCCAGAGGTGGAGTGATGAAGAACCAAGTGGAAGAACCATCCATCCATCAATATAGTACAATAATCAAACTCTGCACATGAGTGAAAATACATATAGCAGTCTCGGATACATAAGAGTACAATGGCCATGAATAGGCATGATATGAACTGTGACATGTGTGATCATCGCCACGTACAATATACAATAGATCAGAATCTTCATGATAAAGATATACAAAGGACCAAGATCTCCATGAAAGATAAATATATACCATGAATCAAGATCTCCATAATGGTTGAATATATCTGGCATACAATGGAATCAAGTCACAAGAACCGAAATCTCATGAACACTGGCACGATCAAGGAGGTAGCATATAAGAAATGCCACCAATCCGGAAATCCTTCTACAAAAACCGCTATGAGTACATGTCCTACTATGTGAATAAAGGTGTCGAAGTCGAACATAGTAGTCCATCGTCTGATTACCGGTCATTGATGTATACCGTTAACAGACACAAGATCACCCACCAATAATGAAAATGGGAATCAAGGTACTAGAGTGAAATCTCACAAGTTTGAATAAATGTGTTGAGGTCGAACACTTGAAAGAATCCAACGATAAAGGGACATTGATGTATTTCCAAAATTGTCGATGGCAAGAGAACCTACCATTGATGACTGTAAGTCTCAAGGCACTCAAATGACTCTAGAATCCTATCCCAGAATAAATGATATGAAGTCAATGGGATGGAATCCACTGGAAGGAGGGAATTAAGGCTTCCCCCATCAACCAACATGAGGTACTCAGCAATGCTGTATAATGTGGAAGGACTCAAACAAGATGGGAATGAACGAGTAATAGTACCAGGAATGGCCGACATGCAAAGTCAAGAAAACTAAAGAATGGCCGACTTAGGATTCAACTTCCTTCGAACAAGAGCATAAAGGTGAATGTTGAATGAATGTAGGCAACATAGACTCAATATACAAAACTTTGACATCTCTACAATGCATGAGGCATCGACAGAGGCTCCATAGGGATAGGAAGATTAACCAGTCAGTGGAGGTAAACTCAGAGATATGAGTACATATCCTAAAGTCAAACTACTAACCCAACCAATGGATGTGATATACAGTGCTCTGTTCGAAGGTGACATGACTCGACTGCTTCCAAAGATAACATCTTTTTCTGTCCGGCTTTTCAGTTTATTTGGTTTTTTTTAGATATTTTGAAAAGCTTGAAAAAGAATAAAAGTTCTTTATAGTTACAAATCTAGGAGGAGACGAGTGTCAAGGGGAAAACAAACTAGTTCCAAGAAGTGGAACATACCTATGCTCAATGCAAGGAAACATGTGTAGGATAACGACACTTGGGGGAAAGTCCCCTCTCTGTAAAAAATGGAGAATCAAGCTACAAAAGATATATAAAATTGCTCTGCTTGCTTGGACATGAGACAAGCTCGGGCTATATGGCTGATAATTAAAGTCAAGGAAGTTGGCATAAGGATTAATACGGAAAGAAAAACTCATGATAATGCAATTACAACTTGACATATACAAGGGAGTCCTGGGGAAATGCCAGCATAAAGTTCAAGAGGAGTACGAGGCTCTTGCTCAAGGACATGGCGGGACTAAAAGGGACTCCTAGACCTAAGAGAGGACTCATAGCATGGGTCCCAAATGCAAAAGGGAGCTAACTAGGACACCCATGTATAGGAAAGCTCTACCATTCACATAATATCACTTCTAACAACAGCATGAAAGTTTCATGATATGATGGAATGGGTTCATACCTAAGGTTAATAAGGAATGGTCATAAGGCATTGCATAAGTGTAAGCAGATGTGATATCCTAACCTATATGCCAGTTCAGACGTAATACCTGTGATAGGAATGAACGGTTTGAAACCTTCGAGAGAGTGTACAAAAACTGGACCCTACATGACAACCATATTAGTCCAAAACAACTCGAAATAGTCAATAAAGAATCCAAACTATAAGATATAGGGAGGAATGATCATGACAACTGCACCCAAAGGAAACAATGCGGTGAACGATGGGACATAAAAAGGAAAGTAAGGTGTAGACCCAACATTCACACTACCACCCTTGTGAGGGTGACCACCGGTGTAAATACTGAGAGAAGGGAGTCAACATCCTCCACAAATGGAGTAGAGGATAGAATGTGACCACTCCCAAATCTATGAGCATGGTAAGGGGCTATGATACCTGCAAGTCTAACACTAGGGTCCATACTAGGATGAAGGACTGGTGATAGGATACTAGGAATGCTGAAAATAAAAGGACCCAAACTCAAGAGAGAATAAATATACTCAAGTAACCGCGATCCCAAATACCAACTAGCGCACAAAGAGCACACTCCTTAGAAAATCTACAGCCAAAATACAAAAAAACCAAGGGGAGGATATGTGAGCTCCCGAATGCAACAGGTATGTCTCACTTAGTAGAGGATTGAAAGTACCATACACTACAAGCGAAGGTACGTAACCAATTATAGTGTCCCTCATGTTTAACAAATAAAGTGACTGTGTTGTCTGACCTCTACCTGGCCAGGACACTCATAGAATAACCTTTGCAAGTACCCCTTGTGATACCTAGGTAAGGCAACTAAGGTTACCTCAATATAACCAATATTCAGGCTGACAGTCGCAGGCGGGATCGACCGTATGGGAAGGTTAGCAAATCCCTAAACTCTTGAAAGATCCCCTAGATATGAATACAATCCTGGAAATATCTCCGGTGCTACTCAGTTACAACCAGGGGTCATCCCAATCATAATTGCTCACACTGCCTCGTGCTTAACTCCCTTGTAACAGGAGGATCCTGAGAAAATCTAATTATATAAAGGATTTCACACTCTCACCTTGACAGATA
The DNA here is from genome assembly GCA_001517045.1 of Pseudotsuga menziesii. NCBI lineage: Eukaryota > Viridiplantae > Streptophyta > Pinopsida > Pinales > Pinaceae > Pseudotsuga > Pseudotsuga menziesii. Next base: position 21,200 of record LPNX010609007.1, read on the forward strand.
CCTAATTGTTTTGTTTAGTGGTCTTGGAGAATTAACTCATAATTAACTATTCCAAGACCCTAAAACCTATTCTTGTTGGTGAACCCTATAAAAGAAAAATGTGTAGTTCATTTTAAATTATGCGTTGATTTTAATGGCTATAATTACTCAAAGGGAAATGGCTGTGCAACTAATGATATAAAGACTCAGTAGTGAAATAAAAGTGCACACCTAATAAGCAATCCCAAGTGCAATCTTGTAGAATAAAAAACAGGGTATGCCACTACATGAGATGAAGAAATATATATTCATTTCCGAATGCCAATGCAATCCTTCCTATATGAAATCCTAAACACAACTCCCATGCAAGCATTCCAATGCAAGAACCTCCTCAAATCCATATCTAAGATGCAACTAAGAGTGTAACTTCCCACAACATCAAACTCACCAAAAGGGAGGATGTATGTTACTGTTTAAAGAACAACTGCGTATATACGTGAATTTTGGCCAAAAAGCTGCATGTATACGTGGATTTTGGCCAAAAACCTGTGTATACATAGAAGATAGTGGTAAAAAGCAGGCCAAGGGTCAAACCAATAAAGGGGAGTGTCAATTTATGAACATACTATAAAATGCAACAAAGAAACAAGGATAAACGAAGAGCAAGTCAAGAATATCAAGCACATTGTGCCCCCAAACCCCAAATAAAAACAAGGAACATTCCCAGTATGGTCACCAATTCTATTACAAAGAAAGATTCCTATGGCTTGGGGTGTACGACAACAAACAGAGCAACCGTAGAAATCAATCCCTTCTCAATATGCAATAGAAATAAAACATCTAACACTAAAGGATCTTGAAACATACCTTATTCCAGATGGTTGATGTAGATCCCCGTTGAGCTTTTCCAAACCCGCTTGTGTTAACAATTTTCTCTCTCAACAATCAACAAACAAGAAAAGCATGCTATATAATGGTGTTACACCTACTATATCATATATAATCAATAATGTATAAGCAACTAAAAGCTTTTATGGATTCAATATTCATTTAAATGCACATCATTGGATAGGAAAAGATATTTCTATTAATATAAATCAGAGATTACAAGAATGACAACCTATGTCGGCACGTTTTCCAACCGGAGAAACTGAGTCCTCCACCTGGGCCTCCACCACCTCAATCCTCCATCTCTCGGTGGCAAGCTCACAAGCAAAGCCAAGCTTGGGAAGAACACCAAGTGCTCCAAGGGACAAAGGGATGCAGACTCAAGTATAAGCTATGGAAACAATGGTCTATAGTTTTCTTGCTCTTCAATTCCTCCCTTTCTTCAATGTATCCAAAGGGTTCCTTATATAGTGCTTCAATGGGGTAATGGAAGGTCAAATCTGAGTGATATCGAGGCATATGGAAGGCCAAGAGACAAGTGATTCGGATCCACATCAAGGAAAACTCTGAAAATATTTGGCCTTTTGCATACATCCCAATGTACACAGGTTTAAGGGTTATATCCACGTATATACGCAAGAAAGGGTTTAAAAGTCGTGTATGGCAAATAACAGGTGTTTTTAGGGATGATCTTGGAAACATCAAAGGTACAAAAATAGTCCATGGGGTCCAAAGAGTCTGCAGAGGGATAGGGAAGGCTATAAAAGTGTGATCAACCATGTGTGGTAAAATCAGCTATAACGGAAACGTATGATCGTGGTTTGGGAGATCGTTCCAGGTATTATCCTTTCATGTATCTATGCAAGATAATCCATATAATAAAATCTCTACTATTCGTTGTATATGAATTTGCTATTCTTCAACCAGATATTGATCTCCTGTATGATATTCAACATTGACTCAAGCATTGGTATGTTGTGTTATATAAGTTTTAATATACCATGTGCCAAAGAAGATGATTTTTTTATGTTGATGGATGTAGTACCAAATGATATTTTTGTATGAATATAGTGGTTGATTTATTGAATGTAATGTGTCTTCTTCACCAATTGTTTTCAAAATGAATAGAAAATATATATGGTTTCAATAGACATGAAATGCTTACCTGGCTTGCAGAGAAATTATGTCAATTGTTAATTGTTAATATTTTTCTTCGAAGGAAAATCTCAATATGTGTAATCCCCGACTTTATTTGAAGGAAAATTTCAATTTGTGTAATCCTCGACTTTCTTTGTCCCTGTTTGAGCATAAAAAAACATTTCTCTATTATTGATGAGTATTTCTGGAACCGAGGAATAACAAAGTTTCTGAACCTTTACTATTCCAAACAATCGTGGGCTGGAATTGCATTGGATGGGTACCAAGCATGGGAATGTACATTTGCTTGACTCCACTATGTTGATTTTGGTGCTTAGTTTTAGGTCTGCACTTTCGTGATGGTTTATTATCAAAGGGAATTGTTGATCAATGTGTTGGGTCCTGAACTGTGTTCATTGGGGGTTGTTGATTTTCCTATATTCTATCCCATAATCTCAGTCTTGCAGGACACCATAGAATTCTTTCATGATCAAAATCCATTGCGGGATATAAAGCGCCCTAGAAACCTAGTTTGTTTGTGCTGTATAGACTATGCATTTGACTAATGCAATGCAATCGAAATATGGTAGTAGTGACCCTTACCTCACACACAGAGGGAAAATCAGGGGAAGAGAAGCTCAAATTTTAAACTATACTATGAATAGAATCTTTTCATATTTTCCATACCAGTATAAATCCATGCTTAATTAATATTTCTTCTGCATATAGAACTTGTTTTTTAGATGCAGAAATCGATTAAGTGTTTTTTGTTTTTTTAATAAGATATTTTGGAAATTTTTTATTTTGTTTTATAAGATATTTTGGATATGCAATTTCATTAATTTAAAATTGCAATTTCTTATACCATTTTCTCGAAAAATGGAAAACAAAATACAAATCGTCACAAAAAGAAAAACAAGTACAAGTACCATTAGAAATCCCCTAAATTTAATAATCCATCTGATCCAAGGGGAAGAGAAGAAGCCATTGATAACAACATCATCAATATTAAATATAATTCAAACATCTCTTTTTTATAAATGGTATATCAACGACGGTGAGTGCATGATTGGAAAATCCTTAAACAACCCTTAACAACTGCTTCAGGGCATTGCATTGATGTTTCAGGAGGAATTCATGGGGACCTCGTATCTTGGTGTTTCCATTACTATATTTCTTCTTTGCATGTGCGTTGGACTTTCAGGCCTCACAAACCCCCAACGACGGTTAGCTCGCCACCCCATTCAACTTAGCTGTCCATGCAATCTCTCATATATTCAGTTTTCACTATTTCCATCATCTGACATAATTGAAAACGTTCTGTAACATTACACAACTTGAATAGAGCTCCAGATTGTCTTATATTTATTGCATTTTTCTTTGCATCTTCCATTCTCATTGCACTCAAATCAAATTGGGGAAACACGGTGCTACAAACTTGGAGCAGCTCTGATCCCTGTAGTTCTCAATGGGTTGGGGTCAACTGCACAAAGTCCTGCCAAATTACTTCACTATAAGCATCCATTTACAATATTATATGATTGTTATTTATGTGATAACTCTAAATTAAATGTTTTTTTTTTAATTTCACATTAATCATCTTGTATTTGTTAGAATTTCTACCAATAACATAGTTTGTATGTTAAATACCTAAAACCCATAAAAAATAATTGACGTGGACTTCAATCCTCATTATGTCTGTGTGTATCGGCAACTTCTCATATAGGTTTAATGTCCATCAGTCCCATGGATACAGTGTTGAATGCTAAAAATATCTCGTTTATTTATACCATATCCACGTTAGTTGGTCTTGGACTGGATTTCTACTACTAAGCATTTGTCTCAGAATTAATAATCATGTACAAGACACTATCAGCCATGGGGCTTTAGGGAAATCTCCCATCTGATATTGGTCACCTTACTGAACTTCAAACACTTTAAGTTGCTTATTGAGCAAACATAGATTGTTTTTATAGTTTTATTAAATCAGTTGTTTCTTACCTAAAAGAAATTTTGTTTCAAGAAGAAGACATGGAATTTGTATTTTAATTTTTTTAGAACCTAATTGAAATTTTGTTTCAAGAAAAGGACAAGGGATTACAGTCTTTTCATCTTTTTCCTATCAGTATAAATCAATGCTAAATCAAGTTTTTTTCTGCTTTAAATTATTTTTTTTATAACTCTAAATCATAATTATTTGAGAAAACATAGATTGCTTATATTATTTTATTAAATTTGTTGGTTTTTACCTCAAAGAAATTTTGTTTCAAGAAGAAGACAAGGAATTTATATTTTGATTTTTTCAGAACTTAATTGAAATTTTGTTTCAAGAAAAGACAAGGGGTTACAATCTTTTCATATTTTCCATACCAGTATAAATCCATGCTAAATTAATATTTCTTCTACATATAGAACTAAGTTTTATATAATTCCAAATCAAAATTATTTGAACAAACATAGATTGTTTTTATTATTTTATTAAATATGTAGGTTCTTAGCTATAAGAAATTTTCTTGACCAAGAATTTATATTTATTTTTTTTCAGAACCTAATTCAAATTTTGTTTCAAGAAAAAGACAAGGGATTTATATTTTAATTTTTTTAAGGATAATAATAAATGAGAGTTAAAATCTTAAAGTATAATTGATGGTATTGCTTAGAGGACCCATGTGCATGGTCGACAGGAAAAATGGTGTCACTTCTGCAAATTATTATGTGCAAAATTTTTGATGTATCGCATAGTTCAAGTTTTAATTTCAAAGGTATAATCTATCCACGTCGAGGCTTGGTCTCAATTTTAAAGGTATTTGCTTTCAAATTTCAATAGGAATAATGCCATCGACCAGCTAGGGATCTACACCTTCAAGAAGAACTACAAATCAAAACAAGTGGGGTGCCACTGTTGAATTTCAAATCCCTTGTCTTTGATGCCCAATGCAATGGACTTAAACTATTTTAAAATTATCTATGCAAATTATTTAAAATATTCCATGGGTTTGAAACTTATGTAATGAATTTTTAACTTGCCTCACTTTACACCTTGACACCGTCTTTATGCCTTGAGAATGACATGACTGTGTGCCTCACTTTACACCAACTCTTGATGGAAATCCTTGTTCAACGATGACTTTGCATAACTGAAATAGTATTTTTCAGGCCAAAATGACAAGACAACATGGCCATGTTCCAAACCTTGGAACAACGTCATCAACAATTATATGTATAAAATCAATATCTCCTCACCCTTTGAGATTTTCTATCTCTGCTCTTTTAACAACGTCCATACCTTTTTCATATGATGTAGAGGTAGGGTTGCTTGCTGTTAAATTTTTAATATGGATTCAATTTAATATCAATAACATACCTTTTTAACTTTAGCAGACTTCAAGAAATGTAAATATGATTGTAGAAGTAGTAAAGTAGATAGTATCTAATCAATAGTAGAAGCAAGAACACAAATATTTTTACGGGGAAACCTTTCAAGGAATAAAAACCTAAATAATGAATAATTCTTCTTCTAAATTAGTTGACTCAGTTTGTACATGAGCAAATAATGAGTAGAATTTTACATGACAATCGAGTTTCCTCTAGGGAACACATATTAAGAGAAAAAAAAACCCATAGAATATGACTATCCTGAACAATTGAGCTACTGCCACTTTTCCAAACCCAAAACTGAGAGTACGATTTACCAAGGAGAAGCTTGTTGTTGACCAAATTGAGTGGGTTGTTGACTGTTTGAAGCTTACAAGACTATGTTGTTTGACTGCTTGACTTCCTATTAGATTCGGTGGCTGATTATTAGCCCTTACAAGGCTGCAGCTGGATGGGACAGGCCATAAACAGAGCTAAACTTCTTTGAGGAGGCCCTAGATAGGGCTCGCCAGCTGTAAAACTGTTTTTGCTTAAATGATCCGGGTTTAAGATGGATCTATTCTAGATTTTTTTGATTTTTGTTTTTCGGGTGGTTGTAATTAATAAATGGATAACTTTTAGTATGATATTAGTTATTAATAAATGGTCAAAAATTAATGTAATTAATCCATAATTTATTCTTTAGGGCCTTTCGGTGCCCATACCTACTTCTACAGAGAGACCAACTTGGTGCTTGATGAAGAAACTTGTTCCTAAAGTGAGGACCTCCAATATGGTCTGCTACAGGTTTTAAACTCTCCATTCGATTTGTTAAATCCATGGACATAGTAACTTGATATGAAATCCCCTGATAGGAAATCTAGTTGATACAAATGTATAAATGGTTTCTGACATCCTGAACATGTTTTTTATCAAATCCCCTTAAGATCCATTATTCATAGGTATGAATTATTGTTTTGATGATAAAATTGTTTAGAATACACCCAAAAATACTTTTACTGTTGTTCAAATTTCCCCAAATCTCCATTTTTAGACATCCACTCAGCTTTGAGATACTCCAAGAAATCACTATAAAATCTCTTATCCAAGATATATGACACATTCAATGCACATGTGTACTGTTGGTTGTTGCAAAAGGATTCCATAGAACAGGGCTTCTTCACCCTTGTAGCAACCTTTATTATACATGTAGATTATGATCTCAGAATTTTCTTTGGCTTGCTTACGATTCTCAGACTCATGATTACAACTGCAATGATCTGAAAAAGTGCCTTGAACAACCCAGGACAGCTGTATGTGCTCAAATTGAATTTTAATGTTGTTGCCAATGCTTGCTATGTGGATGTTCCTTGCCATAAATTCATGCTTAGTGTTGTTTCTTCAAGGAGATACTACCAAACATACTTCTTAATGACTGCTTGAAATGCCCAGAATCATTTTTTGATGGCCAAATATGCTATATTGTAACATACAAATTGTGTCTAGTATATTGTAACATACAGATAATGTGTTAGTTAGCTTGTTCGTATCAATTTTCATATTGGTGAGAAAAGACAGCCTCATCCTATACCCTATGGCCACATGAATATGCTTATATCCAATGCTGTTGGGGATCATGTAGATCTCCCAGTGCAAGCACTGCAACATCACCCTAGGAAGAGAATAAACATTATGAATTGGCATCACAATATATCCTAACCATTTGTCCTTGTGGATACTCATTAGCCTAATGGAAGAAGGAACTTTTCTCATCCCATGGTGGATAGGATCCATGTGAAGCACCAACTATTTGGTTGATCATCCTCTTTTGATTCTCCTTATTGCTCCACTTATACATGGATCTAGGTTGATCATGATTATCTACTATATCCTTGGCACCCACACTAAGATAATTGTTGTTCGGATAGGTCTCATATAGTGGTACACTTACGGTTGCTAGGGAATAGCGATTTTTGCAATCCCATTAAGACAATTTCTTAAGTTTTGTTCAAAATTCCTAGAAAAGGTTTATGGATTTCATAACCTGCTTGATCATATACTGTGAAAGTATACAATCTATCATCCTTTTTCGACCATTAGATACTCAAAGTTGTGTTTTGATCCTTTTTACCATTATAAATAAGTTTGTAAGTTAGGTTCTCAAATTCTTAAAGGGTACTAGCTCAATGGAAGAGCACCTTCCTTACAAGCAGGAGTTTGGTTGTTCGATTCCTCCATGCATTAATGATATTATAATATTGATTAAAAAAACTAAATTAGTAAGAAAAAAATAAGAGATAAGCACTAGTGGAAAATGAGAGATTAGTGACCAGGAGACCAAAATTTTTGGTCACCATAGTTTTTTTGAAGGGATAAATGACCAAAATTGATAAATTTAAGTGAG
>LPNX010609010.1:0-47941 GCA_001517045.1 Pseudotsuga menziesii
GTTATATGTTGATGACCTCCTCATTACAGGAAGCTCACAGGCTGAGATTGTTTCCTTAAAAGGAGCTATGAACCAAGCCTTCTCCATGATAGATTTGGGACTCTTAAGTCAATTTTTGGGGCTTGAGATTGCTCAAACCAAAGTTGGAATCAAGGTGCACCAGTCCAAATATGCCTTGGACTTGCTGAACAAATTCAGAATGAAGGATTGCAAAGCAAGCAATACTCTTTTCCTTTCAGGAGTGAAGCTGGAAGAAGCTGATTCTTCACCTATGGCAAACAATACACTGTATAGGCAATTGATTGGATGTTTATTGTATCTGACACATACTAGACCTTATCTTTGTTATGAAGTAAGTGTGGCTTCTAGATACATGGATCAGCCTCATGAGATCCATTGGAAAGCAGCCAAAAGGATCCTTAACTTTGTTCAGGGAACAAGGACACATGGGATATTCTATAAAGCAAAATATGATCTTGATTTGATTGGATTTACTGACAGTGATTGGGAAGGTGATAGCACAGACAGAAAGTCCACTTTAGGATATGTGTTCATGCTTGCAGAAGGACCAATCAGCTGGTCAAGCAAGAAACAGAGTGCCATTGCACTCTCATCTACAGAAGCAGAGTACAGAGGAGTTGTTAATGCATCAACTCAATGTCTATGGTTGCAGGGTTTACTTGGAGAGTGTGGATTCGAACCAGAGTACTCAACTACCATATACTGTGATAACCAGAGTATCATTCGAATCTGCAAAGATCCAGTTCAGAAGCAGAGAACCAGACACATTGAGATCCATATGCACTACATCAGAGAACTTGTGCATGATGGCACCATTCACCTACTCTTCTGCTCATCTTTAGAACAAGTAGCTGATATCTTCACCAAAGCATTTTGTGAGAAGACCTTCAGCAATCTCAAATCACTGCTGGGGATTGCTGATCATGCTGTTAAAGCATGAGTGAAGACAATATTCTACAATTTTGTTTTACAGTCCATGTTTAAGGAAGGATTTTCTCAAGTTGGTTTTGCCTCTTTCCTTGTTTAAATGGACATGCAGTATGTAAAGGGTGACTAAGCCTTGTTGCTAGGCCCTATAATTTTCTGATATATTACTCAGAAGTCAGGCTTAAGGGGGGGTGTTAGAATAATCAACCCATAGTTTATCCACTTAGACATTAATTTCATTATTTTTGTCTTATTAGCCTAGTTCATGTGTCCCACTTTGTGCAAGTTGTCATTTGCCTATCTATAATGGTCAAACTTGCCTTATTTGACTCATGTAGTGCACGGGAGAGCTAAAGGAATCAATTCTGCTTTATTCCTGGCCTCCTAGGTGCCCTTCTTCTTTTTCTACTTTATTCCCTGCTTTTTCAGTGTTTTAAGGCAAAAGGAAAAGCTAGACTAGGTGAGGTTGACTAGTTTTTTGTCCTACACATCCTCCTCTCTTTTCTCCATGCAAAAGCATGTATGAGCTGCCATTCCACCACTCTTTAGCTTGCCTAATCCATTTTGCCAATTCATGAGCTCCATGATAGATTTGGGATCAGCTTTTTACACCTATGGGGGATTTGCTTATTTTTAGTAAGCCTACTTTATGCTAGATTCGAATTGCTCTTCATGCATTCGAATCCTTGATGTATGCTATTTATTCAGCAACCTATGTTATTACAGGGTTGGCTATTGTACACTGATTTAATACAGTTTAGTGTTCAGCTCCAATTTTTAGTCTTTTTGTGAGTGATTTTTCATGATCAATTCTTAATTGTTGTGAGTAAAATTAATCTATCACCTGGTTCAATTTCCACATTTTTCCCGCCGTTTTTGTGTATTTTTACCCTATTTTATGGGCGACGGAGGTTTCTGATTCTTTTGATCATGATAGAGTTTTCGCGATGAGAACACAGTGCATGGCCTCACAATAAATGATTAGTATTATTTATAGCGTGGTTTACATTTTTTTGAATACATTCTGTATTAATGTTGAGTTTTTTCGTTTTAACTGCATATGGACTTAGGAGATTTTTTCAGATCCGGTTTGATGATTGCTGCTGCGAAGAAGACGTATCGAAAGGACAAAGCAGAAGGGAGTTGGCTGAAGAAAAGAAAGTAAGAAGCAGAGATGTTGCTCAAAGAGAAGATAGTGAAGGTCTAAGATCAACAGGATCTCAGAAAGACCAACGGATTATTGAGCAGAATCGTTAGCAGTAGAGGCCCAGGTTTGGAAAATGTTCATCAGTTACTAAGCTGGTCCCTCTTTACAAAGTGCTCTTAAATCTTAATCTAAAATATAACGTATTGTATGAATCATGAGCACTCACAAAAGGACAAATTTGTGAAATTAAACGGTTGGGGGAAGCCCAAAGGTCACCCGAGGGGGGGGCAACCCAAAGGTTTCGCTGTTTTGTATACATATAGGAGAGTTAGAGGGAATAGGGGACTTTTTCCCAGATAGATTTGTGAGAGTATGATGTAAGAAGAACTATTTCCTTTTGCATAAAAAAATTACAAGTTTCCTGTTGGAGAAAGCTTTGTGGAAGGTTTCAAATGCTGTGCTATGAATTTGTTGAATGTGAACTATTTCGTTTTCAGTTGTTATCCAGTAACTGTGAGATCGTTCTAACTCTTTGAACCTATGTTCTTGTTATGAATGCGCTCTATTTTATTCTATGAAATTTCCACTATGAGTAATGAATGTTGTTCATAAACAATTAGCTATCTAGTTGTTCATATATGTATAAATGTTCACGTGTTTTGAAATAAGTAACAACTATCTGTGATTTTTCTTGATGCATGTACAAAATACATTACTCATTGATGAATAATAATCTTGCTCCCTAGGGATAGGTTAGATAGTTAGTTTTAATTTTTTTCTTGCTGTGCGTGGTTTAGATGCGAGAGAATTAAGACGAGAGGTAAGAACCTGCGCATCACATTGTGACCGCTCCTCGTATTCTCTATCAATCTGCATTTTTAGATAGGCACTTGCATCTCATACTTAAATACAAAATCTAAAAACATACACGGTGGACCGGGCCGTAGCCAGTAAAACCCTTTATTTTTGTTATTTGACCTACAGTAGCCGGACCGTAAACCGGATGGATTCCCCATACCAAATAGTAACGGGCTAGTTGGGAACGTTTACTAGGGAGAATCCCTAACTGTTGTTACCTGCGATTTTCCAGGCCTCAACAGTTTTTGGCGCTAGAAGGAGGGCTGCCAGTGCATGGCTATTCGAGGAAACTTATTTTCTCGAGATTTTTCTACCGGTGATAGTTTTGAAAGGAGTCTGTTTCCCAATCCAGTTCCTGAAGAGAAGGGTAAAGAGCATTTGTATTGTGCCGATAACGAAGTAGTTAATGATCTGAGAAGACATACTAGGGCATATGTGAAGAATATTGGAGGATTACCAATTATTCCCGTCTTGCCCAGAAGAGAATATAAGAAGAAAGACCGTCCTATATTGGAAGACGCAGTGTTGGATGGAGATTTTGAAGAACTGGTAGAAACAACCTTACATGAAGTTGTTCAGCCTTTGAATCAAGTGGGCCTAAATACACCTTATTGTTCACCTGTTCATACCCCTGTTCACTCACCACCTCATTCTCCACCCAGACTCATGGCAAACATGAATGCAAATCAGCCACCCAACCCGCCGAATCCATCACCTGCTTGGAGGGCTAGGTCACCTTTAAACCTGGCACCCCCTTTACATGACTTACATCAGGATTTTGAGAAAATGTTGCCCAAGTTTGACCCAAGTGAAAAGATTTTGGTATATGATCATTTGCAAAGCTTTTACTTGGTTATAGAAGGACTAAGGGCTGGAGAACATGAAGATGTAGTCTACAGATTGTTTCCGCATACCCTGAAAGGATCAGCAGCCTCATGGTATTTTGCTCTGCCTGCAAACTCAATCACAGATTGGGATACATTTAAAAGAATATTTAGAAGTAAGTATGCAGTCCAAAAAACTCATGCAGCATTAATGAAAGGCTTGTGCGCTTTAAAGAAATAAAAGAAAAAGTGCATAGTTTCACCCAAAGGTTTGCTACTTATCTTAAGAATTTTTCTGCAACTGATAAACCGTCTGATAAGGTTTTGATCGAATACTATACTTCAGCTTTAGGGCCTGACTTGGCTATGTTTTCCAAGATGCAAGTCAAACCTACGTTGTCAGAAACTTATGAAGAAGTCGAAAGAGTAGAAGCTGAAAGAGAGAGCATAGAAGATTATTCTAAGCAGTCAGCATAAATGTTTTTTGGTAAGAAAGCCTTATTACTGTCTAATCCTAAGGAGGAGTAGTCACATGACTTTGAAGGAATGTTGAAAATGATGCAGAAACTGTCTAACAGAATAATAGATGTGGAAAAAGAAAAAGAAGCTCAGAAATCTTATAAGCCTTACTATAGAAGGAGAGAGGACAACAATCAATCTAAGCCTCCTCCACATAGTCGTGCATCAATGAATTTAACAGAGGTGGGTATGGATGATTTTTGCACCTTTCATCAGCAGCCTCATTCTGAAAAAAATTGTCCTCAATGGATCAATTCAATGACATTAGTAATGAATTAGCTGTTGGAATCCAAATTAACAGAAGTTGATGATGAGGAGGGAAAGGGTAATAAATTCACAGAAAAACAAAAGGATGGTGCTCTGGTTCTATGGGACTGTGTCTCACTTTTTGATACAGAAGACGAAGATACTTTGAAGCATGAGGAGATATTAGAAACAAATGTGACAACAAGGAGCCAAGGTTTGTTAAATAAAGACAATTCAATAATTCCAAAGATTAAGAAATTTCAAGACAATATGAAGAAAATACAAAAGAACAGCACAGATGATAAAATACATGAACTTATTATTAGCAGTTAAGATCCAAAACAAGTCAACATGCCTGTTAGGCCTATTGAAGACAAAGTTGATAATGTCAAGGAAAATCTCAAAGCACTTGAGATGGGGTACGAATTGTTAAAAGCTACAAATTGTTAAAAGCACTTGAAGTACGAGAGGAGGAGCTTCCCACTAACAACCAACCTTTAGAAGAGATTGTTGAAGCAAGTGTGGGAGGTAAGGCTGGGTTTAAAATCCCACTATTCCTCTTGACTTTTGAGATTTTAAACCATAAAGTGCACAATTTTTTAGTAGACTCAGGGTCAGCAGTCAATGTTATGCCACTTTTAGTTTGCAAAAAGATCAATGGACAACCTAAATCCACTACCTGGCAGGTTGCTCAGCTAGACAGGACTAAGGTGAAAGTAGTCGGGGAAATGGAAGATGTGCCGATTCTCTTATCTGCGAATGAAAAGATATGTCAGTACATTGATATTGTGGTAGCAGACATATCTGATGTTTATGGACTTGTTTTGAATCGAGACTAGTCAGCAAGGCTAAATGGGTATTTCGCATCAGATTGGTCACATTTGTGGTTGCCTCATAAGGGAAGTCCAAACCAGATAAAGATATTAAGAGAGCTCCACATGAGACACAATGTTACTCAATTAAAAAAAAAGAATCAACCAGTGAATTCTATATTGGAAAATTATCTAATTGAGCTAGAACCGGGAAACTACCAAGCAAAAGAAGCTAGTAGTACACCAAACACTTAGCCCGATCTCCTTCGATTTTCACGGGCTGATGAGATTGATTGTAAAATAGTAGATGTAGTTTTTGATAATGTGTAGGCCTTTTTCAATTTGCAGTCAAGCCTAGCCCCTCAACTTACAAGCTGCCATATTTACAGGGGTGGGCAGAGAACTGACCAGTTAGTGGTTTAGTTCTCAAACTTTATTTTTCTTGGTTTTTATTTCCTGATTATCTTGCACTTATATAAATTGATTTTGTTGTGTTTATTTTTGGTTTATTTTATTTATGTTTGTTTTAGTTATTTTTTGATTGATTTCAATAAAAGAAGCAAACTTTTGGTTGCATGGAGAGCATTAGAATTCTGGTTAACGAAAATCCTTGATTATAAGACTGTGTACTATTGTTTTATCTGAAAGAATTTCTTCTAGTTAGCAGTTTTCCTAAATGGCTATGAACACATTGAAGTCCTACTTAATCCTTGTAAAATAACTCAGGATCAAAAGGTCTGGAATACTATTTCGAGGCTTCATCCATCTCACATTTAAAAAATGTCCTAGGGAGTGACAGCAAAAGACCCATGGAAAGGAAGCAAGATAAACAGTATATTATATATAAATGATCCCATGCCAAGAATTGAAAGCCAAAAGGAAAATAAGAGTCAAGAATCTCCTGAGAAAGCAATATGTATCAAAACAAAGTACTAAACCAAATGAGTACAAAATTGCCAAAGTTCTTCTCCGTCCGTGAGCTGAAAATTAAATACATCTCTCATACAAAATGACACTATGGATAGAGGAGCCTAAATATAAAAAATTTAGAAAGAAAGGCATGCAGGAGGACTCAAAAGAAAGAACAAAAGTCCAAAAGCACAAAAAGTGCAAAATGGCATGGAAATGAGGAACAAATGAATATTTCTGTTTACCATATGTTACAATCCTGTGGTGTCCAAGTTGGAAGCTACCCGAAGACAGAGGTAAAAAATGAAACTCATATTCCTGGCCTCAAAAGAGTTATCTTGACTTTGAAATATTGGTTTCTATTTTCCTAAATTGGACTATCATCAATGATTAAAATTACATACATTTTCCATTTGAGAAATCTAGACATCTAAAAGAATTCAACATGTTGGTTTTATTGTCAAACAATCTGTTATTTCAGGAAGAAGTTGTCCGGAGATCTAGGTTCACCAGGTAGTCGCCAATTGTTGCAGCTACAACTATTTCTCAAATTTTAAAAAATTTTGGACCCTCCTTTTAATTTTATCTTGTTTGGATTTGTTTGGGATTGATGAACTTTGTTGTTCCTCTGCTACAAGTTTGGATCTTTTGAGGATGGATTGAGGTTAAGTGTTTAGCATTTTTGGAAGTTGAATGACTATATTTTGTCTGCTGATGCTTTTGGTTTGAACTTGAAGTTTTGGTTTGTAGATAATTTCCTTTTCGCTGTCGGAAGTTTATTGAACAATGAATCGGGGCCGTAGTCCTCTACGCAGCCGCCGTTGCGGAAGCTAAATTATGAATGTCCCAATGGACAGTCATGTTTTTCGTCGATGTTTTTATCTCCTTTGTTTATTTCTTTAAAACTTTTGACTATTGACATTTTCTGTTCTATCATTATCGGAGCTTTAGTCCTGTGCGTTGCCGCCGTTTCGGATGGCAGATTGCAAGCACCCCGAAGAAAGTCCATATATTTGTCGATTCCACGTTTTTTTTTTTTAAATGATTTGCTTTCTTTCGCTATCGGGATTCTGTTTGACATTTGATCGGAAGCCTAGTCCTTTGCTTCGCCGATTCACGGTCCTCCGAATTTTCTATTCGCCAATGGTTTGTTCTGATTTTTCACCGATGTTTTCTATTGCTGCGGAACCCTTAGTCCATGTGATTTCCGCCGTTACGGCTCCTCATTGAACTAGTCATCTGATGTTGTAGTGGTTCCGAGGTCCAATGCTGTAGTTTTTTTTAGTGTTTTATTTCGCCGATGTTTCATTTTGATCGCAAGAACCGTAGCCTGATAGTCTTCTACCGTTGTGGCTCCATAGTGGATTGTCTGCCCGATGCTTAGTTTTTTCCCGCCGGTGAGGATTTTTCCCGCCGTTTTTTTGTGTTTTTACCCTATTTTATGGGCGGTGGAGGTTTCTGATTCTTTTTATCATGATAGAGTTTTCGCGATGAGAACACAACGCAGGGCCTCGCATTTAATGATTAGTTTTATTTATAGTGTGGTTTACGTTTTTTTGAATACAGTCCGTATTAATGTTGAGTTTTTTCATTTTAACTGTAGATGGACTTAGGAGATTTTTTCAGATCCAGTTTGATGATTGCTGCCGCGAAGAAGACGTATCTAAAGGACAAAACAGAAGGGAGTTGGCTGAAGAAAAGAAAGTAAGAAGCAGAGATGTTGCTCAAAGAGAAGATAGTGAAGGTATGAGATCAACAGGATCTCAGAAAGACCAATGGATTGTTGAGCAGAATCGTCAGCAGTAGAGGCCTAGGCTTGGAAAATGTTCATCAGTTACTAAGCTGGTCCCTCTTTACAAAGTACTCTTAAATCTTAATCTAAAATATAACGTATTGTATGAATAATGAGCACTCACAAAAGGACATATTTGTGAAATTAAACGGTTGGGGGAAGCCCAAAGGTCACCCTGGGTGGGGGGGGGCAACCCAAAGGTTTCGTTGTTTTGTATAAATATAGGAGAGTTAGAGGGAATAGGGGAATTTTTCCCAGATAGATTTGTGAGAGTATGATGTAAGAAGAACTATTTCCTTTTGCATAAAGAAATTACAAGTTTCCTGTTGGAGAAATCTTTGTGGAAGGATTCAAATGCTGATTTGTTGAATGTGAACTATTTTGTTTTCAGTTGTTATCCATTAACTATGAGATCGTTCTAACTCTTTGAACCTATGTTCTTGTTATGAATGCACTCTAGTTTATTCTATGAAATTTCCACTATGAGTAATGAATGCTGTTCATAAACAATTAGCTATTTGGTTGTTCATATATCTATAAATGTTCATGTGTTTTGAAATAAGTAACAACTATCTGTGATTTTTCTTAATGCATGCACAAAATACATTACTCATTGATGAATAATAATCTTGCTCCCTAGGGATAGGTTAGATAGTTAGTTTTAGTTCTTTTCTTGTTGTGTGTGGTTTAGATGCGAGAGAGTTAAGACAAGAGGTAAGAACCTGCGTATCACATTGTGACCGCTCCTCATATTCTCTATCAATCTGCATTTTTAGATAGGCACTTGTATCTCATACTTAAATACAAAAACTAAAAACATACACGGTGGACTGGGCCATAACCGGTAAAACCCTTTATTTTTGTTACTTGACCTATGGTAGCCGTACCGTAAACCGGATGGATTCCCCATACCAAATAGTAACGGGCTAGTTGGGAACGTTTACTGGGGAGAATACCTAACTGTTGTTACCTACGATTTTCCAGGCCTCAACACTTTGCTTTGGGGTCTTCTAGTGTTGGCATTTTACTGTAAGTTTGAAAGCCCTATGCACCATACTTTGTGCTTTTCAGTAAGCCCTTGAGTTTTGGTTGTTTGAATCTTCTTTCTTTTAGCAATTTGAGGTGGATTATCCTGTTTGAGTGATAGATTCATTGTTGTGTATCTGAATCAGTGATCAGGATTTTAGATACCTTGTACCCTGTACTATTTACAAGTAGTTTTAGTTTGTCACTCGCCTTTTATTGATTTCAGTGGATTTCATTCATTGTTTCTTCTCAAGCTAGGTGTTTTCCAAGTCTCTTCCTTAGGTGATTGATTTCGGTTCTTATAAGTCTTCTATACTTCATTTTGCTTGCTTTATAGTCTGATTATTCAAGCATACTCAAGAATTTTTGCATTTAGATGCATAGTAATTTTTGAAGAGTTTGAAAAGTGAAAAAAGCATTGAAAACATTTGCATTTGAATTGCATATCGTAGTTTTATTTTCAGTTTTTGAATAAAATTTCAAAAATTACAAAAAAATAAGTCTTAGCTTTTTCTTACTTAGTTGTAATTTCATTAGTTCATATCTACAAAATGAAAAAGAAGCTTGCTTTAAGTATTTATAATTTGCTTTGGAATTCATTTCACACACCTTTTACTTTTCTTATCGAGTCTATAATATCATAGTCATTCACGCCACTTACCCTCTGACTAAGAACAACCCTTAAAATGAACGCTATAATTTAAAATTTATTAGTAAGTTTTGTTTTATAGGGTCATAAATCTACTAGCTTAGGCTAGACTTGTGGGATAGGAAATGTAAACTCCCCACAAGTACTTAAATTCAGACCAAGTTGGCCAATCAATAGGTAAATCCTTCTCTATGTTGATAGTATCTGGGAAGCTCCTCTCAAATGGGAGTTAAGCACGAGACCTCGTGGAGGCTTGGACTGAGGAGATAACCATTTGATTCCTTGTCAAAACAAAGACCAAGGTTTTTACGCATCTAGGGATTCTGTCCTGGACAGAGTTTCGGGCTTTGCTACCCTGCCCATGTGTACAAATTAGGCTTGTGACTTTCCCCCAAGACTATTGATATAGTTAAGGTAGCCTCTAGTCTCTTGGACATCTAGGGTTTATACATAGGTAAACCAGAAGGCTATTTCTGGTTCACCTTAGATGGGATTGGAAGGTAACCCTTGTTGAAAGTGTAGGAGGGCGGTGGGTGATTCCTCCACTTGTGCCTAAGAACCTCTTCAAGGACGCCAAGAAATTGTCTCTCATATTTCTTTAGGAAATCATATCTTATACCCCTTGTGATTGTTGATACTTTAGGAAATTTTGTAGTGATTGCTTTGTGGTTTGACTGTGTTTTTTAGCAGACCTTAGGGTGTGAAGAGTCAAATTTACAATCGTGGAGGACCAATTTGTCAGAAGGTCACGAAAGTTGCAAAACCTTCCTCCACTTATCACATTGGAACCTCCACCTCCCCCTCAAAGGCGAAGATTGGACATGGATGGTTCTTTCGAACGTACAGGAGTTAGTGAAGTTCCGGGTGAACTAGAACTTAGGGAAAACCATTTTAATTTAAACACAGTTGAGATATAAGACTTGCAGGCTGATGAGTTTGCAAGGAACTTTAATTCACCTCTAACTGACTTAATCGATCCTGTGATCATTCAGGTTCGTCTTTTCAATCCACCTGTGATTGGTGTCCCTTTAGGTAGACTAATGTCTACTGTAGGTGAAAGTTCTTCTACTTCCACCTTAGCCACTCTGGCTAATGGGGTACCACCTCCCCCGGTAGGTGCCCCTAGAACAATTATACCTACTACATCATTAACTCTAGCTATCCAGGTGGTTCAACCACCGGCTCCCACAAGTTTAGCAGGTACTTCTAGTGGTATGGTCACTGGGATTCTTAGTGTACGTTCAGTTTCTACTTTCTTCGCATACACTGCTCAGAGTGATCCTATAGGATCCTCGGTTTTTGTCTAGGGTTTTCCTTGGAATGGGGGACACATCCCCTCATCCACTCCATATGTAGGCCCAACACCCACATATGTAGGGGTGCAGATCAAAAACCCTAATCCTTATGGTCAAGGTTTTCAAAATCTGGTTTTAGCTCCTTTCACGAGCTCTCCTTTTTCTCTTTTCAGCGGATGGATACCTACTCCTGTGTTCCAAATCCTAGCTTCTACTGGGATAGCTGGAATCTCATACACTGCACCGCACATAAACAATCCACTAGCTTATGGATGGAATCCTTTCCAAAGCGTCCCAACCACTTCGCAACCGGCAGCCGGGGGAAACCCCACCTTCACATATGGGAATATGGGGGCAAGTCCCTATAATCCCCAAGCTGGTACTTTTAGTGCTTCGGTTAGACCCAAGCTCCCTTCCTTGGCAATGTTGAATTTGCCAGATTTGTCGAAACTAATGAATGACCCGGTGAGACATAACTCCTACTGGCCACCCGTTCCTACCAAGCTGCCCTTAGATATCCCAAAATTCGAAGGCAAAGTTGGTGATGATCCAAGAGCTCATGTCACCACTTTCCATTTGTGGTGCTCTTCCAACTCACTGAAGGAGGATTTAGTTCGGTTGAGGCTGTTCCAAAGAAATTTAACTAGTATTGCAGCAAAATGGTATATTGAATTGCCTTCTGTTGTGTTTAACAGCTTTTGGGACTTGGCTAATGTATTCCTTAGTCACTTCCAACTTCTTGTTCGATATGATTTCGGGACAGACTTGTTGTCTACTTTTCGGCAGGACAAGTCCACTCATATTTCGGATCACATCCAAGAGTGGAGAAGACAAAAGAGCCTTATCAAAGCCACTATTCCTCCCGAGTTTTTATTAGAATGGTTCCTTAAATCCCTATTGCCATATATATCTAAGGATGTATCTACTTCGGCAGTGACCAATGAAGAAGAAGCTATCCGTAGGGCTCAGCAGCTAGATTTGATATATTCTTAGTTTGGGATTTTATATGAAATTATCCCTGAAGCACCGAGGCCAATGCATAATGTAGAGAAACCTAAGCCTAGACCCCATGCTGATGGTGTGGTTGGTTCTGTGAAATCTCCCACTATAGAGTCTTTGGCTAAACAACTCCATGAGCTGTTTGTCAAACATTCTATGGTGGAGGTAGGAAAGGCTGCCCCCTCACCCTAGAATGCAATTTTTTTTGCACAATCCTCTTAGAATGGAAATTAGTAGCCCAGTGGTAAAAAGAAGAAAGGAAAAAAGGGTGAGGGAAACCAAAACAAGCAAAAAATCACAAACAATGCTGATGGGGGGAAAAAAGAAGAAGGTGAAATTCCCATGTAAGTTGTGCCATGAAGATCACTTGACCCATCTATGTCCCCTAATGGAACAAGCTCAGAAGCTCTTAAAATGCCAACAACCGGCTGTCCTGAAGGATCCTTTTCCCCAAGGACAGAATTCTGCTTCAACTTCAAATGTAGCAGGGGGCACCCCAAATGCTCCTGACCCCAATTATATCAACATGGTTCGATCCCAAACTTTACTCCAGACTAGGAGCAATAACTATGAAACAGAGGCCTCAGAGAAGGGTAAGTCAATAGGTGAAACTTCCAACCCTTTCACGATTGAGAAGCCTACCGAACCTATGCCCAAGATACCGAAAGGTGTCTTCAAGAAAACCTTGCACAATCCTAATGCTAGAGATGCAACAAACTACTCTGTAGTTGAATATTTAGCCTAGAATCCTTGTGTTATGTCAGCTTTAGAGGTGTTACAGAGTTGTCCCGTGCAGCGAGATGCACTCTTAGCAGCCTTAGGCAGTATGGACTCATCGAGCCTCTTGGCAAAGTTTAATTTGTCTGATGTCAAAATTCACTTGCCATATCATGTAGCCTCATCGATAGATGTCATCCATGGTGGAAAGACCATTGGAAGGGAAGTTGTCAACGAGGGTGCTTCTACATGTGTCATGTCCCTGTCTTGTTGGAAAAATCTTGGATCTCCAGAGCTAGTTCCATCAAACACCCTACTTACTGCTTTCGACGGAAGGTCATTTCGTCCACATGGTATCCTACCAGCTTTTGAAATTAAGTTGGCAGGGAAAGCAGTGTCTGTTGAGGTAGAGGTGATTGATGCACCTTTGGATTATAACTTGCTCTTGGGGAGAAGTTGGACTTACGCCATGTCAATTATTGCATCGGCCATATTTCGGGTGGTAGTGTTTCCACACGAAGGGAATTTGGTTACTGTAGACTAACTTAGTTTTACTTGAAAAGGCCGCATGGAAACTAACGAGTCCACCGTACCATTGGTTGATCAGGTTAAACCTGCTTGAGAGAGCTTAGGGGCTGGAATGGGCACATTTGATATTCCAGCTCCGATTAATTATCTAGGTTCTACTAGTGTAGGGAAGTATATAGCAATGGTTGTTGATAGAACAGACCCTTGGGTTCTTCCTTCCCACCATGAACCTAAAGTGCCCTTATTGACAACGGAAGTAGCTTATCAAGCTGTCGTTCATACTGCTGTTGATCCCATTCCGGTCCCTCTCACTGTCTCAAAGGAGCCGGAAGAAGCCTATCTGCCTACTTGGGCAGAGAAATCTTTTCATTCTAGAGATTTATTAGATATGGTTTTACCTTCGAATGAAGCCATTTTGGAAGCCATGTGCGGAAAAGATAAGATCTTCACCATCGATCCTATTTTCTTCCAGAGTTAAGTAGGATCGAGAACCAGGAGTTTCATATGAGACTGGAAGGTGATGTTGATACACCTATTAATCCCTTACCAAGGGAAGGAATATTTGTTGAGGGGAATATGGCAAACATTTCCGTTATGATTCCTATCAACATCTCTGCAAAACCAAACGTTGTGGAAAATGTACACATCGACGCGAACTATTCTCCGGAGGAGATTGCGATCTATACAACCTTGTTTAAGGAATTCCGTGACGTATTTTCCTGGTCATATGAGTAGATGCTAGGCATCGATCCATCAATAGTCGCGCACGAAATCTGAACTTACCCTGATGCTAGACCCGTTCGACAAAAGTTGAGACCTGTCAACCTGCGTAAAGTGGTAGTGGTTAAGGTCGAAGTTGAGAAACTGCTGAAATACAGCTTCATTTACCCCATAGCTTTGACAGAATGGGTATCCAACCTTGTTCCCGTTGAAAAAAATAAAGGGACTATACGTGTTTGTACTGACTTTTGAGATCTAAACAAAGCTTGTCCCAAGGACAACTACCCCATGCCATTTATAGATCAAATTATTGATGTCTGTGCAGGAAGTGAAGTTTTTTATTGATGGATGGTTTCTCCGGGTATAATCAAATCCAAATTAAACCAAAATACCAACATAAAACAACTTTTATTTGTCCTTGGGGTACCTTTGCCTACAAGAAAATGCCCTTTGGATTGAAAAATGCAGGGGCAACCTTCAGCGGGCAATGAATTTTTCCTTTCACGACATTAAATCCATTGTCGAACCCTAGCTTGATGATTTGCCAGCACATTCTCGTAAGAGGATCGATCACCCAAATCACTTGCATTTGATTTTTGAATGATGCAGATACTACAAAATTTGCTTGAATCCCCACAAGTGCATTTTCTGTGTCCAGTCAAGGAGACTGCTCGGATTCATTGTTTCCAACAAAGGCATTCAGGTGGATCCTTTGAAAGTTGAGGCCATCGTAAATCTGCCTCCTCGTTCTATTAAGTAGCTTCAAATACTGTAGGGGAAGTCCAAATTCCTTTGATGTTTTATTGTAAATTATGCCAAGATTACTAAAGGTTTCATGCGCCTGTTGAAACAGGACACCCCATTTGTATGGGATAAAATTGCACAACTTACATTCGAGGCATTAAATAAAGCTTTGTTGTCAGCATTGTTATTGCGCTCGCCAGATTACTCTCATTATTTTATATTGTACCTGGTTGCATCTGAGTCGACCATAGGGGTAGTACTAGTCCAGGAGGACGATAAGATCCAAGAGCATGTCATCTACTATCTTAGCCGTGCTTTAGCCGGCCCTGAAATTAGGTATTTCCACGTTAAGAAGTTGGCCTTGGCAGCTGTGTATGCTGTTCAGAGGTTGCGTCACTACATATTATTGAGGACCATGATGGTAGTGGCGGATGTGTGGATATTAAGGCCAGCAATAGATTAATTTTACTCACAACAATTATCAATTGATCATGCAAAATCACTCACAAAAGAGACTGAATATGGAGCTGTAACACTAAATTGTATTAATTGAGTGTACAATAGCCAACCCTGTAATAACATAGGTTTCTAAATAAATAGAATAGATCAAGAAATCAAATGCATGAGGAGGCATCCAAATCTAGCATAAAGCAGGCTTACCAAAAAAAGCAAATCCCCCATAGGTGTAAAAAGATGATCCCAAATCTGTCATGGAGCTCACGAATTGGAAAAAAGGCATAGGCAAGCTAAAGAGTGGTAGAATGGCAGCTCATACATGCTTTTGCATGGACAAAAGAGAGGAGGATGTGTAGGAAAAAAACCAAATCAACCTCACCTACTCTAGCTTTTCCTTTTGCCTTAAAACATTGAAAAAGCAGGCAATAAAGCAGAAAAAGCAGAAGGGCACCTAGGAGGCCAAGAATAAAGCAGAATTTATTCCTTTAGCTCTCCCATGTGCTACATGAGTCAAATAAGGCAAGTTCGACCTCTATGGATAGGCAAATAGCAACTTGCATAAGGTGGGACACATGAAATAGGCAAATAAGACAAAAATAATGGAATTAATGTCTAAGTGGGTAAACTATGGGTTGATTATTCTAACACCCCCCCTTAATCCTGACTTATGAGTAATAAATCAGAAAATTATAGGGCCTAGCAACAAGGCTTAGTCACCCTTTACATACTGCAAATTCATTTAAACAAGGAAAGAGGCAAAACCAACTTGGGAAAATCCTCCCTTAAACATGGACTGTAAAACAAAATTGTAGAATCTTGTCTGCACTCATGATTTCACAGCATGATCAGCAATCCCCAGCAGTGATTTGAGATTGCTGAAGGTCTTCTCACAAAATGCTTTGGTGAAGATATCAGCTACTTGTTCTGAAGATGAACAGAAGAGTAGGTGAATGGTGCCATCATGCACAAGTTCTCTGATGTAGTGCATATGGATCTCAATGTGTCTGGTTGTCTGCTTCTAAACTGGATCCTTGCAGATTCGAATGGTACTCTGGCTATCACAGTAGATGGTAGTTGATTACTCTGGTTCAAAGCCACACTCTCCAAGTAAACCCTGCAACCATAAACATTGAGTTGCTGCATTAACAACTCCTCTGTACTCTGCTTCTGCAGATGAGAGTGCAATGGCACTCTGTTTCTTGCTTGACCAGCTGATTAGCCCTTCTGCAAGCATGAACACATATCCTAATGTGGACTTTCTGTCTGTGCTATCACCTGCCCAATCACTGTCAGTAAATCCAATCATTTCAAGATTAGATTTTGCTTTATAGAAGATCCCATGTGTCCTTGTTCCCTGAACAAAGTTAAGGATCCTTTTGGCTGCTTTCCAATGGATCTCTTGAGTCTAATCCATGAATCTAGAAGCCACACTTACTGCATAACAAAGATCAGGTCGAGTATGTGTCAAATACAACAAACATCCAATCAATTTCCTATACAGTGTATTGTTTACCATCGATGAAGAATCAACTTCTTCCAACTTCACTCTTGAAAGGAAAGGAGTTTTTCTTGCTTTGCAATCCTTCATTTTGAATTTTTTCAGCAAGTCCAAAGCATATTTGGACTGGTTCACGTTGATTCTAGCTTTATTTTGAGAGATCTCAAGCCCCAAAAATTGACTTAAGAGCCCCAAATTTGTCATGGAGAAGGCTTGGTTCATAGCTCCTTTTAAGGAAGCAATCTCAGCCTGTGAGCTTCCTGTAATGAGGAGGTCATCAACATATAACACAATGATCATTAATGAACCATTAAATAACTTCAAATAGACATTTGGATCTGATTTGCACCGAACAAAATTCAGTGATAGCAAGAATCTATCAATCTTGGCATACCAAGCCATGGGGGCTTGCTTTAGCCCATACAATGACTTTCTCAACCTGCAAACAAGAGAAGGGTTAGTAGCAAAACCTTGAGGCTGCTGCATATATATCTCCTCAGTGAGATCTCCATTCAAGAAGGCACATTTTACATCCATGTGATGTACCTCCCATTTCCTTGAGGCTGCAATGGCTAGAGCTAGCCTGATGGAATCCATTTTTTCCACTGGGGCAAAGGTCTCATTGTAATCTATGCCATGAACTTGTGAGTAGCCCTTGGCTACCAATCTTTCCTTGTACTTTAGTGGTGAACCATCAGCAGCAAATTTGGTCTTATAGACCCACTTACACTGTACTAGTTTTCTCCCTGGAGGAAGATCCACTAGCTCCCATGTGTTGCTCTTCTGGAGTGAGCTGAACTCCTCCTTCATGGCTGTTTGCCATCTTGGATCTCCTACTGCTTCTTCATATGTTTGAGGATTAGACTCCACCATCAAATAGCATTTTCAGAAAACATAGGATCCTTCATGCACAAACCATTCTCAAACTGAGATCTAGTCCTTCTTGGGTCATTGGGATCCCCAGCTAGCTCACCTGCTGCATGTAGTGTCTTGGATGCCCATTTTGGCCTTGTGGGGCTGTTAGGGTCTGCAATAAACTCATCTCCATCAGACAAATCAGAATCAGCATGTTCAACAAACTCTTTACTTACTTATTGAGGTTCAGGTGGTGAAGAGGCTTCACCAACTTCCACTGCTGCAAGGGGTTCTTCTTCAAACTGAACACACCTTTCGATGAAGGCTTTGTTTGTGCTCAAATTTATCAACTTGTACCCTTTTGAATCTTCAGAGTATCCAACAAAAAGACACTCTTGGCTTTGGGGCTGCAAAGCCTTCCTCTTCTCTGTCGGGATTCTATCCCAAGCCTTTGAGCCAAAAATCCTGAAATGGGTCACATCTGGCTTGTGCCCACTCCATGCTTTGAAGGGAGTCATGCCATCAAGCTATTTGTGAGGCACCCAATTCTGAATATAGGCTGCACAGTTGATAGCTTTGGCCTAGTACTTTGGTGGCAAAGTTTTGGGCTCCATCATGCATGTTGCCATCTCCTTCAGTGATCTGTTCTTCCTCTCAGCAACACCATTTTGTTGTGGTGTGTAAGGGATAGAATGATGCATCTGAATACCTGCATCTGCACAATAATTAATAAACACAGACTTGACATACTCACCACCATTTTCAGATCTAAGGGCCTTGAGTTTCCTTCCAGACTGGTTTTCAACCAAAGCCTTAAAGACTTTGAATAGGCCAAAAACTTCAGGCTTGTGTTTCAGGAAGTGAACCCAGCAATACCTGGAAAAGTCATCAATAAAAGTCAATGCATATTTGGCCTGACTCATGGACATATGAGGGAATGGGCCAGCAACATCACTACGGATCAGCTCGAGGGGTGCAGAGGTTCTCTCATGACTAGCTCTCTCAAATTTGTGCTCTGGGTGTTTTCCTAGGATACAGCCTTGGAAGACTCCTTTGGAAAATTTTATCTTGGGAAACCCTATGACCATCTCTTTTTCACTAAGATCTGATAGATATTTGTATTTTAGGTGGCCAAATATTTCATGCCAAAGCTTGCTAGCTTCATTAGCATGAATGAGAAGAGCAGAGGGGTTTGAGTAAGGTAGGAAGTGTGAGAACATGTATACCTTTTGAGCATGATTTGCAACTCCTTTTGCAATGACTCTACCACTTGAGATCTCTGTGATCTCAACTTCATCGGGGGAGAATATGACCTTCTTCGGAGACCCAGTGTGGGTTATCTGGTACACTGACAGGAGGTTGGAGGCGAGACCAGGCACATACAACACATTGCTGAACTTACCATGATCAAGATCTATCCTTCCTTTGCCTTTACTTTCAGTGAGAGAGTCATCTCCCAATACAATAGATGGTCCTTTCGACATATCCAGTGAGCAGAAGGCCTCCTTAGTCGAAACCATGTGTCTTGAAGCTCCAGAATCAATGATAAAACTGGGTGAGCTTGATGTGCCAGCAACTAGAGCATGAACTCTCTCTCTGTCATCTGAACTTGATCCTCCTTCTCTCTTCTTTGAGCTTTCTGGAAGAGAGATGCCATTCTTTTCCAGGAGTTGGGTCAGCATGTCTATCTACTTTTTCATACAAGAGCTTTCAGTGTGATTGCCCTTATTGCAGTATGCGCACTTGTTCATTTCACCTTTGTTTTTCTTCTTCTGGTTATTCTTCTTGGGACCTTGTTGATCCTCCGGAGACTGTTTCTTGTCTCTCTTTTGCTCAGGTGGCTTTTTAGCTTTATTTTTTCTTTTTGAATCCACCCTTGAATCTCCAGCAATCAAAGCTTGATCTTTGGATGGTTTGATGGTGCCCATCATCACCAGCTTGTCCTGTTCTTGTGTGAGAGATTCCATGAAATCTGCAAGGCTAGGCATCTTCCAGGCTCGAGCTGTTAGTTTTGTGGCATAGAAGGTCGAAACAAACACTGAATAATCAGGGCCCAACTTCGAGAGGATGGCCAGTACGAGCTGATCATATTTCTTTTCAATACCACACTGTTTCAGCTGCAAAACTAGTGCTTTGAACTTGAAGAAATATAGCTGCAGGGATTCAAAGCTCGATGGACTCAGAGAAATCAGCTCATTTTCGATTTGATGTCCCCTCATCTCATCTGTCTTTCCAAAAATATCAGCAAGATTCTCCCATACTTCATTCGGTGATGTCAATCCATCAAGATGGA
Source organism: Pseudotsuga menziesii (assembly GCA_001517045.1). Lineage (NCBI taxonomy): Eukaryota > Viridiplantae > Streptophyta > Pinopsida > Pinales > Pinaceae > Pseudotsuga > Pseudotsuga menziesii. The sequence goes on from LPNX010609010.1 coordinate 19,836, forward strand.
AAAGGAGGTCTCTGGAAATACTCAGGCACAGGAGGCCATAAGCCTCATCCCTCCTGTTGTGCCATTTTATCTTCTCTGCAGTTGCATTGGGCTCTGCTTCTGTTGCCATAGTCACCCTGTAGAGGCCTTTCACTCTCAACAGTATCTCCATCTCTGCTTTCCATTCAAAGAAATTGAAAGGAGTCAAGATAATTTTCTGTGATTGATCCATAGCTCTAGAAAATCTGTCCCGACTGTCAGTAGAAGGCTCCCAGTCTTTGATGTCGAAGCTGCAAAACAATTTTTGAAGGAGAGAAACAACCTACAATGGCTCTGATACCATGTGGAAATTAAGGCCAGCAATAGATTAATTTTACTCACAACAATTATCAATTGATCATGCAAAATCACTCACAAAAGAGACTGAATATGGAGCTGTAACACTAAATTGTATTAACTGAGTGTACAATAGCCAACCCTGTAATAACATAGGTTTCTTAATAAATAGAATACATCAAGAAATCGAATGCATGAGGAGGCATCCAAATCTAGCATAAAGCAGGCTTACCAAAAATAAGCAAATCCCCCATAGGTGTAAAAAGCTGATCCCAAATCTGTCATGGAGCTCACGAATTGGAAAAAAGGCATAGGAAAGATAAAGAGTGATGGAATGACAGCTCATATATGATTTTTCATGGAGAAAAGAGAGGAGGATGTGTAGGACAAAAAAGAGGTCAACCTCACCTAGTCTAGCTTTTCCTTTTGCCTTAAAACATTGAAAAAGCAGGCAATAAAGCAGAAAAAGCAGAAGGGCGCCTAGGAGGCTAGGAATAAAGCAGAATTGATTCCTTTAGCTCTCCCATGTGCTACATGAGTCAAATAAGGCAAGTTTGACCTCTATGGATAGGCAAATAGAAACTTGCACAAGGTGGGACACATGAACTAGGCAAATAAGACAAAAATAATGGAATTAATGTCTAAGTGGGTAAACTATGGGTTGATTATTCTAACAGGATGTTAATCCTTTCCAATATGTTTTGTCCCGATGGATAGTTGGAAGCAAATTCAATAAATGGATAGTCATTCTTCAAGAGTTTGACTTAGATTTCCAATCCGCCAAATCCAAGAAATCCTTAGTTTTGTTGAGCTCATTGCAGAATTTTCGGTAGAGGAAGATGTAGCCATTGAAGAAGACTCACTCCCATATGATCATATCTTTTTTATTTCCACCTCTGACCCCTGGTATGGAGATATACTTGTCGATCTCTAGACTTTGAAGTACCCTGCAGCCTTCTCACGGGAAGAACGACGTAAAATACGCGTACATGCCAAGAACTACTTCATTATTGGAGATACTTTATATTGTAGGGGGGTAGATTCTGTTTTGCATCGATGTATTATCCACGAAGAAGCAGAGATTGTCCTAAAAGATGCCCATAGTGGAGCGTGTGGGGGTCATTTATTTGGGTTAGAAACGTCCTAGAAGATCTTACGTGTTGGTTATTTCTGGCCCACGATCTTTAAAGATTGTGTGGAAGCGATGAAGTGCTGTCATCCTTGTCAGCTTTACACCAGAAAGATGCGGTCGCATACTGCTTTATTATTCCCGTCATCTCAGTGGGCCCCTTTACGAAGTGGGGGATAGATTACATGATGTGCAACCCAGTCTCGGTTGGGGGGCACAAACATATCATTGTCATTGTAGATTATTTCACAAAGTGGGCAGAGGCAATTCCCACCTTTAAAGCTGATAGGGAAACTGCAGCGTTTTTCATTTTCAACCAAATTATCGCACGATTCAGTATCCCTAAAGAGATTGTCATTGACCATGGAAGTCACTTCCAAAATAGTATGATGACTGAATTGACCACTATGCTAGGGTTTAGACAAGAGCATTAATCTTCGTTCTATCCTCAAGCAAATGGTCAAGTCGAGGTTGCAAATAAAACTTTGAAGACTATTTTCAAACGTACTATTAATGCAGCCCATTCCAGTTGGCACATCATGCCGTATCCTGCACTTTGGGCATATCGGACCAATGTGAAAACTGCTACAGGGTTTTCTCCTTTCCAACTCGTTCACAGAGTGGAAGCAGTCACCCCGGTCAAATGCAAAATCCTATCCTTAAATATTGCTATTCATGTGTTACTTAATACGACTGAGCTAGAAGAATGTTTATTACATTTAGAACATCTAGATGAGTAGCGTAGAGATGCGCTAATAGCAAACGAGGTTCATAAAAAATAGGGTAAAAAGCCAATACGATAAATCAGTCAAGTCTCAGATTTTTTCTGAAGGGGAGCTTGTTTTTCTCTAGGATCAGGACAAAGAACCCTTGGGGGCAGGAAAATTCAGGTCTATGTGGTTAGGGCCTTATGTCGTGTCAAAGGTGTTGAAGAAAGGTGCATATGAATTGACATATTTTGAAGGGAATAAGCTACCTGAGCCTAGAAATGGGCTCTACTTGAAAAAGTACTGTGCTTAGGCTTAGCGTTTTTCCCTGTATTTTTATTGTATGTATTTTATGTAAAATAGTTCATCGGTTTGTGTTTTTATACCATATGTTGGTTGTTATAGATGTCTTCCGAGTGGTTCGTAGGTTTCACAGATGGCGCCAGTTGCCACACTTGTAACCTGGCTTCAGCCACATGGGTCATTTACTCGCCCTCAAGACAACTAGTTGCCTCTGGAGGCGCTTGTTTAGGTCCTGATACCAATAATGTGGCTGAATACAAGGCTGTCATTGAGCTTCTATGGGATGCTTTGTCACATGGTATCACTCAGCGGGAATTCCAACTTGACTCTCAAATGGTGGTTTCCCATCTCAATCGAGCTTATCAGATGTGAAACCCTATTTTACTACGTCATTTTATTCAAGTTAGGTTATTGGAAAGAAATTTTGAGTTTATTACATTCAATCATATTCCAAGAAATCAAAATTCATTAACTGATGCATATGCGAATTATATCTTGGATTGGAATTTAACACATATTTCATAAAAATTTACAACAGACACATTGAAATACACATGTAAATAAACCGAAAAAACATATATATGTGTGTGTGTGTGTGTGTGTGAATATCTGTCCATATAGATAGGTCGAGTTTTTGATCCTCAGATCTAGTCATAATTGTATAATATACAAAAAATATACAAAAAATGGATCAAAGTCTATAAAATGCTCCTAGGTCTAAGCTTGACCACCTTGGTCACTTGGACCACCCTGGTCCCCCTGATCATCCCGACCACCTTTCTCTCGAGATTCTTTAGCTTCCTCGGCTGCAGCAGCCTCAATGACATAAATATATACAAGTACTACTCTAGCTTCTGGCCTCATAAGGCGTATCCAGACAGGTGGTATACCGACCACTAGCTCCTGCATGGCAGTAGGGATATGCTCAATGCGTAATGTAGGTACTCTTTGGGTAAGCTTAGCCAGCTTTCCCTCAAGAACCCTAATCAAACCCTGGTCTTCTCCCACCACGGGATGCACATAGATGCGTGGATGCCCAGCAGGGCAGACTGGTCCAATATCTGCATTTTTACATTTTAAAAGGATTAAAAACTCTTATACATATGTATAAATATTTGTAATTAAAATTCATAAAAATTTTAAAACTTGAAAACAAAAACACCTGACTCTCCCCATGCTCCTCCAGGAGGGAGGACAAGGTCGGTGTCACCTAGGAAATCTAGTCCAGCATATGGAAACTACTCCAGTGATGGTAACTATCGCTCCCACCAAAAGTAGAAGTCATCATCGTATACACTTTGAACCAATCCACTGCCTCCCTAGTGGAGGAATATTTCTCCCCATCTACTCATTCTAGAATGACGGAGAGAACAAACTGGTATTCATACTATAGGACTCAAACTGGGCACCCTCTCAAAGAAAAAGGCCACCAATATGCTAGAATAACCAAAATTTTTTCCCCTGGCCTCTTTTACAGTCAGAGAGCTGCTTCCTCATTATCGAGATTACTCCTGAACACCAGTCATATAGAGCTCTCCCTGTAGACAGTCCACTGCAAGTCTCATTTGGTTTTGAGTTGCAAGGTGAAGTGATGATGACCCTACAAACCTCACTATAGTACTCACCAACACATGTAATGGCAAGCTGCGAATATGAACAAAAGGGATGCAACTACCCCTCTTTTGAGTACTAGGCTTGCAGTATATATCTATGTAGTTTTGTAAGGTCACCGCCTCTGTCGGTACCTTCCAAGTTAACCGGGGCTCCCCGTCATGATAAACCAGAGATAAAGTAGACATCCTCCGAGGTAACCTCTAGAAAATCACCTTGAAGGTCAAACATACCAAGATCATGATCCCAATAGTTTATCAAAAACTCTAGTAGGCGGACATTTGATCTCATAGGTGAGGTACAGAAGAATTTTAATAACCCACTTTGCCGCAAAGCATTTATCGTGGGGGCATCTTGTAGAGCTTCTTGGTCCATGTCTTCATGTTCCCTCTCCCTCCACTAAAGCACCATATTTCAATATGATAACAAGCCATTTATCAACCATTAAATTCATATAAAACGTTTATTTTTTGGCCCTACATAGATTTTTTCCACCTCACGCAGTGTACGCGACTGTCTTTTAGACAAGTCGCGTATTGTACGTGACTTGCCTTCGGGAAACCCGTGTACAGAACGCATGTACATGATTGTTGATATACCATACCTGTGTACACAGTATTCTTGCTTTGAAGACGTTGAAAGCATGAAAATTTATCCAAAAATTGAAATTTGCTTGGATCAAATGAAAGAGCATGGAGTGTATTTTTACCTGGCACTTGCGGTTTCGAGAATTGTCCACCGAGTTGTCCACAATGAGCAATCTAAGGTAGAGGTAAAACTTGTCTATTTTTGGTAAAAAATCAAATGATGAGTTTTGATTTCTATTTTGAACTATTTATAGAAATATTATTTTAAAAGTAGGTTTTTTTCCTATAGTTCATATTTTTATATAAAAATAAAACTAATACCATATATTTTTTCAATGTGACAGGTCTATGGTCGTTTAAAGTTGTTTTTTCGCTCATATAGGATGGTTTTTGGTCAGTTCACATGCATTTTGCCTTTATACCTAATCCAACTTAATCCTAGCATTAACACTTTGACCACGAACTATTGTATTTTTAACCATTAGTACCTCGTTTATGCCATTGTTCTTCTGTGGATAAGACTTTCCTCACATGAGTATCTTCGTTTAGAACCCATTTATTTTCTTTCGATACTCATGTTGCAGTTGTCATAGGTTCAGGGGAGTCTTCTTAGCTATTTTTCACTCCAAATTGAGCCTCATTTTGTTCTCTTTTTACAAGCTATCCCTTTATAAGACTCCCCACCTTTATGGAGTTTCTTTAGGCCTGGGTATAACTCCTCAAAATAGAATTGATTGCCGAGTAAACTTGTCCATTCAAGCTCATTAAGAATATGTGAATGGGAATTCGCATTGGTGGTAGTTTATCTCTTTCTCGGACCATGTGGAATAATACGAGAAAGAATCACTGTCTTTTCTGCGGAATTGAGAAGAGTATTCTCAGGTATAGGTTTATCACTTTTTCGGAACTAAGGGACTAATTTTACGGAAAAGGAACACCTGGTATGAGCTCAGTTTTCTCTTTTTCATGCTCTGGACCTAAACATGAAAAAGATTCTGAGTGTACTTCATGTCTTTGTCATTCCCGTTAAACACTAAGAACAAAACATCGAGTTTATTGTTGTAATCCCCATTTCTCATACTCAAATGGATCTTTCCGAGTGATATTGATTTCCTTCACACTTGTAAAACTAAAGTTGTATGCTGCTCTTGAAGGAGCGTTGGGTAGGTGGTAATTTAACCTTTTTCGGACCTCCCCGACTAAGTATGAAAAATGTTCACCTTTTCTTCTACAAAAGTTAAGAGAGTCATTATGTGGTATGTTTTATACCTTTTCGGCGTCAGGAGACTAAATTGGACGAAAAAGGACTCCCCTGGAATCTTCTTCGGAGTTTTCAGAATCTCTAAACATGAAAACACCAAGTGAGCATGTACTAGTTTGGGCTCAAAAAATCCATGAATCAGTGACACTATCAAGCATTCTTCCCTCTTCTCTTCAAGCTTGTCAAAAATGAAGAGAGACTTGAGTTGACTTTCCTGGACTCGTTAAAATTTAACAGAAAAGATAAGGAAGAATTTTTCTTTTGGTTCTCATTTGGTGGAAGCATGTCCTCCGTGAACATAGCACTCTCTGTTTTTTTCGATACTCATGTCTCAGTGTTCACTTTTAGTTCAGCTATTACTTCGAGTTTATTACTCTTCCTCTTGTCAGTTATACCTGGGGAATCTGATCATGTCTCCTACATGACAGATAAGTCTAGTTGTACTATCTGTAAAGTTAAAAGCTTCCTTGGGTCATCTTTGTGTCGTGCTCACTGTTCAAGGATTTAGCTCTGCATCTGATCTATATCCTGATTCCATCATTGTCCTTTTGGTTATTACTTGCATATCCCTTCCTTTACCCAGTTCCTAGTCACTCTTGTGATCCATTGGAGGATCTATTTCCTTCCTCATCACAGTATGGTTTCTCATCAGCACTTCCTGATGACGAAGACCTAGAGTTTTTTGATGATCGTACCTTAGGATTCACTTTCATTATTCGTGAATTACTTTGCTTTAGTTGTCAATTATCACCTATTGGTTGACAATTTGTTGAATCCTATCCATGTTTGACTTCAATAACATCTATTCACATGGCCTGGATTGTACTGGTTCTTTCGTTTTTTGACGAAGACCTTAGGTTAATCTCTAAATCCTAATTTGCGCAAGATTATGTTGTGATCACTTACACAACTTTCAGATATTTGAAGACTCATCATTATTGTATAATATATTGTGGCTTCGATCCACCTTTGTAATATACGTGGTCTTGTACCTGTATCATATGATGTATTCAAATATTGTAAAGGAGCTAGTGTTTTAGTATATTGAAGATGGCATCCTCAGATATGACTTTATATATGACATTACTATGTATTTGTTTCAGGTACTTCCTCTGCTCCATTGGACTTCTGATTTCTCCAAGATAATGATTACAATGTATTTCGACTATCGTTTCCCTTTGACCTCACACATTAGGGGGCATCTGTTATCAACCCAAATGGCACTTCTCCGTTTGAGTGCTGACATTCCTTATGTTGGTACACAAAAGGACATATTAGGATTGAAGTTTTCCAAAACACTATAGATGGGCAAGACTTGGGATGCATTTACCTTTAAACCAGCTTGCTACATATTTTTTCTAAGTGTTGAGTTGCATACGCGACTATCTCCATTGCAACTCGCGTACTATATGAGACTATATGCATTGCAACCCGCGTACATCAGCGTACGCGAGTTTCCTTTAAGCAACTTGCGTGTCATATGTGAGTTGCCTATATTCATAGTCGTGTACACCTCTTTTTGACCTTAAAAAATATAAAACACGATTAATGGGGATTAGTTGGACCCGAATCATTAACTATCCCAACTGTTTCAATCACCCCAACCTTCGAAATTACTCTATTTCCCAAAGTATAAATAGAGGCCTTGGGGAGGGCATTAATCAATGAAGATTGGAGAGCAAAGTTATGCTGGTGGTATATCTTCAGAAGTATTGGAGCAGTAGAACTCAGAGTCCTTGTCTCAGAATCTGGGTTGTATTCTTATCTCATTCACTGATTGTTAATAAAGAGAATTCTTCTTCCAAAATTGTGTTAAGTCTCTTTCATGTATCATGGTTAATGAATATATTTGATTATGTATTTGACATATTGTTTATATAACCTCTTATATATACATGCATGAGATGGTACTTGGAGAATTTGCTCTTTACAGGTGAAAGAGGTGCATCCCTAGAAGCTTTGGAGAGAATAGGAGTGGGATAATATCAAGCTTGGATCAACCCTCGGTAATCGGGTAAGTCAAGACTTTCTTCCTATTCCCTTTCTATTCTCTGGTAAAGCTGAATTTCTGCAAGGTTAGTAGTAAGTTGGTAACGCCAGACCCTAGGTTACAAGGGTGCTTAATCCTAAAAAACATGTGATTATTATGTTCTTAGGGGTGTAGATTTCTATGAAATCTGCCAAAGTTAGCCAACAATCTTTCTTTTATGCTTGAAGGACAGCGACATACAAATTGAAGAGAGAAAGGATGAGCTTACTTGTTTTATGGCGGAGCTTAGTGTAGATCTAGTGCTGGATTTCAAGGGAGATTTCAAGAGTACACTCCTCATCTACCCACAATGTTTCTAGACCTCCGGAGGTGCCTCTAGCGCTGATGGCCTTCCCTGTGCCATGTCCCCTCAAATGGACGATTAAAACTGTTGACCATGCTAAGTTCCTAGGGGCTCAAGTTGTTATTAATTATTCCTCCTAGAATAATTTTTTACTAATAATTGTTCTAAGGCATGTATTTAATTTTATTTCAGCAATTTTATTTATTATGCACAATAAAGATGTGTAATTAAGGCTGCCATGTCAGGAGGGTGCATTGGGGAAAGCTAGTCAACTTTCCTTGGTAAAAATAAGAAAGTCCATGACAAAAGCAAACACGAGAATAAAGGGAAGTTTCCTAAAAGTAGAAAAAACAGACAGAGGTAAAATCGGGAAAGTATTTCAAAGGGGAGGGCTTAGTTTCCTCTTACGAGCTTAGAAAATATGTAAGAGAAAAGCATGAAAGTTTTTTAAGGAAAGAAAGAGTTTCCTTATTACCTAGGAAAAGTAGAAAGCTGTCATAACTCAAAAGAGGCAGCTTTTGACTAAGGAAGGGTGCAATTTCTAATTGTGAAGGATAATTTGGACTTGGAAACAATTCCACATGGTCCTACTTTCCTAATTTCCCAAAGGGGCACTTTTTTGGCTAGGGTTAGGTCACCCATGGGGTTGAATTGCTCTCACAGGTCACCATTGGACTCAACTTACTAAGCAGTTATCCATAATTCTATAAAAGATAAATTTGAACCCATTGCTTCAGTTTTGTTGATGATTTGATTTCTGAATTCTTATGTGAGAATTACTTCTGAGTGTTATGCCTCAGACTACTGGGAGATGAGCCCCATCCTTCCATTCCCCTCTCCTTCCATCCCCTTCTCTTCCATTGCAGGTGTGGAGCGCTAGCTTGCAGAAATTGAAGTATAATCAGAGTTATTTTCAGCCTCCATCAAGTTCATTTCAAGCTCCAGTGAAGCCCATGCTTCACCTATGCTCACAGCCCATTGCTGGTCATGATTCAGGTCTCCTGCCCCTTAATTTTGGAAGCATATTTGTAATTGTTAGTCAATAATTTAATTTCTATTCTATAGTGTCATTATATTTTGAACATTGCATTTATCAGGTCGAGATATCTCAGTGCCTAAAAAATATTATCTTAGTTTCATAAAAGGTTCCATTTTACCAATGTATGGGGGGATAGAGTGAATATGAGTGTTGTAATAAATAATTCATGACGGGGAGATGATTGAAATAATTATTTATGTTTAAAGAGATCATATTTATCTCTGTTATAAATTTCATGTTTTACATAATTGGATTTAAGCTGATTTAATAGCTTTTTTAAGACCCTAGCTAGATTACTAGTTTTACTAAAATTGATACAAAACATGCTCTGTAAACTCAAACTTAGCTCTGTAAATTCCTATGGGTTAGTAACAGACCTAAATTCCCATATCAATCTGCAGAACCATTTTTGGTTTGGGTCATACCACCCTTTTGCATCCTCCTATGCGCAGGGTTTCTGTTGACCAAGATTGCCAGAAATCCCCAAATTCACCCAAAACACCTTAAAATTTCCAGAACCTCAGAAAAATATTTAAATAATTTTTTTTATGTTAAATTGATTTTGTAACAAACCTCTTCAAGTTTCTCTAAGCCTATGGTTGAAACATAACGAACTACTCTCCTTAGTTTCACGATTTGGCTGCCCAGAAGCGTGGTAGTAGGTTTCCGTGGTGCGAATTATGAAACCTAAATGGAACCATATATAAATGTGTTAGGGGAGAGGAAATTCCATGTCTGATATAGCTTTTTTTGCTTCCCACTGATCACTCTTGTCCTTTGTAAAATATCCCAGAACAAACGCTTGTTTTTCCCAATCCAAGAAGGCTCTGTGTGAACCGATTAAATTTCAGAATTATTTAAATAAAATTACAGAATTAAAGTGTTCAGGTCTGCACATCAAACTTAGGAAATTATAGTGGTATTAGAGCACTTTCCTTGGCTCATCCCGTGGAAAGTAACTCTCAGTGGAAAAGTAGCTCAGTAATATCTTCAATTTGCAGTTATGGAATTAGTTTCATTCATGGGAGATTTAGAATTTGTGTTGTATGAAGAAGAGCATTAAAAATGGATGATCAAGAAGATTTAAGAATTTTGATGCAAATAACATTGAAAGGGCTGACATATGTATCCCAAAGCATCATTCAGTCATATCAAGAGACTAGAGAATTCCTTGCCAAGCAGTTGGGAAGCAAACATGGAAAAGGGAGTAGCAGTGTCTCTCAGCATGAATGAAATAAATATGGAGAGTATATGTTTTCAAAAACATTAACACATTCTTTGAATACCAATGTAATGTCCCAGTTTTGACCCTATTACATTAGATGTATATGATGTTTATATTGTAAATGATCAAGGTGTGGAGCTAAAGGCCAAGGCCCCACCATTGATCGGTTATGCTATGTTTTGGGATTTAAATTTGTCACCGATTGTATATCGGGGCATGCGGCCTATATTATGTTTGGCATCATGTAAATACACATCTATAATTAATTAAATGAACCCAACCAGATACGCTCGTGGAAACTAAATCGAAAGGGGCATGATTTTCACAAGGATAAGGATGTGGGGGAAATTGTCAACTTTAGCCAAAAGGGGGAAAATCCATGTGTCATCTTCCTTTGTTTTATTCCAACCACCTTCAATTAATAATTTTTGCTGGTAGCTGAGGGAAGTTATGGAAGTTAATTGTTTTGGGAGTGGGGTGGCAGGACTGTCAGTCCATGCCTCCACGCACAATCCACCCATAGTTGACTTTTGAATGGAAAGGAAAAACGCACTCTTCACCCCACGCCTGTGCTGAACACCCACGCCCTCCAAATTTGCATCCTTGCCATTGTTGCTCATCTTCACGCAGGGAATTGTTGCTGTTACTCTCGCACATAAAATTTTGCGTCCTCTCAGCTGTTGTTGTTCACCCACGCGCCCAGGAAGAGCTGTTCATTCCTCACGGGGTCTGATTGTTTCTCTCACACACAGGAATTTTTGGGTTTTACCCACGTGATTTTATTTTGCGGATTGGTGGACGGTGCAGCTGTGTCTTTGCCTCACGAGCTAAACTGTGGATTTGGCGTTGATTGTTACTCATGCCCAGGTCAGAATTTTGTTAATTTCTTTTACCGCGTGGTCTGTGTAAGTCTCCCCGTGGCTTCATTGTCTTGAAGGGACTGCTGATTTTTCCCTATTGTACTTGGGTTGCTATTGTGTTTGAGAATTGTTGTAATTCGCTTGAGAGTCGTTTTGGCCACAATAGGGCCAAGAACGACTCAGGAAATCGTTTTCCCTGTTTAGGCTGTGATAACTGGTTGGTTGCCTGAGTGCAATGGTTGGTCTTCGGACTGTATTGGGAGCAAGGATGTTGGCTTAGATTTTCTTGATAAACCTGGTGGCTGGAAACCACACAGACAGAGCTAGAGGGCTGGCCTTCTTCTCCATAACCCATGAATAGCACTGGAAGGGAATGCAGGGCCTGAGGGACTGTGTAGCAGAGAAGGGACTGATTCCTTGTGTTGGGTGTGTTTGGGTGTCTTAGAGGTCAGGCTAGTTCTGGTGTAGGTGTTCTTGGCTCCGTAATGAGCTCACCAGCTTAGCAATTCGCCTTCTCCAGCTCCTTAATTTCCTGATAAACCTAAATCTATTGGCTTAGCTGTGTGTTTTGTCTATTCCTGGCTATGTGTAAGCCTGCTAGTTCCCTTATTCCTTGGAGAATCATGCCCAGCTTGGGGGTGGCAGCGCTGCTGAGAGATTAAGGAGCACGCTGGCCTATGGTTGGGTGGAACGTTGCAGCGATGTAACTGGTTGCGGAACAAACTCATCTTAAGATAAGTGATCCTGTATTTTACCTCTACAATTCTATATTTACTGCTAATGATATGATGAAAATGTGAATGAATGCTTGTTCAAATGCATGTTGATTCCACTGTGCAAGATAAATAATCATAGCTGTGCATAACATATAATTGTAGCTGTGTATGATTAATGAGGGTATATGTGCATCTTCCACTGTATTGCATGTCTTTATCAACATTCTATTTTAGCATTTCAGCATTTTATTTATGCCTGTACATGTTCATGGGCGGTTAGCCCGGGTGGTCAATGATTGAGTCGCATCTTCCTTGCCGGTCGGAGGCATGGGGACGTGACAACCAATAATCCATCAAGAAAGGAACTAAGTTGTTCCACTTCTCAAAGTAAAGGGGAAGAAAAGAGGACCAAAAGTGAAGATTCATTAGAGCCATCTGTACATGGTTTCTTTGAGAGATTATTTGGGTTTTCCCCAAAGAGAGATCAGCCTATTTGCAACATCCATGAGGATGATGAGTCACTAAATCCTTCGTCAGAAGGAGATGGAGAATATCCATGCACAACTAAAGATCTAACAGTCCAACATCTAGTTGTTGGTAACGTGGAAGGTGAAATGACTCCAAATTTCTTTGTGGCTGATTTCAAGATAAGTACATAAGAGATGGGGCAGATTGATGATGGTGAGATATCTTTTGGATCTGATCCAAAAGAGAAATACAATTCATATTTACAGTCACCCCTTGAGCCTCACAAGGGAGCAAAAATTGAGCACATCTCAGTAAGGTGTGAAGCAGAGAAATGTGTGGGTGAACAAGCAATCACAATTCCACCATGATAAGGAGGAGAACATAACACATGGCGAGTTAGTAAATTCTAATTTTTATGTGTCATTTTGTAAGTCTGATATGGAAGCCACTTCCAGTGAAGAGTTCAGAATGGTTGAGCCCCCTAGTGACGAGGTTCATAATTCTGGTGTAAAAAATGAATGCAGTATGAAGGATGAAACTTTGAGAGAATATCTTTCTGGTGCACCAAGGATGAATGAGCACTTAAGTTGCAGCCCAAATTATGTTTTTGAGGACTTAAAATATGAATATATTTCAGAAACAACATATGGATCAGATTTTAAAACCTCGAGTGCACTGCATGAAATTGATTTGGTGATGGAAAATAAAGAGGAGAAACATCTACAAGAACCTCATCTTCTTGCAGGGTCATTGAAGATGGATGAACAGAAGAGCCAAGAGGCCCTGAAAATTCTCCATGACACTCATGCTTCAATGTCAAAGATGTGTTGGGAAGCTACTTTAATGGAAAACCAATCTTCCTTTGAAGCCATAGATAATATCCAGAAAGCAATGTCCACAATCAAAGGTAATTTCTCACAATTGCTTTCAAATAAAAATGACATGTTTGAGCTTGTTGAGTTATTGCGGGAAGCATCACTGCATGATGAAGAAAGTATTTGCATATATGAAGAAGAGAACTACAAGCTCAAAGGTGATTTGTTGGCCACCCAAGATTCTTTGAGATACACTCAAAGTGCCCTCTTAGAATCACAAATGAAGATAGAACAATTCCAACAAGACTGGAAAGAATTGACTGAATCCTCTATATTTCCTGAGAGTCATCCCTTTTGGGTAAATGGCATGGAGGAACCTCATGATTGGGTGGACCATGAGGAGCATTCTATTTGGTATGCACTTAAAGAGTGTGTAGAACAGTTTTATGAGAACCAAGCACTTGATTTCTTTCCAAGAAAACTTGAGTTGTTCCTTGAAGATAGACACTCTCCCATGGAAGAGTGGGATGAGAGCACCCAATTTCGGCCAGCCAATAATGAAAATGTTCTAGCCATAAGTCTAATTACTGAAGGTTGCAAACATGCAAATAAGGTTCATAGTTCTTTCCCACATGTCGTAGATTTAGAAACACCAATGGGGAATGAACAGTGGGTGATTTTGTTTTTTGGTTTGTGTCGCATGCACAACAGGGGGATCATGATTTGTCCCCATGGGAGCTAGATCCTATTGTAGAAGAGATGGATCATTATAGATCATATAAATCAGAAAGAAATATCTCTGATTCATCCATTGGATGGTTGGATAGAGGAATCACTGAAGAGGAAAATATGGAAGGTAAAAGTTTTATGTCTTGTTGCAAGAAAATTGTTTTTAATATTGCTGATTTTTCTATGATTTACAAGCAGTAGAAAAGGCATGTGTGTGCAGCCACTTTTGAAAAGAAGGCATCATATCTACACATACTTTCAATGTGTGGTTCAATTGATGGATTTTTTCACCCTTGGATCAATGGTAGAGAGTTGAACCATTGGATGAAGAGTTGAGTTCCATAGAGACATATTTGGAATGAAGACCTTGGGAGGGAAATTTTTGTATTTCTGCAATAATTCTTTTGTTATGACTGACATTGTCTTGACATGTGAACAGCAAAAAATAATTATTTTGCAGCTATTGTATACTTCCCATACACATGCACATGAGGTGCATTCTGATTTGCATGTGCTTGAGGAGTTTGAGGTCAAACAATATGAATATCAAACACTTGCATGGTTCCTAAGAGATTATGAGTTGCCTCTAGGAAAATGTTGTACAATTTTGGAGGAAGCACATGATAACACTGTCACTCAGAAAACTAATGGAGGAATTTGTGGATCCATTATCTTGATTGATGAGCATTGTAGGGGTTTGGATCACAATTCTTCACCCCACACTTCTATTTTAGCCACATCATGTGGGGATGAAAATTGGGTGAAACGATTTTTTCTGTTGATGCCACAAGAGGAGTATGATACTTTCACTCTTCCAATTGAGGTATTGATGGTCAAACCACATGGTTTGACAAGTGCATTAGTAGTAGCTGAATTATTCCCACCTGAATCATTTAGCATGAAATTTTGTCCATCCATTGATTGGGTGGCTAGACACATGATTGAGATGTGTGCACTGGAGGGTAAAAATCTTGCTTGCATCAATGGAGATACATTTGACACATCAAAGAAATTGTATGAGCAATGGAATGAGCATGTATGACTGATATATGATGCTTTCACTATACATGGAGGGGCATGGGATAACCTCTTGTGTATTCATAACAACAGTGAAGTGAGTTCAGTGCTATCTTGCACATGGATTTTCATACTTTAGAGAGGCTCAAGATGATTTGGTCCCGCATTAAGGAATTCCATGTCTGGTGGGATTGTTTAAAAAATGTTCAGTTTGGCATGAGGAGAGATGAGCTCCCAGTATGGTGGTATGATTTTCATAACCTCATTTTCCTCCTCTACAATGATAAAATTTTCTTTGTTTTTATTGATGGGTCGAAGGAGGAAGATAAAACCATGGCATCCAGGCATTCTTAGGAATGGAAGAGTTCAAAAGGCGGCAGAAAAATTTGGGTCCTTGCAGAGGAGGCAGTGGGATTTGGGAATTCTACTCAGTTACTTTAACTGTGTTGGAAATTTTGCTAAAGGAAGTGGCATCAGAAAAATGGCTATGATCAGAGTGGTGCAGTAAAAACATGGTAGAAAAATTTGCAACACTCTGTGGTGCTTCTGCTTGAGGACAAGCAGATTTGGGAGGGGAGGATTGTCATGTCCCCTCAAATTGACCATTAAAAGTGTTGACCATGCTAAGTTCCTAGGGGCTCAAGTTGTTATTAATTATTCCTCCTAGGATAAATTTTTACTAATAATTGTTCTAAGGCATGCATTTAATTTTATTTCAGCAATTTTATTTATTATGCACAATAATGATGTGGAATTAAGGATTCCATGTCAGGAGGGCGTATTGGGGAAATCTAGTCAACTTTCCTAGGTAAAAATAAGAAAGTCCATGACAAAAGCAAACATGAGAATAAAGAGAAGTTTCCTAAAAGTAGAAAAACCAGACAAAGGTAAAATCAGGAAAGTATTTCAAAGGGGAGGGCACCGTTTCTTCTTATGGAGCTTAGAAAATATGTAAGAGAAAAGCATGAAAGTTTTTTAAGGAAAGAAAGAGTTTTCTTATGACCTAGGAAAAGCAGAAAGCTGTCATAACTCAAAAGAGGCAGCTTTTGACTAAGGAAGGGTGTAGTTTCTAATTGTGTAGGATGATTTGGGCTTGGAAACAATTCCACATGGTCCTACTTGCCTAATTTCCCAAAGGGGGTGCTTTTGTGGCTAGGGTTAGGTCACCCATGGGGTTGACTTGCTCTCATAGGTCACCATTGGCCTCAACTTACTAAGCAGGCCATCCATAATTCTATAAAAGATAAATTTGAACCCATTGCTTCAGTTTGGTTGATGATTTGATTGCTGAATGCTTATGCGAGCTCTACTTCTGAGTGTTGTGCCTCAGACTACTGGGAGATGAGCCCCAGCCTTCCATTACCCTCTCCTTCGATCCCATTCTCTTCCATTGCAGGTGTGGAGCGCTAGCTTGCAGACATTGAAGTATAATCAGAGTTATTTTCAGCCACCATCAATTTCATTTTGAGCTCCAGTGAAGCCCATGCTTTACCTATGCTCACAGCCCCTTGTTGGTCATGATTCGGGCCTCTTGCCCCTTAATTTTGGAAGCATCTTTGTAATGGTTAGTCAATAATTTAATTTCTGTTCTGTAGCATCATTATCTTCTAAACATTTCATTTATCAAGTCGATATATCTCAGACCCTAAAGAATATTATCTTAGTTTCATAAAAGGTCCCATTTTACCAATGTATGGGGGGATTGAGTGAATATGAATGTTGTAATAAATAATTCATGATGGGGAAGTGATTGAAATAATTATTTATGTTCAGAGAGATCATATTTATCTATGTTATAAATATCATATTTTACAGAATTGGATTTAAGCCGATTTAATAGCTTTTTTAAGACCCTAGCTAGATTACTAGTTTTTAATAACTAGTTTTACTAAAATTGATGCAAAATAGGCTCTGTAAACTCAAAATGAGCTCTGTCAGTTCCTGTGGGTCAGTAATAGGCATAAATTCTCATATAAATCTTTAGAACCATTTTTTTTGGGTCATAGCACCCTTTTTCATCCTCCTCTGCGAAGGGTTTCTCTTGACCAAAATTGCCAGAAATCCCTAAATTCACCCAAAACACCTTAAACTTTTCAGAACCTCAAAACACTGTTTAAATACTTTTTTTATGTTAAATTAAGGCTGTAACAAAACTCTGCAAGTTTTCTGAAGCCTCTGATTGAAACATAACGAACTACTCTCCTTAGTTTCACGGTTGGGCTGCCCAGAAGCGTGGTAGTAGGTTTCCGCGGTGTGGATTCTGAAACCAAAATGGCACTAGATCTAAATGTGTTAGGGGAGAGGAAATTCCATGTCTGACATATCTTTGTTTTCTTCCCACTGATCACTCTTTTCCTCTGCAAAATATCCTAGAAGAAACCCTTGTTTTTCCCAATCCAAGAAGGCTCTGTGTGAACCGATTAAATTTTAGAATTATTTAAGTAAAATTACAGAATTAAAGTGTTCAGGTTTGCACACTAGACTTAGGACATTACACCCTGCTTTTTTCTTCCACTTTTTACTACTGATCTGAAGGAGGGAATCCCCTTCAATATTATTCTTTTGGATTATGAGGATCTCGGGGGTTTCTATTTTTAGAAGGTCTTTTACTGCTTTGGCTTTCGTAGGATTCCCCAGTTCTCTGCAATTCCAAGAGACCAGCCGTATTATTTGCTAAGATTGGGGTGGGTTGGACCTCCCTTGGGAGGTATTGTTATAGTGTTTCTCCCCATTGTCATTTCGATTGTAGCTTGGCTGCCATGTAATTTTTGCATCTCTGCTTCTTCCTCTCGGGAATCCCTGTGGGATTTCCTCCCTGCTTTTTTAGATGTCCTCTTGAAGGACTCATCCTTCGATGACCCTAAGGATTCCAAAGGTTTTTTCCTTGCTAGCTCAACATAGGAAGGCGAGGAGAAGGTCCCAACTGGATATCCCAGATGGGGTGCGTTTGTCACTTCCTTCTCAGCTGTTGGGGGAGGGGGCTGCCGTTCATTCTCCTCCGTAAATGTTTCAATGTTGTGTTTTGATACCCTTAGTGATTCAAAGGGGTTTTATTTCGCTTCTGTCCTTAGCTAATCTTTGCTTCCCTTCTCTTGTTCCTGCATTACTTCTGGCACCTCAAATCACACGGACATTTCTTTCCCCTTTTTGCTACTATTCGTCCTTGCCGAGGAATATTTCTGTGCCTGGTTCCATTGATCTTTGTTTTTGTTTGCCTCTTCTTCAGCCTTCTTCTTGCAGTATCTCGCAAAGTGTGCATGGTCATGGAAATGCCTGCATTTGAAGGAGAGTTACTTGTATTCCAGCTCTTGGATGTGTGACCAATATGAGACCGTTAAGTTGATTTCTTATGGTATCCCTAATTCCAGATCATTTTTCACACAGATTCTCACACAAGAGTACTGGTCCTTTCTCTCACTCTATCTATGTATTTCTCGAGGGTGTTTCCAATGGTTTCCAGAGTCTTTGGGTTCCAGGAGTGCAGTGGTAAATGGGGAAGGTGCACCCACACCGGGACAACCGACGAGACAACTTGCATTGGGTCGAAATCTGGGGTCCATTTATTCAAATATAAACCTCGGGGACCCATGAAGTAGGGTCCATTCTTGAATATGAGGCTTCTGTCATCTTCTTCTTCGAACATGAATACGAAGAATCCCTTGCCTACAGAGTAGCTTCTGATACTAGCTTTTACTAACGATCCCCAATTCCTCTATACCCATGCATCTACCACCTTGGGAGAGGGACACAAGCCTTTGAATTGTCCAATGAGACCCCATCCTAAAAAATTTAGAGCCGATCTGCACGTTTCTTCAGTTGGAAGGGAGACCGTAGGGATGCTATCCATCTTTTTCACGAATTTTTGCTATGTCTCATTCAATTTACGTTTTCCGCAGCTTGCTATGAGTTTTTGGAAAGTCACTAGCTTTGGTGGATTAGACGTAGAGCCTTCGGGGTCCCCATCTGGGCCCATGAAGCTAGGGAACGTAGTAGCAGGAGGCTGCTGCTAGGTCGACACTGTGCAGGGGGCGATCAACCCAAGGAGGTCACGTGAGCTAAGCCAGGTGAGCCAACGATTTTTTTTCTTCTAATATATATATATTTTAATATAAAAATAAAAATACCACACACACACACACACACACACACACACACACACATATATATATATATAACATTAGATTAAAGTTATTTTTTAAGAAAACATTACATTACATTTAAAAAAACATCACATTAAAGTTATTCAAGAAAATAAAACGTATATTAAAATGTATTTTAAAGGAGAGGGGAAAACATTACATTACATTTAAAAAAAACCACATCAATGTTTGTTTGTTTGTTTTTTTTGACTAGGAGAATCGACAACTGGGGTCGGGCTGGTACTCACGTGACATGGGGTCCAGGGATCCAATATCGCTACCACTATAAACCTAGGTGTAACCATAATGTCCGAACCATGGCACACGGGTTAATTTGGGGGGGATTTGAACACGAAACCTTCCATTTACAAACAATTCCATTTACCACTTGCTCTGCCCCCCCACGGGAATGTTATTCAAGAAAATAAAACGTGTATTAAAATGTATTTTAAAGGGTAGGGGATATGTTAAATGGGGGAGAGGTCGATGCTGAGCATCGAGCCCCTCCTCGCTAGCCACCACTTTGGAGTGGGGGAGAGCTCGACGCCGAGCATCGTGCCCTCGCTCACTAGCCACCGCATTGGAGTGGCACCACTCGAAGTCGAGCATCGAGCCCCTGCTCTCTAGCCACCACTTTGGAGTGGGGGAGCGCTCGATGCCGATCATCGTTCCCCCGCTCCCTATCCATCGCTTTGAAGTGGCACCACTCCAAAGCGATGGCTAGCGAGCGGAGGCTCGATGCTCGACATCGAGCTCTCCCCCATTTAACATATCCCCTCTAGTCGTTAACGTAACGACACTAACATTAACCCACGTTTTATTGTTTTTAATAACTTAAATGTAATGATTTTAAAAATCTCCCACCATTTAACGTATCCCCTCCTCTCGATAACAAAACCCATTAACATACGTTTTATTTTTTTTAATAATGTAATGATTTAAAAAATAACTTTAATGTAATGTTTTTTAATTTAATTTTATTAATTAAAAAGATATTTTTTTAATATTTAATATTTTATGTTTTTGTATTTATGTTTTTGTCTTTTAAAAGTTTTTTAAGTTAAAAAAAGAGTTATTATTATTTTTTAATTTTTAATTTTAAAGTGTTTTCTTAATTATATTATTTAATTAAAATTGGTTTTTTGGTTTTGTTTTTAAAGTGATTAAAAATATATATACGTATTTTTATAAGGCTATGTATGGTTTTGAAATGCCTGCAACTATAATCCGACCGAAGAAAGGGGTGCTACTAGTAGCATCTCTTTCCGATTCAAAGGTTGATCTTGACATTTTTGTTACAATAACATCGACTGCGAAGGCCATGATTTCGAACATGATGTAATTCTAACCCCGAATAAAAACACTTGTGATTTTCAAGAACCATTTTTTTATTTAGGGGTTGATTTAAGGTTTTAATTGCATTGACACTAGTTGAGGTTTTCAAAAACTTGTAATTTAAGCCTTAAAAAAGGGGTGCTACTAGTAGCATTACTTTTCAATTTTGAGGTAAAAATAGACACTAAATGCAACCTATAAAAAAATGAAAACTATTTAGAGTTTTCGTCAGGTTGTATAATGTGTTTGAACGCTATATGAAATTTGGAAGATATCCTTAGTGCCACAAAGCTATGCAAAATCAAGAAGGAATCCATCACAACGCCACAAAGCTATGTGAAATCAAGAAGGCATCATTCTTAGTGTCACAAAGCTAAGTTGCACAAAACATGGAAAAGTTTTTGAGTTTCCGAAACAAGGACATCTAGAAGCTTGTATTAATCTTGCACATTGATCAAGGAACAAAGAATCAATCTCATCAAAGAATAGTCAACAAATACTCATGAAATGGTGTTAATCGGAACCGTAATTGGTTTCCTCTCTGTATCTTTAATAAAGAATGAATGGTTACAATACCAATGTCAAGCAATAGCTTGAATTCATGAGGAATTCGAATACCTAAGGAGGCAATTCGAATTCAATGAGTGAGTCTAGCTTAACTGACTCTAAACCATTGGTTCACACTCAGTTAACCACTTAACCAAAACCCTAATTGACTCACCAAACCCTAACTAAAGTCGAAGTGCAATAAATGACTGAATCTCAACTGAAGGAGATCAAACACATGTCATAGCAAGCCAACCATCAAGTGCTAGTGCTCCATGAATTCAATGAACCCCGATGAGGTTAATTGAAGCTGAACTGACCATTAGAAGTTGGTGGAGGCACCCTGTTGACTCCAGATCATTAAATAATAATAAATAATCATTAAATAATATATTTAATGAGAGGAGGCACCTTAACTGACTGGTTGAACTGATAGTAACCATCAGTTAGCAATTAGGTGCATTAATATCACTCAGATCACCCTCGGAGTTCTCTAGTTAGCCTCCTTGACTGTAGGAGAAGGCTAAGTTAGCCTTCTTTACTGTAGGCAGTCGTGGGTGTGACTGGATGATGGAAATTAATGCTCCACTGATGTCAATTAATGTCAATTATACATAGGATAGTGGTTTAACTAGGCCAACTTGACCAAAAAGAGTGTGTATGATGGTAAATGTCTCAAACACCCCCCCTTAAGCTATACTCAGGAAGAGTTAGAAAACATAGATGCATAAAAATGCTAGGGCCCCGGAAACTAAGGCCATAGGTCACCCTGTACAATGCTGAAACTGAAACAATGCTCAAAACAAACTAAGTGAGGAAAAGAGGGAAAACCCAGTGGGAAAAACCTCCCCTCAAGCTGAATACTGAAAGTAGTCTGGATCACCCTGATGAACTCACCCCCAACAATGAACGGAGGTAAGTGAACTTCTTTTCTAAAAAGCTCTTGGTGAAGATGTCTGCAATCTGCTCATCAGTCGGGCAGTATTGTAGAATGATGGTCCTGTCATGCACTAGCTCCTTGATGTAGTGCATGTGAATCTCTACATGCTTGGTCCTCTTCCTAGTAACTGGATCCATGGATATCTTAATAGCACTCTGGTTGTCACAAAAGAGGACAGTGGACAAAGTACTACCAAGATCAAACTCTGAAAGAATGTCTTGCAACCAAACTGCTTGGATGCAAGCATTCATCACTCCTCGATACTCGGCCTCTGCTGAAGATAGTGCTATGGTATCCTACTTTTTGCTTGACCAGCAAATGGGGCCACCACCAAACATGAATACATATCCAGAAGTTGACTTCCGATCAATAGAATCACCCACCCAATCGGAATCTGTGTATCCAACCAGCTCTAGCTCGAAGTCTACAACATAGTGAATGCCGTAGGTCCTGGTTCCCTGAATGTACTAAAGGATCCTCTTGGCTACCTTCCAATGAATATCATGAGGCTTCTGCATGTATCTTGATACAACATTCATGGCATAACAAATATCAGGCCTAGAATGTGTCAAGTACAACAAGGTACCAATCAGCTGTCGATAGATAGTGCAGTCCATGGGAGGTGTGTGTTTTCCTTCTTCAAGGTTGATTCCTGAAAGGAAAGGGAATAGTGCAGGCCTACATTCAGCCATTTTAAAATTGACTAATAGGTCTAAAATGTATTTGGACTGAGTGACCATAATCCCATCAGAATTTTTCTCGATTTTGAGCCCCAAAAATTGTTTTAGAAGCCCCAAATCACTCATTTCAAAGGCATTGCGAAGAGCAGTTTTGATGGCTGAAATGGAGGCAACTGTGCTACCTGTGATAAGTAAGTCATCAATATATAAAACAATGATAATTATATGACCATAATTCTGCTATAAATACACATTTGGATCTGATCTACATCTCTGAAAGTTTTGCGAGAGAAGGAAGGCATCTACCACTCTTTTGGGGCCTGTTTTAACCCGTATAGTGACTTCTTTAGCTTGCAAACCAAAGATGGATCAGTGATGTATCCCTCAGGCTGCTTCATGTATATCTCCTCATGAAGATCTCCATGCAGAAAGGATGACTTAACATCCATGTGATGCACCTCCTAGTGCTTGGATGCTGAAATAGCCAAAACAAGGCGGATGGAGTCCATTTTTGCAACCGGTGCAAAGGTATCATGGTAGTCCACTCCTTGGACCTGAGAGAAACCTTTTTCTACTAGAATTGCCTTATATTTGTAGGTGCTTCCATCAGCATCAGCCTTTGTCTGAAACGCCCACTTGCATTGAACCAATTTCCTTCCCAGAGGAAGAGAAACTAGCTCCCAAGTAGTGTTTTTCTGAAGAGAATTCATCTCTTCATCCATGGAAACTTGCCATATCGGATCATTCCGAGCATGGTAGTAGGATTTTGGATCTAAAATAATCATCAAATAGCAATTTTTAGACAACAAATTATGAGAACAAGAGAGCGCAATACCTGCTCTTTGGAAATCAGACTGGGTTCTCCTTGGATCATCTGGATTTCCAATGTTGTCTCCTGCGGAGGAAAGTGTCTGTTGGGCCCATGTTGGAAGATGATTTTGCACTTCAGGTTCTGATTCAGCATCTGATGATTTCTTCACACTGATATCAGAAATTAGAGGATCCAAATCAGGGTCATCACCCCCAATTTCATCATCCAAATACTCAGTAGAATAGGAAGGAAATTCGGCAGTTTTCTCCTTCACTAGTTCCACCTCTTGAAGAGGCTCATCGAACTTAACACTTATATCGATGATGATTTGTTTGTTCTTGATATCCAGCATATTGATGTAGACACTGAGAGGGGGGAGGTGAATCAGTGTATAGCTTTTTATTACTTTTTCAACTTTTATAATCAACAACTTATTCAATATTATGCATTGTCACATTATCATTATATGACCATCATCATTGTTATCATCATCATCACATAGAAAGCATAGCAACACAGTACACAAGATTTTTACGTGGAAACCCAAGTCCTGGGGGGATAACCACGGAAGCCTTTTTAAAATAGTTTTCCAGAAATAACTGGAAGGAGGCAACACCCCCTTATTACAAAGACTTCAATTTCTCCAGCTTCAACTGGAAGGAGGCTACGACCACCTTGATTTACAGGCTACGACCTGAAGGAAGCTGCCACTCCCTAGTTTTTCGGCTTCCACCGGAAGGAGGCTACGACCTCCTTTCCTTGCCCCGTCCTGCCACCCTTATATGAAGATAGAAACTGAACTACTGAACCACAAACTGCACTGATCCTGCGGACCTGCTATCCAACACCTGTATCACACTGCACAATCTAAACCACACTACACAACCACTTTCACTGCTCATCAACTGTCCACTGCTCATCAACTGTCCACTGACCACTGCACCACAACTTCTCCACACTACTCATCGACATGCGCAATCTAGCTGTACCAATCAAGTTGTTGTTCACATCATCTGAATCAATCAATCTGAATTCAACCAACTGTGTACCAGACCACCTGGGTCAAACCAACTGCTCATACTACTCAGCCAATATAAGTCAGACCAAATGCACATGCAGTAGCCTGTGCTAATGCTGCACAACTGATCCAATGTACTCACTCCTAATTACCACTATTCATCATTGTACTATATAATTCCATACCATCACACATTGTGTTTTCTTCATACATCACTGAGTATCACTTGTTTTGCTGTAGATGACCCAAGACTTGTTCATTCATGAGCTGTCCATGTCATTTGTCATTGCTGTGTATTTTCTGAGTGGCTGCCACAATACACAGTCCATCCTTCTTCAATTTGTCTGCTGCTGTAGAATTCCCTTAGTCCATCTTCTCTCGCAATATGTTAAGGCATTCTTCTGCATAAAACTTTTCTGCTATAGAATTGTCAAGATCTCTATCAGCACATACTGTGTCTGAAACAACTTGAGTTTGCTCTTCTTAAACTGCTGTCAAGAACCCACTAAAATTAGTCTGCTACTGCTGAAAATCTCAGCTAATATTTCTGAGTCATACTGCTGTAATATCCTCCAAAAAAATAACTCTGTCCCTTCAACCATCGATCATCAATATAAAGTTCTGCTGGCAATTAAGATCTTCCTGGAGCCGAAATGAGAAGAATAAAGATGCAATCTCAGTGTAATCAGATTCAAACAAGGTGTTCCTGTGAGCTGCTATCATGAATCTTCAGTCCATAAAAAAAAAACTCAGTCCCACTCCGTATGTGCAGTTCCTCGGCGTATTTGCAGACCCCCGGCAACAAAAACTCCAGCCAGCGAATTTCCAAAACTCTGAGATGGCCGTGAATTTCCAGAAATCTGTGTAGCCCCTGAACATGGAAGAATTTAAGCTCTGCTGGAAATTACCAAGTCCGGTACAGCACGAAGCAAGAAACCGTCGAGCCAAGCCAGTTGGTTAAGCCAAATTATCACCCAAATTGCCTGAGGAAATCCAAAAGACGATAAGACGGAAGTTGAACCCTCAGCAGCACAAATCTTGAATGTGATGTTTAAGCCGCGAGGTTCGTATAAATCTTGCTCGATCTGAAAATCCTCTCTTCTGACGTAATGGATTGCCCTCAAATCAGATGCTGAGAGACTTCGGAGTCACAATTGCCACCTTAGATCACTTCAAGAACCCTAAATTTGTGCACAGCTCGTTTTCCAGACATGATAATTGCAGCGCTTGTGTTAAGCAAACTTTCTCAACATACAGGGATGCAAATGGACGGAGAAAGCAGCTTCTGTTAGCTAGACATTAACTGTGGTGCCTTGGACAGTAGTGACAATGATCGCTGAAATTTTCGACAGTCGGGTGGGGCGTACGAGACTCAAAAGAGGTTGCTGCTTTAAATTAGCCAAAATTTCCACGGCAAACAAAAAAAATGATACCTGTATTTTCATCATAAGTCCAGAGCTGATCTCTTAACAAAGAAAGGTATAGCTATATTTATATGGAGAATTAAAATGATCGGTTTCCTTAAATTAGTGAATAAATTTGTCTAATTTTATTTTAGAATGAACATTTTCCTAATTTTAGTGAATTTAATATTGAAAAAGATATTTTTAAACATTTAAAAATTTTATTATTATTTGTTAAACTATTTAAATAATTATTTTATTTATTAAAACTTTTTTAAAATTTGATTTTGGACTTTTCAATGTTTTATTGAATTAGTATATAAAATTTTTATCTATTCAACTCTTTTAAAATGTTTTATTTATTAAAATCCCCTTTTTAATATTTGATTCATTAACACAACTTTTTAATTAAAAAATTTATTTATTAACTTTAATATTTTGATTAAACCAACTTGACCACTCTCCAGGTAGTTCAGGGCTTTTGACATTGTCCCAAGGCCTCCAAGGGCTTTAGAATTGGGCTTGGGAAAACTCAAAATGTCTCCTCTTGACACAGACAACTACAAACCAAACGTTAACCCTTAGGGGCTCCACAAGGGGCACCAAGACTCAACTGTAGGCATCAATGACCAGGCACTGTTGGCATCAATGACAACTTAATCAACAATCTCCCCCTTTGTCATTGATGACAACACTCAGGCTCCCCCTATTCACAACTTCTCTCCCCCTTTGGCATCAATGGCAAAGGGAACATCCTTTGACAATACAGCTCCCCCTCAGGGAATGCTCCCCTTGTCAACAACTTCTCTTCCTTTTTGCATCAATGGCAACGAGAACTTTCTTTAGCAATACTGCTCCCCCTATCACTGGGCACTGCTGCTGCTTATATGCTAGAACCAACTACTGTAGGATAATCAAGTACATAGCTCCTTTTACACTTCATAACACTGATCGATAGTCTTCAAAATGGTATTGTGTTTTTCCCAATATTTTCATCATTTCTGTTTTGATCATTGGTGCAATATACTGACTTTATTTTCCATACTTTGGTAGGCTGATCACTGTTCATAACATTCGGTTGAACTTGCTTTCTTCTCCAAACTTTAACTTCTCCCTGCATCCTGCAATGTTTCGCAAAATGACCATAATGATAACAATTATAACATTGAATGGAAAACATACCTTGATTTATATCTGGAATTATTTTGTCATGAGTTCTGCAATGGATGGCTTTGTGACCATAGTTGTTACACTTGTAGCAGTGACCATTAAACATCATGGGATATCCCTGAGCAAAGGATCTTCTTTGTGATGCAAGTTCTCTGTTTCTATTCTTCCTTGAATCTTGCTGATCATGGGATCTATTGAAAATATCTGTATAACTATTAGCCTTTTCTTATTTTCCCCTGGAACTTTCACTTTCTTCAATGTTCTTTTCAATCTTTGAATTTGTCTTCAACTGAGCAACTGCCTTGTTCAGATCTTCCTTTAGAGAGAGGATCTTCAATTCTTGCTTTTGACAAATTTCTATCTTTTCTTGGAGTTGTCTTGTTAGGTCTTCTTCAATTTTCTTGACTTCTTCTATCTGTTCTTTCAGATCAATGACAATACTGTCTTCCATCTGTCCTTTTATTTTTTGATTTTCTTTTCTGAGTTTTGAGAGTTCCTTTTCAAAGTCAAAATTCGTCAGACATACCTTTCGTAATTCTATCTTCAAGGATTTGATTTCATCTTCTTGTTTTCTTCTTATTTTCTCTTCAATCTCATGATTGAAATGAATTCCCGTTTTGTCACTTGGATCTTCTTTCTGACTGGCGGATCTTTCCTTCTGCATTTTTTTAAGTAAGATACTGATCTCACTATATTTGTCTTGAAGCTTGCGAGTCAATTCTTTCTCCTTATCTTCTAGCTGTCTTCTGAGCTTGTCAATTTCTTCTGTTTGTCTTTTATTTTCAACAGCAGACTTCTCAAGTTGATCTTTCAGAGAGTTGGATATGGCTTCTTTGATTCTGGTATCTTCTTCAACTTGGAGATTTAGATCAATTATAGTTTGTGTGGCTTTCTCAGATTCTTCTTGATTCCTCTTCTCAGATTTGTCCAATTGTTCTTGTAATACCTG
>LPNX010609010.1:48348-127661 GCA_001517045.1 Pseudotsuga menziesii
CATTGTCACATTATCATGATATGACCATCAGCATTGTTATCATCATCATATCATCATCATCACATAGAAACCATAGCAACACAGTACACAAGATTTTTACGTGGAAACCCAAGTCCTGGGGGGAAAACCACGGAATCCTTTTTAAAATAGTTTTCCAGAAATAACTGGAAGGAGGCAACACCCCCTTATTACAAAGACTTCAATTTATCCAGCTTCAACTAGAAGGAGGCTACGACCCCCTTGATTTACAGGCTACGACCTGAAGGAAGCTTCCACTCCCTAGTTTTCCGGCTTCCACCGGAAGGAGGCTACGACCTCCTTTCCTTGCCTCATCTTGCCACCCTTATATGAAGATAGAAACTGAACTACTGAACCACAAACTGCACTGATCCTGCGAACCTGCTATCCAACACCTGTATCACACTGCACAATCTAAACCACACTGCACAACCACTTTCACTGCTCATCAACTGTCCACTGCTCATCAACTGTCCACTGACCACTGCACCACAACTTCTCCACACTACTCATCGACATGCGCAATCTAGCTGTACCAATCAAGTTGTTGTTCACATCATCTGAATCAATCAATCTGAATTCAACCAACTATGTACCAGACCACCTGGGTCAAACCAACTGCTCATACTACTCAGCCAATATAAGTCAGACCAAATGCACATGCAGTAGCCTGTGCTAATGCTGTACAACTGATCCAATGTACTCACTCCTAATTACCACTATTCATCATTGTACTATATAATTCCATACCATCACACATTGTGTTTTCTTCATACATCACTGAGTATCACTTGTTTTGCTGTAGATGACCCAAGGCTTGTTCATTCATGAGCTGTCCATGTCATTTGTCATTGCTGTGTATTTTCTGAGTGGCTGCCACAATACACAGTCCATCCTTCTTCAATTTGTCTGCTGCTGTAGAATTCCCTTAGTCCATCTTCTCTCGCAATATGTTAAGGCATTCTTCTGCATAAAACTTTTCTGCTATAGAATTGTCAAGATCTCTATCAGCACATACTGTGTCTGAAACAACTTGAGTTTGCTCTTCTTAAACTGCTGTCAAGAACCCACTAAAATTAGTCTGCTGCTGCTGAAAATCTCAGCTAATATTTCTGAGTCATACTACTGTCAAGAACCCACTAAAATTAGTCTGCTGCTGCTGAAAATCTCAGCTAATATTTCTGAGTCATACTGCTGTAATATCCTCCAAAAAAATAACTCTGTCCCTTCAACCAGCGATCATCAATATAAAGTTCTGCTGGCAATTAAGATCTTCCTGGAGCCGAAATGAGAAGAATAAAGATGCAATCTCAGTGTAATCAGATTCAAACAAGGTGTTCCTGTGAGCTGCTATCATGAATCTTCAGTCCATAAAAAAAAACTCAGTCCCACTCCGTATGTGCAGTTCCTCGGCGTATTTGCAGACCCCCGGCAACAAAAACTCTAGCCAGCGAATTTCCAAAACTCTGAGATGGCCGTGAATTTCCAGAAATCTGTGTAGCCTGTGAACATGGAATAATTTAAGCTCTGCTGGAAATTGCCAAGTCTGGTACAGCACGAAGCAAGAAACCGTCGAGCCAAGCCAGTTGGTTAAGCCAATTTATCACCCAAATTGCCTGAGGAAATCCAAAAGACGATAAGACGGAAGTTGAACCCTCAGCAGCACAAATCTTGAATGTGATGTTTAAGCCGCGAGGTTCATATAAATCTTGCTCGATCTGAAAATCCTCTCTTCTGACGTAATGGATTGCCCTCAAATCAGATGCTGAGAGACTTCGGAGTCACAATTGCCACCTTAGATCACTTCAAGAACCCTAAATTTGTGCACAGCTCGTTTTCCAGACATGATAATTGCAGGGCTTGTGTTAAGCAAACTTCTCTCAACATACAGGGATGCAAATGGACGGAGAAAGCAGCTTCTGTCAGCTAGACATTAATTGTGGTGCCTTGGACAGTAGTGACAATGATCGCTGAAATTTTCGACAGTCGGGTGGGGCGTACGAGACTCAAAAGAGGTTGCTGCTGTAAATTAGCCAAAATTTCCACGGCAAACAAAAAAAATGATACCTGTATTTTCGTCATAAGTCCAGAGCTTATCTCTTAACAAAGAAAGGTATAGCTATATTTATATGGAGAATTAAAATGATCGGTTTCCTTAAATTAGTGAATAAATTTGTCTAATTTTATTTTAGAATGAACATTTTCCTAATTTTAGTGAATTTAATATTGAAAAAGATATTTTTAAACATTTAAAATTTTTATTATTATTTGTTAAACTATTTAAATAATTATTTTATTTATTAAAACTTTTTTAAAATTTGATTTTGGACTTTTCAATGTTTTATTGAATTAGTATATAAATTTTTTATCTATTCAACTCTTTTAAAATGTTTTATTTATTAAAACCCCCTTTTTAATATTTGATTCATTAACACAACTTTTTAATTAAAAAATTTATTTATTAACTTTAATATTTTGATTAAACCAACTTGACCACTCTCCAGGGAGTTCAGGGCTTTTGACATTGTCCCAAGGCCTCCAAGGGCTTTAGACTTGGGCTTGGGAAAAGTCAAAAGGTCTCCTCTTGACACAGACAACTACAAACCAAACGTTAACCCTTAGGGGCTCCACAAGGGGCACCAAGACTCAACTGTAGGCATCAATGACCAGGCACTGTTGGCATCAATGACAACTTAATCAACAATTGAATCCTTTAGATTCATTAGGATACCAAATAAACATACATTCTATGCTTTGCAGTTGCAAAGCCCTTCTTTTATCAAGTGGAATCCGGGCCCATGCAGTGAACCCAAACACTCGTAGGTTTGACACATCTGGCTTGTGTCCGAAGTATGCTTCGAAAGGAGTATTTCCTTTCATAGATGAATGTGGCACCCTATTCTGAATGTATACTACAACATACATGGCTTCAGCCCACAAATTTGCAGCAATCTTCTTTGACTCCAACATACAGGTGGTCATCTCCTTGAGAGACCGGTTCTTCCTTTCCGCTACTCCGTTCTGCTGGGGAGTGTAGGGAATTGAATGCTGGACCTGAATACCACTTTGGGAGCATATGTACAGCAAATCATTACTAACATACTCCCCTCCATTACTAGATCTCAATATCTTGATCTTAAGCCCAGAGGAATTTTCGATCAAGGCCTTCAATTTAGAAAATTTTTCACATACTTATGATTTCTTTTTGAGAAAGAAAACCCATGTATACCTTGAAAAATCATCAATAAAAGTAAGGAGGTACCTTGATCCATTCATGGATGTGACAGAAATCGGACCGTTGATATCAGAATGTATCAGCCCCAATATGCTTGTAGCTCGGTTTGCCTTCCCCCGATCGAACTTGTGCTTAGGGTGTTTTCCAATCACACAGCCCTTGCAGACTCCCGTGGTTGCCTTGATGAATGGGAGGCCTTCAACCATGGAGTTTTTTTGTAATTGCTGCAAATATTTGAAATTAAGATGGCCAATCCTCTCATGCCATAGCCTACTAACCTCATTTCCATGAGTTAGCAGAGCAGTGGGCTTTGCATCCACAACAAAGTGAGAGAACTCATAGGCTTTTGCATGATGATTTGCAAGGCCTTTTGCAATAAGTTTCTCGGATGCAATTTCTGTTATCTCAACGTCATTTGGGATAAAAGAGACTCTCTTAGGCATTCCTGTATGTGTCATCTGATAGAAACTAAGGAGATTTGATGCTAGAGATGGTACATATAAAACATTAGAGAAAAAACCATTTTCTAGATCTACAGTATCTTGTCCTTCGGAAATGATGGTGGAGTCATCTCCCATGTGGATGGGGATGGATTTGCCAGTCTCCAAGGATGAAAATGAGTCTTTTTCAGCCATCATGTGATTCGAAGCTCCACTGTCAATCAGCAGTGCTTTGGACTTCAAAGTGCTTGCCATGAGGGCATGACCTTTCTCATTCTGTGGTTCCCGATCTTGGTGATCTCTCCTCCGAAAGTTCTCCGGAAGATTGATGTGATTCCTCTCAAGGAGAGAGGTTGCTTCATCAAGCTTTTTCTTCATGCATGAATGTTCATGGTGAAAACCCTTCCCACAGTAAGAACAACTGACTTTTTCTTTCCCATTGTGCCCTTTTCCTTTGTTCTTCCTTGAGCCGGAATATTCATCATGCTGCTGGTTTTCAACTCTAGGCTTGGGAGCATCAAATTTAGTTTTCTGATTTTTCTGCTGCTTTCTTTACCCTTCAAATCTTTGGGCCCCGAGACATGGAGGGCTTGATCACGGGAATATCGGATGATCCCCATCTGGACAAGCTTGTCATGTTCATTAGTTAGGGACTCAATGAAGGCATTGAGTGTAGGCATCTTCCATCCAGGGATTGTGAGCTTCCCCGCACGGAATGTAGAAACAAAAACTGAATAATCAACCCCGAGTTTGGAGAGGATGGAAAGGATGAGCTGATAATCCTCCTTCTCCACTTTGCATTGCTTCAAGAGTAAAACAATATGCTTGAACTTTGTAAAGAAATCATTCAGAGTCTCGAAATTGGAAGGTTGGAGAGACATGAGTTCATTTTTGAGTTAGTAAACTCTCAAGTCATCATGCTTTTCGTATAGAGATTCCAATTTGTCCCATATTTATTTCAGTGTCTTTAGATCCGTAAGATGGAAGAGAAGGTCTTCGGAAATAGAGAGGCACAAGAAACTGAAGGCTTCATCCTTCTTGTTCAAGAATCTTGATTTTTCTATGGTAGATCTAGGCTCAACTTTAGTGTCCATGGCGACTCTATGGAGTCCTTTGGAGTGCAACTAAATCTTCATTTTATTTTTCCATGTGTGGAAATTGTATGGAGTCAAGAGATCTACTGAGGAGGCCATCTAGATATGCTGCAGCGAATGCTTCACCTATAGAAACCTGAAAATCAAAATAGAAAGGGCAAAATAAGGTCAGACAGCCTGCACATTCTAGGCTTTCATCACACCCAGCATAGTCAATCAAGCAAGCTTAACCAACAAGTTATTTACTTGGGATATTGAGTGGTAAGCCTTGGATTTTGGTGCAGTGCTAGAATTTTGAGCTACTGCTCACTTTTCATGGAGAAATATGTCAAAAATCTTGTTTTTGAGAGATAGATATATGTCCCACCGTATGCTCTGATACCATATTAATCTTGCACATTGATCTAGGAACAAAGAATCAATCTCATCAAAGAATAATCAACAAACACTCATGAAATGGTGTTAATCAGAACTTGAATTGGTTTCCTCTCTATATATTTAATAAACAATGAATGGTTACAATACCAATGTCAAGCAATAGCTTGAATCCATGAGGAATTCGAATACCTAAGGAGGAAATTCAAATTCAGTGAGTGAGTCTAGCTTAACTGACTCTAAACCATTGGTTCACACTCAGTTAACCACTTGATCAAAACCCTAATTGACTCACCAAACCCTAACTGAAGTTGGAGTGCAATAAATGACTGAATCTCAACTAAAGGAGATCAAAAACAAGTCATAGCAAGCCAACCATCAAGTGCTAGTGCTCCATGCTTCAATGAACCCTGGTGAGGTTAACTGAAGCTGAACTGACCATCAGAAGTTGGTGGAGGCGCCCTGTTGACTCCAGATCATTAAATAATAATAAATAATCATTAAATAATATATTTAATGAGAGGAGGCACCTTAACTAACTGGTTGAACTGATTGTAACCACCAGTTAGCAATTAGGTGCATTAATATCACTCAGATCACCCCTAGAGTGCTCCAGTTAGCCTCCTTGACTATAGGAGAAGGCTAAGTTAGCCTCCTTGACTGTAGGTAGGCATGGGTGTGACTAGATGATGGCAATTAATGCTCCACTAATGTCAATCAATTTCAATTATACTTAGGATAGTGGTTTAACTAGGCCAACTTGACCAAAAAGAGTGTGTATGATGGTAAATGTCTCCAACAGCTTGACCCCCCAAAAATGGGTACGTCGAGGGAAACATTGTATATATATATATATATATATATATATATATATAGATAGATAGATAGATAGAGAGAGAGAGATAATTTTGAAATACCTCATTGTTTTGTAAAAGAATAATAATGAGACAAATAAACAATAATTGACAAGGAAAAACACATATTTATTAACTGAGCCTTTATTAGATGAAGCTTTATATAAAAAAACAAGCTTTATAGATGAGACTTTACATCCAAAATTAGCCTTTATAAGTTTATACTTGAGGTTATATGTGCTGGAAATCAAATAAAACATAAGGAAAAGACATAATTACATATAATCCTCCTCATCATAAAAAATAGAATGAGATGCTTGTCCTACAACAGTAGAGCATGGAGTTGAAGAAGAGCCATTTCCACTTCTGCTTGCACCACCATTACCAACATTAATATCAAGAGCAGCAAGAGTGAGCTCCAAGTTTGGTTTTTTTGCCTCAACATCTCATTCTTTATGAGGGACACTTGTATATTGTTCACCCTACAAGACACAAGGAATAGCTTTGAATGCACATATACAAGATCCCCAACCTTCCGTGATCCGAACCTGTTTTGTTTCATATAATGAATAAAACCATAAGTGTTCCAATTCCTTTCTGCTGCTAAAGATATTGCCACTTGTGATAGGATATGATTGGAAAGTCTTTGCAAATTCACATGATTTCCCCCATGAAAAATCCACCATTTAATTTGGTTCATACTGCCCCTCTCATGCAAAGTTGACATGTCTCCAAAATCCTCCAATCTATAAGAAAAACAAGCAAATTCTTTGCTCACTTCAGTTTGTAAAGAAGCCAAAAAAATTGGAAGGCTTTCTTCACCCCAATCGCCACCTCCTTGTGCTAATGTGGGGCCTTCATATTCCCATTGCTTTGAGCAATGATGTCATTATCATAAAATCATGGCGTAAGAGCATGTGCCAAAGTTTTTAATGGAGTGTTAAATCCATTCTACTTGGTAACAATGATGCTTCTCACCCGCTCTGCAAAATTAGCATCAACAAAAAGAAGAGTGGAAGCTTCCTGCATAATAATTTCCACATTTTTCCACCATTCTATCCATGCCATCATAAACCTCTCCTATGAAAGGTCTATATGTGTGTGCTTCTCTAAGAAGCTCAAATGCATGCAATGTGAACTTGATCAAGAAGTCTATCTTGCTCCACTAATCCTCATCAATTAAAAACCCACACACCAAACTTCCCCTCTTTGAATCTGCCTATCTCCACTCAGACCAAGTTGGGCCCACCACCATACTCATCAGTGCATTTCTTACCTCAACAAGATGACACAACATGATGAAGTTTGAGGCATATCTAGTCTCAACAACATTGAGAAAATCCAATTTGGAATATTCTCGATATATTTCTTGAGATAAGTGATGGTTGGTGATGAATTTTATGATCTCTCTTGCTTGCCATGTGATATACTTAATCCATGCAATTTTATGCTCAATCTCTTCTAAAATTATATTTATATTATGGACAATGCAAGGAGTCCAAAATATATGATTGTACTTGATATCAATAATAATTCTTGCAACCTTGCAAACTGGTGCATTATTTGTGATAACTTGCACCACTTTATCTAGTCCAACTTGTTCAAAAGAAAAAATTAAAACATTAACTATAAAGTGGGAGTATTTCAATTCACCTAAACAATATTATGCTCTCAAAAAAATTGCTCCTGTAGGTAAGGATGCAATGATTTTAATCAATGGCCTACACCTTATATCAGTCCGTCCTTTTGAAATAATGGACACCTCTAAGTTGGTCCACGAGTTTCAGATAGGTCTTAAAACATCCTCAATAAGCAGCCTCTCTTTCTAGAGAAAAATTGTTCTAAGTTTTTCATAGTTTGGCCCTTTGAAACCTTGAGGAGATCTATTAAATTCCCTCACCATATCCTTCCAATATGGGGACTGAACCACATTAAATGGGATGCCACATGCATAGAGTGTCCTTGCTACCCTAGACTCTGCTTCATCTCTCTCTTGATTGTTGAACATTTTAAACAATCTACTATCACTAGATCCTAATGCAGATTTTCCATCTCATCTTGAAGATGTGCTTCCCTCCTCTTTCTTCCTTAATGGACAATAGACGGCTCACTTGTAGCAGCCAAGAAAGTGTTTCCAATGTTACTCTTTCCAATCTTTCTTCTTTTTTCTTTCAATCTCATAGCATCTTTATGATCTCTATTGAATTTGTCCCTTTCTGTTAGATGTTTGGTATAGACACAAAGATCAACCCCCTTTACCCCTTTATGCAAGATGTGAGCCTTGAAACTTGTGTAAGAGCCCTTGTAGATATTGCCATTGTTGCATATGTTGCACCTCCATTCCCATTAACCCCCACTAGGAAGTTGCTTAATCTTGGTGACATACTTTCAAAGAGGATAGTTTTCTTGTTGCTTGGTTGTTTAAGCATCTATTGGGTTTGGAGGAGGCATAGTTTGAGAATCCAAGAGACCTGCAAAAAAACAAACAAATCAGTTCAAGATGGCTAATAATTGTACAAACAATAAGCAAGCAACTGCTAGAAACATGTATCTGCTTCCCATATCAAATGTTGTATGAAAAATTATCAATAATAAAGTTATGCCTCTACCAACTGTTGTATGAAAACTTGTCAAATATAAAGTTCTACTTCTATCAATTGTTGTGTGGCTTCTCCTGTTTTTTATGCTTGCTGTATGAACCCATAAACTGTTTCCTGTTAGCTCTCCAGGAAACTCCTCTAGGTTGTAGCTCGGGGATGCATGGTAACTTCAATATTTTTAATGGTTTTATCAATGGATCAAGTCAGATGACGTAAAAGACCTCACACACTTAAGACATGCATAATACTCAATCAACTAGACAAGGCTTCTAACTATCAATGTTCAGAGGGTTTGTAGTAAAGATGAATAAATGAAGAACTCACTTTGTTGGAAGATTCATATATAAGGCACTCACATATGAATGGATAATCATAACAAGGAAAGATACTTGCAATTCAACTCATCAACATAGAGATAGGATGACAGCTATTTGGTATTAGACAAAAATAATAAACCTGAATCAAATATCCAAGCATAAGTACAGAACAAAAAAGAGATGGAACCTGAACATATAATGGCAAAAGAACTTATATTAAATGATGAATAACATGAGAATCTTGATTACAATAAGGGTCTAAAAGTCTCCGAAGTCGAACCTTTGCTTCAACATTAGTCACAGGCTTTATAGCCTTTACAAAATTTATTTCAGATCCTGAAAAGTTGGATCGAATTTACTAAAAATAGATAAACATAATTTTTTTGTAAAATTAGGTCAAAAAACCTAACTTAAGTGCTAATATACCTAACTTCAACAATTTCTTACTCCTCTAACTCTTTAATAACTGCAGTGATCACTGAAGTAGAACTCAGACTTACTATTTGATAGATAATTCACACTTTGTCAAAGTAGGTAGGGTTTGTGACCCACTTCACCTTGCTGGCACCTTCAAAACTGGAACAGACCCAAGATACTGGTGCCATTACTTAATTTTCCATATTAGAACTCATCCATGAGGTGTTTGGATCAACCGAAGTCGGTTTTGTGTGGAAATATGCCTTTCTGCACTATTCTGCGCTTTCGGTGGCTAAGAAAGCAAAATTTTGGGTCTGTAAGCTGTCGAAAGCTCTGTTTTCGGTGGCTAATGAACAGTTGTGGCATTCTCCTAAGCCACCAAAATATTTGTTTCTTCAAAATTTAATCAAAATTTTAATCACCCTTTGTCCTGAGGCTTTACAGCTTCAATTCTGACCTTCTGGTATTTCTGCAACCTGGATAGGGTTTGGAATAACAACAACATCATAGGCTGCCTCCAGATCCTGAAAGCTTATTGCTACCTCTGCTAGGGTTTCCAACGCAAGGTGTGCTTGAGATTTAGGTTTTGAATTCTTTGTCTGCAACCTTGACAACCTGATCTTCCTGTAGATTCTGGCATTGTCCTTCATTAATCTCAGATTTCTTTTTTACAACAGGATATAAATCCCTCTCATTTCTAGAAGAGAATCATGCAATTCAGTATTTCTTTTGGTTAATCTTGCATTGGTTCTTTTGATTTATCTCTCTATGACCTCTAGTTCATATACTTGCCCTAATAGCTAGTTGATTCTCTGGGACCTAGGTTTGCTAGAGGAAGCCCTTGTCACTTGTTCAACTAAATCCTCCCTTGGTGTAGGTGAGTGAAATTCCTCATGCTCTACTGCAACCTGCTTTGTTAGGTCAACTCCCTGCTCATCTTCATCCTCAGAATCAATGTATGGTAGGTTGAGGATATTTTTACCTTGTGCTGAAACCTCCTCTGCCTTTCCACTGAAATCCAGATTTCTCTTGGTTTTGTTGGTCTTAGGAACTGGAGAGGCCTGATCCACTGCCACTGGAGAGATGGCCCTCCTCTTCCTCTTACCACTCCTGGGAGTGGTGGAATTATTTGAAGAAGACTTCACTTTGTCTTCTGGCTGCAATCCTGTCTCAAACTCATTCCAAAATAGGAAGTATTTCCAGGCTATGTTCCTTCTTTGCAGCAATTCTAGGTCTATTATCTTTATTAGGCCATGATGGAACAACCTGCCTGCAATATGGGTGGGATAGGATTTAACCTGATGGGCCATTTTGGTCAAGCTCTTGTGTAGGTAGAAAGGTAGGTTCAGTGGGCTCTTGCCAGTGAAATGGTTCATTAACTTAAAATGGTATATCATACTCTATTATACCTTCCCTCACACATTATATAGACCAGGATTGCCTTCAACAAGTGTTGCTAGTTTTCCTCAAGCCAGGTTGTGGGAATACTCTTCTTCCAGACAATGTTCTCGTGCTTAGGCTTCAAGTAAGACCTAAATTCCATATCCTTGGTGATGGTGGTTTTGAACCATTTTTCTCCAGTCCTTGGGAGTTCTGTTACTTCTGCTACCGGAATCTCATCTACCTAGAACTCTTCTCTGCCAATCACTGCCTTTGAGCCATCAAATGTTAGGGAAAATGCTTTTGCCACTTACTGATGAGATCCATGAACCTTTTCAAAACATCTATAGTAGATGGCATCCATGAATAGCTGACATACCTCTGGATGCACTTCTAGGTAACCAATATCACCCATCTCTTGTCTTGGGGCATGCCCCCCTCCTTTCTTCATTTATGGATTGCTCTTCTGTACCTGCAAAATCAAAATTCAAACCCTAGGGGAGGAAATTACAGTGCTGGATTCAAGAAGGGCTTGGTTCAGTGAGGACGCATGCAGCAAATGTGGAATGGACTAAGGAGAGGGTACTGATTTTGAGGGGCTGACTGGAAATTGGTACTCGAGCAGGGTGATAGTAGTTTGATGAGATCCGTGTACTGGCACAGTTCTTGGAACGTGATTATTGGAGCTGGAAACATGATGCTCATGCTGGTTAAACTGAAAACCTGGGACACGTGTAGGGATGAGAGGGTTAGGGTTCATATATGTCACCTTTGTTTCAAAACGATGCCTCCTACCAACTCATGATTGACTACAGATCTTGTCTTTTCAGTGGTTAACGACTTGATGCTAACACTTTCCATGATGACGGTGTCTAATTGTGACTGATGTGATAACCATTTTCCCCTTTTGGAGCTTTCGGTGGTTAAGGTAGTCCTGGATCCAATTTTTAAGCTGCCGAAAGCTGGGATTTTCGGTGGCTAATGAACATTGAGATGTTCTCCCAAGCCACCGGAAGCTAATATTCAAAAATTTCATTAAAAAATAGAGTCAATGAGCTTTCAGTGGTTAAGGTAGTCCTGAGTCCAATTTTCAAGCTGTCGAAAGCTGGGATTTTTGGTGGCTAATGAACCGTTAAGATGTTCACCTAAGCCACTGAAAGCTAAACTTTGAATTTTATGAAGAAACAGAGTACAAGGTGTTCGAAATTTATTAAATGCACAAAAATATTTCATAATGTGCAATGAATTCTTGATCACTATGCAAAAATAAATCTTATGAGTCTGACCTATTGAAGACTAATTTATTTAGGAGATAACATTGCCACTATTATCGATATCCTGTTATACAATTGCAAGAAAATTATGCCGCACACACAAAAAAGAAGAACAAAGGATCTATCACTTTTTGAAGGAAATTGTGATCAAAACGTTTGGTGAATATTTCAACAATAGAGTTTGGAATTTACTTATACCTTGTCAATGATTGCCCCTGCTATACGGATGCAACAAATAGACAATACAAACAATAAAAAACCTGATGGAATCTCACTGCTCAGTTAATTTCGAAGGATGCTCTTCTCAAAACGTTGTGAATATTTTGTGAAAAACTTGTTCTTATAAAGACTTTGGAATAGGGTTTTAGATGTTTCTAGATGGTAATTAGGTAAATTAAAAAATAATTAAAAAAAACCTTGTTTTTAGGGCCACGAGTCACAATTGTTTTTGTAAACGTGTTGTACAACACTGAAAGAAACTGAAACTTTTTCAGTGATACCGCGCACCATTTCCAAATTGTGAAACACCATATAGTACATTAGACAACATTTTGGCTGCATTTTGTACCAATACCTGTGTTTTGGGGATTATCCGTTACTGGTACACCCTTCCCGATCGGAGTTTCCTACAACTTACCTGGAAAGCTATCCAAATTTAGGAAGGCATCATTCTTAGTTCCACAAGAGATGGAATGAGATCCAAATATTCAAGTCTATCATTTTTTTCATCTTTAATTAGTTAAAAACCTTTGGCATGTAATTAGGGTGTACCTCTTCCTACCAAGTCCTAAGGTAGGACAAAGTAAAGCTATCATAGTTTCATAATTGCACTTACATCTCTTTTCCATAATGAATGCATGAAAAATAATTGAATATAGCAATAAATCCGCATAGAGACAAATAACACCAAAGGCTTGGAATACCCTAGCAAAGTGAATCTCCAATGTACGTAAGCATAGAATGCATTTAACATTGCTGCTAACTATTTGGCTATTTTTTCTCTATGAAATAACACACAAAATAGTTTTCTCCTCTCCTTAAATAAGGCACTAATCATATGTGAATTCTCTCTTGGATAAGAAATATTTTGTAGGTAGTGCTTGGTAGATAAGAGGCTAGGAAAAACGCAAACCTTGTAGGAAACATGAACATCCTTTCATTCTTTCTTCTCAACTACTTATTCATAGATGGAAGGATCTGCATCAATGATGTCACACAACATTTCCACATAACTGGAGTGTGCTTTATGCCTCTTCCTTTTTCTGGAAGTCCCGTTATAATTTTCTTCATCTTGGATAAAATCTCATGCCCAATATGGTCTTCATCTCTCGAGGTGGATCTACCGGTCTTTGTGGTTCGGTCATGTCATGATTCTCATATTCTTTTGAATCTCTTTCTTCTGTCATGATGTCTCTGAACCTAGGAGATTTAGGTTCTTCATTTTGTCGGAGTGAATATTCTAGTTGAACCATTGTCACTTGTTCTTTAGAACAAGTATCACCTTTCTTTTCTTGTAGGTTATTATATGCGATCTTTCCTACAAGTCAAATTTAGTTGGATGATTAGAAACATTTCATAATTTACAAAACATAATTTTAATAACAACACATTCTTATGTATATGTGTCACAATCATGCAACTATCTTAGTATGTGCAACATTTGTCCATATCATGTATACATACGGTAACTTTCTAGATGCCTTCCATCTCTTGTTGATCGTCTTTCCTTTGTACAAGTTGTTCATTGCATTGAACATATCCTTGGGAATATTCAAGGATGATACATGTGAGATCCAATGGATATGGAAATAACCCTCTTGGCTTTAACCAGGTCCTTTTTGTGCTTTGCTTTGTCTCCATCTCCCTCTAGATCTACAACTTTTTCTTTGACATAGTTTCTCCAAGTCATGCTTCTTCAAGTATGAGAAGCACTCTATACATCCATGATTTAATGTTATCCTCTCGTTCAAGCTTGGTACTATTTGTCATTATTATAAAAATTATAACCTCAAATGGAAATAGAGAGGATAGAGCTTACCAATGGGATTGCTTCAACTTGATGCTTTCTTGAAATATTTTCTAGAAGAATGCTTCTGGTGTACCTAGGTTTTGATAGAGAAACCCTATTTTTTCAACTTAATTAAATTTCAAATCTGATTGGATAGAAGTACGTGCCTCCTCAAGATGAGTTGAGTAACATACTCATTTTCCCAAAACTACAAAATATATGATGTCCTAGTTTTCCTAGCAATAGTGGTATGTCACAAATTGAAAATACATAGGATGAGAAAATTATTCCGTAGAAATATGAGCCCTCTTAGGGTGATTTTTATGGTCCTCCTTTTATAACTGATCAATGGAGGGAAGTTCCCGTAACATGAATCCCTAGTTTCTTCAATTTCTTCTACATAATTGTCTGATATTGATTTTTCTGTTTCTTTGAAATTCATGATCCTCAAGGTCTAAAAATTTGTTATGAGATAACCTGATATGTATTCTTTCCAACCCCATATGTTAGAGAATAATTGTATTCCCCAATTGGAACTTATGCTAAGTTTCCTAAGGTGACATGTTTGAGGACTGGTTCAGTATATCGAACTTGTACGGACTACCATGTGTCACTGTTTCAAATTCAGGTCTAAAACATGCACACCATAAACTAAAATACATTCCATAACTTCAACATATTGAGAAATTTTATTTGGACATTCCTATCTCGAGATATAGCAATTCTCCCGATGTCACTTGTTTAAGACTGATTCCTGGAAGAGGTTATAACCGTTATTTGGAGGAAACATATCTCATAAAGTTAGCGAATTAGAGGCTGAA
Source organism: Pseudotsuga menziesii (assembly GCA_001517045.1). Classification (NCBI taxonomy): domain Eukaryota; kingdom Viridiplantae; phylum Streptophyta; class Pinopsida; order Pinales; family Pinaceae; genus Pseudotsuga; species Pseudotsuga menziesii. The sequence goes on from LPNX010609010.1 coordinate 63,182, forward strand.
ACCAGCACATAACGTACAGATATATTTCATCTTTAGTCTGTCCAAGTTTCAAATCCTGATCCTTATCCAAACTCTAGTTATAACAAAAATCTCAATATGACTATATTTTGTCTTCTGGGGTTTTCAAGCATGAAACCCTAATATTCACTAGCTGTAATTGTAGGAGTATTTTGGTTTCACACTTCCTTCTTTTAGAGAAGCTATGATACCATGATATTTTTTCTAGTGTAATTCAAATTGATCAGGATCTTTATCTGAAACAATAACAAGCACAACAAGATACATAAGATAAAGAAGATGCACAAGATTCAAAGATTTTCCTCGGGGAAACCATAAAGGAGAAAACCCCACAAACTTCCTCATAATAGTTCCTTCATGAATAGAATATCACAAGATGGAAAAACCCACAAATAATATGTTTTCTGCAACTCTTTCTCTTCCTCCTTGTCCTATCTCTCACCTTATGTGAACTTGTCCTCTCTCTCCTAATGCACATATGAGAGAGTGTGAGTGTGTATCTAAATAGGGATGGAACCTCCCTGTTTATATTCTTCCATTGTGTAACTTACTTAACTAACTAGGTCATTCAGGTAACCTCTTTGGGGCTGACCTACCTAGGAAGACTCAAAAATACATTTTACCTTGTTTATCTTGGGGACTATTTCCCTGACTTACAACAAAGGTTTTACCTCAATTACCATACACAATAATTACACCCCGCATGAAGGGAAAACATCTCCAATGGGGGTACAACAATATACAATAATAATATACAACATAATATCTTCCGAAGTTACAATTACAAGAACACTTCTTACCGTAGATGTTGGGGACATGTGTGGGGTCAAGGGTTTGACATGGATCCCATTCTGAATAGAGTGACTTCCTTTTGGTGGATTGAGATTCCTACCTTTTTATTCCTCTGGTTGTGACAATCCTTCAATATGGGGTCCCATGTAGAAATTATTTTCTTCATAGTCACTACGCCGCTTCTCTACCTATGTCATAGTAATACTCCTACTATTTTTCTGATACAAATTTCATCCACACAATAATCCCATCTCTTATCCTATCACATCGTCTTCTCTGCTCACCATTCTCAACTCATAATTTCTTCATTCATCCTTGTCTTCCTATGATCAAATCGTTCTCTGGTCATCCCCCATCTCCCCACTACCCATGTAACCACTTAGCTTCTAGGATGATCTAATTCTAATATTAAAGTTCCTTTGTCACACAATAGCATCTTGATCTAGGTATATAATGAATTTAAGCACCTTCCTCTACCACCTTTAAATAACTACATTTTTTTTGTCCTATAATATTGAGTATAATCTACAACAAATTTTGTTGCATATCCCTGCAAAATGCTATCCAACCAATAGTCTAATGCGTAGGATATTGGATTACTTATAGTATTGAATCGCTGGATCTATTCAGGGTGTTAATATTTTAAAATTTATTATGCCAAAGAAAAAGGATCACTGGATAAATAACATGCATAACAGAACAAAAGGGAACACAAAGATTTATCATGGGAAACCATTGTGGGGAATAAAATGAAGCAAACCTTCCTTGATATAGACTTCAACCAAGTACAATGTAAGACCCAAGAAATAAGACTAGATTGTTTCCTTCTCCTTAGATGGACCATTTCTCCTCTCTATAGCGAACTTTCTTTAGTTCTCACCATGTCAAGATGAGGGAGGAACATCTCCTAGTTATACTAATTAGCTGAGAGGCCTAATAACCCAACATGTACAACTTCTCCTTGCTTCCAGGGCTGACTTGCCTTGGGATACTCAAAAATACATTTAAATAATACTTTTGTGGGTACTACTAAACCGAATTACAATGGAGGTTTTACCTCAAGACTTTACATGACCAAATACAACAATAACATAAACATCTCTGAAAGGGATAATAATAATAAATAGAATATATTCCACAGTTGCATTTCTTTAACACTCCCTCTTAACAAGGAAGGTATTCTACAACAACAATACATCTATACAAATGACTGGTGAGTTTATATGTCATAGGAAATTTTGAGAAACTATATTATTATCATCATCATCCATGGAACATCATCATAAAAAATATCATTATCTTGAGCATCATCATCATTGGAATCGTGATCTCGATCATCATCATCTCTAGCATTATAATGTATGGCATAATTGATATGAAATCATCATCTCTAGCATAATCTTGAGCATCACTTCATGCATCATTATCTATGGAATCATCTCAAGGATCATCATCTATAACATCATCTCGAGCATCGCCTGTAATGTCATAAGTATACAAATACTGAGCTAAATCACCCACAACATAAACAATGCTGGAATCATCGTCTACAACTGAATACAAGATCTTTTCTACAAATGAATGCAGTACCACTCTCATCAAGAGAGTACTATCGTCTGTGAGACCATCTTTAGCCTTTAAGTTCTAGGAACACTCTCAATAAGAGAGTGTTCTTTTATGCAGGACCATCCTTATCATGTGAATGTTAGGATACTATCATCTATAACTGAATGTCGTATCTTGTTCGCAAATGAATGCATGAACACTCTCATTAAGAGGGTACTATTTTCTACATGACCAAGATTTTTGTAAGTGCTAGGACCACTCTCAACAAGAGAGTGTTCTTGTCTACAGGACCATCCTCAGAATGCAACTACTAGTATACACTTGTCCAAAAATTAATGTAGGACCACTCTCCACATGAGATTACTATCGTCTGGAGGACCATCCTCAACCTATAAGTTCTAGGAACACTCTCAACAAGAGAGTGTTATTATCTATAGGACCATACTAAACATTTGTCTGGTAGGATATACTCGTTTGAAAATGAATGCACGACCATTATCCACATGGGATTACTATCATCCATAGGACCATCCTCATCCTATAAGTGCTATGACCATTCTCAACAAGATAGTATTCTTTTCTGCAGGACCATCCTCAGCATGTGACTGCTAGGATACACTCATCCACAAATGAATTCTGGACCTCATCAACATATGTGGGAAAATTGATAAAATCGAATAGCCTTCTCTACACTAGAATACCACTACCATCTCTTCATAAATAACAATCTCATCATCACTCCCTCTTTCCAGGGAGGTCCTTTCATACTACACCAATCTTGTCTCAAAAGTATTCAAACTTTACATGAGACATAGGATTATTCAACACATCAACAACTTGTTCCTCTGTAGGAACATACTGGAGATTCACAACTCCTATATGCACCATATCCCTGATGTAGTGATACTTTATCTCTATGTGATTTGACTTATCATGAAACACTGGGTTCTCTGTCAACTTAATGAAACTCTAGTTGTCACAATAAATATTAGTTACATCCATCTTGACATCAAACAATCTTTCCAATAACTTGTGGAGCCATACTGCTTCGCTACAGGATGAACATGCTGTAATGTACTCAACCTCGGTTATACTGAGGGAAACATTGGTCCTTTTTCTACTAAGCCATTATATCACACCTGATCCCAAATTAAAACAACATCTCGAGGTAATATTTCTTTCTTCGACACTTCCTTCCCAATCTGAATCTGTTATAATAATCAACCCATAGTTAGCTACCTTAGACATTAATTAATCCAATTTTTGTCTTATTTTCCTAGTTTCCATATTCCACCTTATGCAAGTTGTCCTCCACACATCCATAGTGCTCAAACTTGCTAAATTTGAGTCATGGAGCACTTGGGAAACCTCTTGGAATCAAATTTGCTTTATTCCTGGCCTCCGTAGTGCATGTCTTCTTTTTCTGCTTTATTGCCTGCTTTTTCTAAGTTTTAAGGCAATTGGGAAAGTTTGACTAGGTGAAGTTAACTTGTTTTTGTCCTCAACATCCTCCACTCTTTTCTCCAATGAAAATCATGTATGATTTGTCCTTCCACCATCTATTATCTTTCCTAATTGATTTTGCCAATTCGTGAGCTCCTAGACAGATTTGGAATGTGCTTTATGCACCTATGGGGGATTTGCTTAGATTTAGTAAGCTTGCTTTTGACTAAATTCGAATGGCATATTCATGCATTCAAATCTCTCATGTAATTATTTATTGTGGTAGCCTATGACTTCACATGGTTGTCTATTGTACACTTATTCAATACAGATTAGTGTTCTGCTCCATATTCAGTCTCCTTTTGTGAGTAATTTGCATGTGTAATTGGAAATTGTTGTGAGTGTAATTGTTCTAAAACCCGTGTTCAATTTCCACATGGTATCAGAGCCTTTGTATATCGATTTCTCTCCTTCCAATTTGTTTTGCAGGTTCGACATCATTGACTGGGAGCATTCTGCTGACCGACGGTACAATTTCTGAGCTATGGATCAATCTCAGAAGATCATCTTGACTCCATTTAAATTATTTGAATGGAAAGCAGAGATGGAGATACTGTTGAGAGTGAAAGGCCTCTACAGAGTGACTATGGCAACAGAATCAGAGCCCAATGCAGCTGCAGAGAAGATTAAATGGCACAACAGGAGGGATGAGGAGTATGGTCTCCTGTGTCTGAGTATATCCAGAGACCTCCTTTTCCATCTTAATTGATTGACATCACCGAATGAAGTATGGGAGAAGATTGTTGATATTTTTGGAAAGACAGATGAGATGAGGGGACATCAAATTGAAAATGAATTGATCTCCCTGAGTCCCAATAGATTTGAATCCCCGCAACTCTGTTTTTCCAAGTTCAAAGCACTTGTTTTGTAGCTAAAACAATGTGGGATCGAAAATAAGGATGATCAGCTGGTCTTGGCCATACTCTTGAAGCTTGGCCTTGACTGTTCGGTGTTTTTTTCGACCTTCTATGCCACAAAGTTGACAGCTCGAGCCTGGAAAATGCCTAGCCTTGCAGATTTCATGGAATCTCTCACACAAGAACAAGATAAATTGGTGAGGATGGGCACCATCAAACCATCCAAAGACCAAGCTCTGGTTGCTGGAGATTTGAGGATGGATTCAAAAAGAAAGAAGAAAGCTAAAAATCCACCTGAGCAAAAGAGAGACAAGAACAAGTTTCCAGAGGAGCCTCAAGGTTTCAAGAAGAACCCCTAGAAGAAGAAGAACAAAGGAGAAATGAGCAAGTGCACATACTGCAGTAAGGACAAACATTCTGAAATCTCTTGCATGAAGAAGCAAATTGACATGCTGACCCAACTCCTGGAGAAGAATGGCATCTCCCTTCTAGACAGCTCAAAGAAGAGGGAAGGAGGATCAAATTCAGAAGACAGAGAGAGAGTTCATGCATTGGTTGCTGGCACATCAAGCTCACCTAGTTTCATCATTGATTCTAGAGCTTCAAGACATATGGTTTCGACCAAGGAGGCATTCACCTCACTTGACATGTCGAAAGGTCCACCAATAGTACTGGGAGATGACTCTCTCATTGAAATTTTGGGCAAAGGGAGGATTGATCTTGACCATGGTAAGTTGAGCAATGTGTTGTATGTTCTAGGTCTTGCCTCTAACCTCCTATCAGTGTATCAGATGACCCACATAGGGTCTCCAAAGAAGGTCATATTCTCCCCTGATGAAGTTTAGATCACAGAGATATCAAGTGGTAAAGTCATTGCAAAAGGAGTTGCAAATCACACTTCGAAGGTATACATGTTCTCACACTTCCTACCCTACTCAAACCCCTCTGCTCTTCTGAATCATGATAATGAGGCAAGCAAGATTTGGCATGAAATATTTGGAAACCTAAATTACAAGTATATTTCTGATCTTAGTTAAAAAGAAATGGTCATAGGGTTACCAAAGATTAAGTTTTCCAAAGGAGTCTGTCAAGGTTGCATCCTAGGAAAACACCCAGAGCATAAATTTGAGAGAGCTAGTCATGAGAGAACCTCTGCACCTCTTGAGTTGATCCACAGTGATGTTGCTGGACCATTTCCTCATATGTCAATGATTCAGGCCAAATATGCATTGACATTCATAGATGACTTTTCCAGGTATTGCTGGGTTCACTTCCTGAAACACAGGTCTGAAGTTTTTGGCCTCTTCAAAGTCTTTAAGGCTTTGGTTGAAAACCAGTCTGGGAGGAAACTCAAGGTCCTCAGATCTGACAATGGTGGTGAGTATGTCAATTCTAAGTTTATTCAATATTTTGCAGATGCAGGTATTCAGATGCAACATTCTATCCCTTACACACCACAACAGAATGGTGTTGCTGAGAGGAAGAACATATCACTAAAAGAGATGGCAACCTGCGTGATGGAGGCTAAGAATTTTCCACCAAAGTACTGGGCTGAAGCTATAAATTGTGTAGCCTATATCCAAAATAGGGTGCCTCATAAACAACTTGAAGGTATGACTCCTTTCGAAGCATGGAGTGGGCACAAGCCAGATGTGACCCATTTCAGGATTCCAATAGAAAAGAGGAAGGCTTTGCAGCCCCAAAGCCAAGAGTGTCTATTTGTTGGGTACTCTAAATATTCAAAAGGGTACAAGCTGATCAATTTGAGCACAAACAAATCCTTCATTGAAAGGAGTGTTCAGTTCCAAGAAGAGCCCCTAGTAGCAGTGGAAGTTGGAGAATCCTCTTCACCACCAGAACCTCTGAATGTAAGTGAAGAGATAGTTGAACATGCTGATTCTGATATGTCTGATAATGATGATTTGATTTCAGATCCTAAAATTCCTACAAGACCAAAATGGGCATCCAAGACCATTCATGCAGCTGGAGAACTAGCTGGAAATCCTAATGATCCTAGGAGGACTAGATCTCAGTTTGAGAGTGCTCTGTGCATGAAAGATCCTATGTTTGCAGAAAAATGCTATCTGATGATTGAATTAGATCCACAGACATATGAATATGTAGCAAAATATCCAAGATGGCAAGCATCCATGAAGGAAGATTTCAGCTCACTCCAGAAGAGAAACACTTGGGAGTTGGTTGATCTCCCCCTAGGGAGGAAGCTAGTTCAGTGTAAGTGGGTGTACAAAACCAAATTTTCTGCTGATGGTTCACCTCTAAAGTACAAGGACATATTGGTAGCCAAGGGATACTCATAGGTTCATGGCATAGACTACAATGAGACCTTTGCACCAGTGGCAAAGATGGACTCCATCAGGCTAGCCTTAGCCATTGCAGCTTCAAAGCAATGGGAAGTACATCACATGGATGTGAAGTGTGCTTTCCTGAATGGAGATCTCACTGAAGAGATATACATGCAGCAGCCTCAAGTAATTTCTACTAACCCATCTCTTGTGTGCAGGCTAAAGAAGTCATTGTATGGGCTTAAGCAAGCCCCTAGGGCTTGGTATGCCAAGATTGATAGCTTTCTACTATCACTGAATTTTGTTCGATGCAAATCAGATACAAATGTCTATTTGAAGCTGATTCATGGTTCATTAATGATCATTGTTTTATATGTTGATGACCTTCTCATTACAGGAAGCTCAAAGGATGAGATTGCCTCCTTGAAGGATGCAATGAACCATGCCTTCTCAATGACAGATTTGGGCTTATTGAGCCAATTCTTGGGGCTCGAGATTGCTCAAACCAAAGAAGGAATCAAAGTACATCAGTACAAGTATGCCTTGGATTTGCTGAATAAATTCAAGATGAAGGACTGCAAGCCAAGCAAGACTCCTTTCCTTTCAGGAGTGAAGCTTGAAGAAGCTGATTCTTCACCTATGGTAAACAATACACTGTATAGGCAATTGATTGGATGTTTGTTGTATCTTACACATAATAGACCTGATATTTATTATGTAGTAAGTGTGGATTCAATATACATGGATCAGCCTCATGAGATCCATTGGAGAGCAGCCAAAAGGATCCTTAACTTTGTTCAGGGAACAAGGACACATGGGATCTTCTATAAAGCTAAATTTGATCTTGATTTGATTTGGTTTACTGACAATGATTGGGAAGGTGACAACACAGATTGAAAGTCAAAATTAGGATATGTGTTCATGCTTGCAGAAGGGCCAATCAGCTGGTCAAGCAAGAAACAGAGTGCCATTGCACTCTCATCTACAGAAGCAGAGTACAGAGGAGTTGTAAATGCATCAACTCAATGTTTATGGTTGCAGGGGTTACTTGGAGAGCGTGGCTTTGAATTAGAATAATAAAATACTATCTACTGTGATAATTAGAGTACCATTCGAATCTACAATGATCCAGTTCAGAAGCAGAGAACTAAACACATTGAGATCCATATGCACTACATCAGACAACTTGTGCATGATGGCACCATTCACCTACTCTTTTGTTCATCTTCAGAACAAGTAGCAGATATATTCACCAAAGTTTTTTGTGAGAAGACATTCAGCAATCTCAAATCACTGCTGGGGATTGCTGATCATGCTGTGAAGCATGAGTGATGACAAGATTTCCAAATTTTGTTTTACAGTCCATGTTTAAGGGATGATTATTCCCACTGGGTTTTTGCCTCTTTCCTTGGTTAAATGGACATGAAATATGTAAAGGGTGACTAAGCCTTGTTGCTAGGCCCTATAGTTTTCTGATATTTTACTCATAAGTCAGGCTTAAGGGGGGGTGTTAGAATAATCAACCCATAGTTAGCTACCTTAGGCATTAATTAATCCAATTTTTGTCTTATTTGCCTAGTTTCCATATTCCACCTTATGCAAGTTGTCCTCCACACATCCATAGTGGTCAAACTTGCTAAATTTGAGTCATGGAGTGCTTGGGAAATCTCTTGGAATCAAATCTGCTTTATTCCTGGCCTCCCTATCGCATGTCTTCTTTTTTTGCTTTATTGCCTGCTTTTTCTAAGTTTTAAGGCAATTGGGAAAGTTTGACTAGGTAAAGTTAACTTGTTTTTTGTCCTCAACATCCTCCACTCTTTTCTCCTATGAAAATCATGTATTAGTTTTCCTTCCACCATCTATTAGCTTGCCTAATTGATTTTTCTAATTCATGAGCTCCTAGACAGATTTGGAATGTGCTTTATGCACCTATGGGGGATTTGCTTAGATTTAGTAAGCCTGCTTTTGACTAAATTCGAATGGCATCTTCATGCATTCAAATCTCTCATGTAATTATTTATTTTGGCAGCCTATGACTTCATAGGGTTGGCTATTGTACACTTATTCAATACATATTAGTGTTCTGCTCCATATTCAGTCTCCTTTTGTGAGTAATTTGCATGTGTAATTGGCAATAGTTGTGAGTGTAATTGTTCTAACACCTAGGTTCAATTTCCATAGAATCATCATAGCCAGACACTATGAACTCACTGTCGACTGAATATTTGAGGCCACAATCCAATGTACCCTTTAGGAACCTCATCACATGTTTTGCTGCAACTAGGTGAACATGTTGGGGCTCCACCATATCCTACTCAAGGTGTTCACAACAAAACATATATTTGGTATTGTATTTTTCAAATACATTAGTGAGATAATAATATGTATGTATAAGGTGGCATCTACACTTTCTATAGAGTCATCATTAAGGAGATTTAGGTTTGTCACCATCATATTTTTCATTTCCTTGCAATCCAACATCCCAAATATCTTTAGGATCTCAACTATATATTTTCCTTGTTTTAGGAATATCTCATTTGGAAAATACCATACTTTAATGCCTAGGAAGTAATGCATCATTCCAAGGTATTTTATCTCAAATTCTATCGCAAGCTTATTCTTACATTCATTGAAGGGTTTCTCCTTTCATGTCAAAAATAAATCATCTATATATAATAGTAATATCATTATCTCGTCATATAAAAATTTATAGTAAAGGTTGGAATCCGATTTACTTTTGGTAAATCCAAACATCATCATGAATCCATCAATTCTTCCATACCATGCTCTGGTTTCTTGCTTCAACCCATATAGATATTTCTTTAATATGCATACATGTGTATTTTTGTTGTGTTTCTCAAAACCTGGTAGTTGTTCAATATATACTTCTACTTCTATGACACCATTTAGGAAGCTTGTTTTTACGTCCATTTGGTGTAGATTCCATTTCATCATTTCTTCCAAGGAAAGGATAGATGCGATAGAAGTATATCTTGCTACTAGTGCAAAGGTTTTTTTATAATCAATTCATTCCTTTTGTGAAAATCATCGTGTGACAAATATTTCTTTGAACTTTTCAATACTTCCATTTGCTAAATGCTTTGTCTTGAAAATCCATTTTGAAGAAACTATTGACTCGTCCTTCGGTCTTGGCACCACATGCCAAACATAGTTCTTTATTATAGATTGATATTCTTTGATCATGAAATCCATCCATTCCTTCTTCTTTGAGGCATGATTCAAAGCATGTGGGTTCTTCATCAACAAGGTTGCACATTAATTCCACATAGTTGGAGTAAATTCTTGGTCTCTTGATTCCTTTTGGTTTTCCATATCTTTCTGCTTCTCGGATTATATCAGGATCCCAAGATGGCCTTCTCTTAGTTTATATAATCTCACAGGGTGTATGCATGGGTCCTTGGGGTTCTACCATGTCATGATATTTTGGTATAAGTTCTTCTTCAATATCTCTAACTAGTGGTATGGTAGCTTCTATAGTTCTAGTATCCTCTGGCTATTCTTCATGATATTCATCTGCATAGTTCTTTCTAGATTTGGTGAAAGGTGCATCTTCAACAAATGTGATATCTTTGTTGATATCAATCTAATGGAAACCTGGAATGTAGATTCTATAATAATTTGAATGGTCACCATATCCAACAATTATTGCCTTCTTTCCTGAAGGGTCCAAGTTTTATATTTTCTCCTTGGGATTATGTAAGTACATAGGGAAACCAAATATCTTCAGGTGATTTACTTTAGGATTTTCATCAGTAAACATCTGTTTTGGAGTTTTGTTCCCAAGGGAACTGTGGAAAACTTTGTTTTGTATATAGATTGTGGTCCTTGCTACTTTGACCCATATGTGCATAGGTAGATCTTGATCATGGATCATTTCTTTGACTACTTCCATGATAGATCTATTCTTTCTTTCTTCCACTCCATTCTATTGAGGATTATATAGTGTGGTAAGATCCCTCTTAATCCCAACTTCTTGATATAAGTCCTTGAATTCAATTGAAGTTAATTCTCCTCCATTATCTGATCTCAAGGTATTGATCTTATTTTTCAGATAGATTCTCCACAAGATCCTTGAATTCCTTAAAATTTTAAAATAATTCATCTTTGAATTTCAAAAAGTACATCCAAATATTATGAGAGTAGTCATCAATAAAAGAAACATAATAGATATACCCGCCTAAGGAAGTGGCTGACATCGGTACGCACACATCTGAGTGGAAAATATCCAAGATCCCCTTTGATTTACTGTTATTGATTGGGAATGGGTACTTGGTATTATTTCCTTGAGCACATCCTTTGCATATTCCTTCATTATTGATATGGATCTCTGGTAAACCTGTCAATACCTTACTCACAATTGACAATGCTTTGTAGTTCACATGAGCAAGTATTCTATGCCAAAGTTCACATGGACTGATGGTACTGGTTGTAAGAGTTGAATCTATGTGCCCCTTCAATTTGTAGAGTTCTCCTTATTCAACACCAATTACAGTAGCATCATCTATTGTATTTCCTTTCGACCACATAAAAACTTCACCATCTACAAAGGAAAATCTAAAACCTCTCTTATCTAGAGCTGAAATAGAAATAATATTCTTATTCAAACCTAGAACATATAAGAATGATTTCATCTTCATGGAATTTCCATATCTTAGATCATAAGAGGTTTCTCCCATTCCTTTGATGGGATATTGATAATCATCTCCAAGATGTACCTTGTGCGAATAGTATTTTTGGGTAAGACATGAGAGTGAATATTTGTGACCTGCCATATGTTTGGAAGCACCACTATCTATAATCAAAGTGTCACTTCAATGACAGACTGATCATGTGAGAGGTGAAATTAGGACATACTTTTCACTAGAGTTTTCATTTTCTCTAGCCCTCTCTTCATCTAATTCATTTTCTTCAACTGCATGGGAATGGTACTTTCAGTTCTTATTATTGAATTTATATTTCTTATGAGGACAATATCTATCAATGTGTCCCATTTTATGGCATGCATGACATTCAAAGGATGAGCAACCCTTTCTAGGTATCTTACCTCTTTTGAAGTCTTGTGGTCTCCTAGGAGGTGATCCTCGATCCTTCCATTCTTTGCATTAGCAAATAGACATTAATATTCATTATCATTTAGCTTCTATTTTCTATTTTCTATCCTTCCTTATTTTTGTACACATTCTTCCCATCGTTTACTGAACTTGGTTAGGTTTCTTCTAGCTCATATTCCTCTAATGAAGGAATCTATTCTCTTGGAAGACCATTTAAGGTGGTCATCACAACTTGTAATTCATCCACCATGTCACCAATATCTTTTAACTATTCTTTGATATGAGATATTCTTGAGAAGTATGATTTCATGGTTTCTGCCTTTTGTATCTTCACACCATTGAGTTGGTTTCTCAAGGTCATTCTTCTTTTGATGTTCTTCCCTTAAAATAGACTTGTCGATGCATCAAAAATTTACTTTGGAGTATTATTTGAGGATATTTGGGGGATAAAATGATCCTTAATAGAATCAAATATGATCCCCTTGGATTTGACCATATCCTTCTTGTGCTTGGCCTTTTCTTCATCTCCCCATGGTTCCTTGACCTCATCTTTGATGTAGCCTTCTAGGTCATGTTCTTCAAGGATGACCATGACTCTGTACTTCCATGATTTGAAGTTATCTACTCCCTCAATATTTTCATCAAGCTTGGTACTGTTTGTCATCTTTAATGAATGAGAACACCAAATGGAAATGTAGGATATAGAACTTACCAATTTTAGGACTGCTTCTGAAATCTGCTTCAAGATGACCTAGGATTTGATTGGAAATTTTCCAACTGTGGTTAATTACAAAACTAATTGGAGGAAAAAATGTGTATACCCAAGGTGATATAGAATGTATATTACTTTTTCAGAATATGTGGATGGAATATGGAAAAATGTGATTCCTAGTCTCTCCCAATAGTAGTGGTAGGTCAAAAAATGAAAATCCACAGAATAAAAAACTACTTTGATAGAAAGATGAACCCTCCTAGGGAAATTTAAATGGTCCTTATTTTCCAGCCGATCAATGGGAGGAGGTGTTTGTAATAGTGAGCCCTATCTTGTTGAAATACGGAAAAAGATGTTGCACAATGTCTTCTTTCAGGTTGGCTTTGATACCATGTTAAGATTTTAAAATTTGTTATGCCAAAACAAAAGGATACTGAAAGAATAACAAGAACAATAGAATAAAAGAGAACACAAATATTTATCCTGGGAAACCCTTGTGGGGAAGAAAACCCAACAAATATTGCTCGATATAGAATTCAACCAACTATAGTGTAAGACCCAAGAAATAAGGCTAGATTGCTTCCTTCTCCTCATATGGAATGTTTCTCCTGTCTATAGTGATTCTTGAGTGATCACCATGTCCAAATGAGGGGGGTGCCTCTACTATTTATACTAATCAATTAATAGGTTTAATAACCCAATAGGGCCGAATTCTCATTTATTCCAGGGCTGAATTTCCTTTTGATACTAAATAATGCATTTTAATAATACTTTTGTGGGTACTGCTAACCCGACTTACAACAGAGGTTTTACCTTAAGACTTTACATGACCAGATACAACAATAAAATCCCTAATCGGAGGAACACCATCTCTAGAAGAGGTAAAAATATTAATAATACAAAATAGAATATCTTTCGCAATTACATCTCTTTAACACAGGGTCCATTTTTTTTTACCATCCACATGATATCTTGGGTTTGATTAAAATAACGTCAATATCCAGTATTCTAGAAGTATCAGGAACTCACAAAAGAAACATTTGTATATATCTTCGTAGATGTACTTTTGCAGCTAATATTCTTTGCTAATCTGGGGGTTTTTGTTCTACTCGCGAATTCATACTCCTTCGGGTTTATCGAATATTCTATTTATTAATTCCTTCATAGGTATCTATAAATTCATTAGTTAGGTCCCAGTCTCCCTTCAATTGCAGATCCTATCCTGACAGTGGAACCATTTTTTAGCACACGGGAAGAACCAAGGTTGATTATAAATGACACCAACAAAACTCTAGACACCAGGCCTTTTGGGATCTATAACACCCCGGTTTTGACCCTGTTGGATTAATGTATATGATGTAAATATTATATGGAATCATGACAAGGAGCTCAAGGCCAAGGCCCTGTCATTGATTAATTTTTTGTATATAGGTGATCATGGTTGATGCCTATGGTCTCTATGCTAAGTCAAGCACATTTGTAAACATAACGTAAATATGCAAATTAATGAAAAACCCACAACCAACTATGTCAATGCAATGAATAATGAGACAGGGGCTTGATTTTCCTAAGGATAAGGGGGAGGGAATGATAACCTTGAACCAGTTTGGGAAAAACCATGTGTCATGGGGAAATCCCATTAAAACTATCAACTACCCTTTTTCTTGTCTTTCCTCCCAACCATTTATTTTTGCTAGAATGTGGTTGAGGTAGTTATTGTATGGAAGGGGAAGAGTATGTGAAAATTCGAATTGGGTAGAGCACCCACTTTTGTATTTTGTGTTTTGCTTGCATGGACAAGAAAACAACAGAACCGTATGCTAGTTTCTCTCACGCATTACGTCTTCATTTTGGATTCACATTTTGGGAGTTGTGGGACATCTTGATCATCATCATCATCATTCTCCATTTGCGTGGAATCTCTTGGGGGGTAGCTGAGTTGTTCTTGTGTGTATCCTTCAAGTTCTGCAAGTTTTTTCCCTTGGCAAGACTGTTATTGGTGTGTGGAAGTGTTATCTTGAACTACAGAATGTATGAGACCCTGTTACTCGTGTTCTAGAGTAAATCCTATGTTGTAGAGTCTCTCAGTGGTTGTTCTGTTCTGCACCCTGGTTTAGGTATGAACTATGTACAAGACTTAGGAATGGGAGAGATGTAGAATATGCTTTATAAACCTAGTGTGGAACCTCACAATACTATAAGAGTGGCTGGTGAACTTTCTATGCACATCTGGAAGAGCATTGGAAGGGAAGGTGTAGCCTTAGAGACTGTGGAGTAGAGAAGGGGACACTTCCTTGTGTTGGGTGTGTAGGAAGTGGGGAAGCCAAGCCAGATAGGTCTCTTGAAGTTGTTATTAGCTCTATAGATGAGCTCACTATCTTAGCAGTTCTTCTTTCCCGTTTCCTTAGAATCCTGACAAACCCAACTGGAAATATGGCTTGTATGGTAGCCTGATAAACCCATATGTTGGATTGGTTGTGTCTTGTTGCGTTTGACCTTGTGAGTAACCTTTGGCCAGACAGTCTGATAAACCCAAATGTGAATGATGGCTTGGCTAAGTAGCTTGATAAACTGATCAGTGAGATGGATTGACTATGTAAAGTTTGATAAACCCATATGTTGGATTGACTGGTCCTTAAGGTGAATGTTAGATTGATTGTGAACAGTTTGTGAAACCCAAATGTGAGATGGCTTGGCTGAGTGGCCTATGAAACCCATATGTTGGTTTGTTTCCATTGCAGCCTCATAAACCCAACTGTGTTGGCTTGGATGAGTTTTATTGCACCCTTGGCTATGTATGAGTCTTCTAGTGTTCCCTTATTCCTTGAGGAGATCATGCCCAGCTAGGTGGTGGAAGTGTTGCTGAGATATTGATGAGCACATTGGCCTATGGTTGCGTGGAACGTTGCAGTTACATAGCTAGTTGCGGGACAAGTTCTTCTTAAGATAAATGTTCTTTTCCATGTTACTCTCTGCAATTATATTTCTTGCATTGTAATTGCTTGATGGAATATGATGAACATGTTGGATGTGTTGAATTGATGAATTGTTCCTTTGAATAATTGTAGTTATAGGAATCTATGCAGGTTTCCTTCAATGCATTGTTAAACTAAGTTGCAGGGATAGAATGCCGGATTGATGTTGGCCTAGATGGACAAGTCTGTTCAAAGAATTCGATTAGCAGGTTGAATTTTTGAGCAGAAACCTTCTTCCGCAATGGTTTATTCCACAGGTGGGATGCAGGAGACATCCTTTGGAAAATATGGAACTCCGCAAATTCCTTTTTGCAACTTACGGGATGCAGGATGCAGAGATATATTTTTGTGAATTACGACTTTCTACATTTTTTGTTCCACAACGCACCTTTCCGCAATTTGAGTATGTGAGATGCGGGATGCGGTTTTGCAAATTTCAATTTCCCTAATGGTCATTTTTGCATGCGGGATGTGGGAATGTGGAATGCAAGATGCGAAATGCGGGATCGTGGTATCACGATTTCCACAATTCCCGATCCTCCAACTCAATTTTTTTCGTCGTCAATTTTTGTGGGACGATTCTTAGCCATTGATTTGATTCCAGATGTAGGACCGTTTCTGATCGTTGATTTCTGTCTCTATTATCTCTGCTGTCTAATCTCCTCTGAGATATTTCCTTATAGATCATCGAACTGATCAATGGAATACGGGAGGGAGCGTGACAGTGTTGTAAATGTCGAGTAGTGGTTTGTGGCCATGCCCTGTGTTTTGATAAACAATAAGGGTTCTCGATGAAATTTTTAATTCCGCATGATAATGGGGTATGGGTATGCTACATAGTGGTATTAGAGCTGTTGGTTGCAGCATTGGGCCTAGATGGAATAGTGTGGATAGTTCAAGGGATAAAAATATTCTCGGATACCAACATTGTAGTATGCTACATAGTGGTATATACCGAATGGTGCCATCACTACAACTTGGTATCAACACTACAGGTTGCAGCGTCGAGCCTGAAAGGACCAGGTTGAATAGTTAACAGAGCTGTTGGTTATAGCATTGGGCCTAGATAGTCCAGGTGACAGTAAGTAAATGGTTTTAATTTTGAATTACTATGTATCTAACAAATGGTGTTTGATAACACATTTTGCAGAGTCATAATGCATATTGGAAAAGTGGGTTGTTGGCTCAGCCATGAGAACCTACGGCATGAATGATGCACGTGATCCCTATGAGCATGAGGAGTATGCTATGGGGGAAAATATCTGAGTTGAAAATGCTAAGACAGAGTATAATGGGAGGAGGTTTCAAGATAATCCCCTAGGTTTTGTATCCACCATGAGTAGCCTTAGGGTGGAGATGCAAAGCTACAAGGCAGATAATGAAAGGTTGGTTAAGGCTCAGGAAGAGTAGAATCAGCTGAATGCAACCATGCTGCAAAGTCTGATAGATATTCAGAAGCAGATGAACTTTGGGGATTGGACATTAACGCTGGAAGGAAATAAGAGCACTGCTAGAAGGAGAAGGAGATCTCCTAGTGATTCATCTGACTTTGAAGGATCCACTAGCGATTCAAGTTCTGTTTCTCATAGGAATGAGAGGAAGAGGTGTTATCAGAACCATTCACGTGATGCGTTTAAGAAGGTGAGGCTTCCTATGTTCAATGGCGAGATAAAGAATGGTCAAGAAGTTGAAGCTTGGTTCCTTGGGATGAGGAAATATTTCCAAGTTCAAGCCCTTATTTAGGAAATATGAAGGCTAGAGTATCCACATTCAATTTGATCAGAAGAGCATCCATATGGTGGGAGCACTTCAAGCAAGTGAAGAAGATTAATGAAAGGAAAATTGTGTGGAGACGGTTGTAGAAGTATTTCAAGTAGAAATACCTCTCTAATAGGTACTATGATGACAAGATCAGAGAATTTCATGAGTTGAGATTGGGACAACAGACCATGGAAGAGTATGAAAACAAGTTCTTGGAGTTGTTGAGATATATCAGGTACAACAAGGATGAGAAAGTGAAAATCCAGTGTTTCTTGAGTGGAATGCCTTAGTCTTACAAAGATATAATTGATTTTTATGAACCTAGAACTCTGGAAGAAGCAATAAGGAAAGCTAAGTATTGCTATGAGAAAAGTAGAGGCAAACCTGACTATCAAAAGGAATGGAAGGACAGAAAGAATGAGAAGTCTGACCAAAGGAAGAAAGGTTTTAAACCCTCTAACTTTAGGAATTAGCAGAAGAAACCATCCCAAGCTAAAAAGAAGCCAGCCAGAGTGGTGGGAGAAAATCCAAGAGATCCACAACAGATCAAAGAACCACTCCAATGTTGGAGATGTGGAGGACCCCACATGCGCAGAAATTGTCTACTCTAGAATGAGAGTGCAAGGTCGTCTTACAACCTTCAAGAGGAAGAAACAATAGGTCAAGTAGTGAGGGCCATCCTTAGGATATAATCAGTGCTGGAGGACTGTCAGGAAGATCATCAGTCAACTGTGGTTGAAGTTGCAAGTAATATTGCTGAGAAATCTATTTCTATTTTGATTGACCCTGGTTCTACCCATAGTTACATTGCTCCTAGAAAAGTGGATATTTGTGCTTTCAAAAAAGTGAGGCATAAGAAATCGTGGTTAGTTCAGCTAGCCACTCGAACTAAGAGAAAGGTTAGTGAAGTGGCGGAGAAATGTCCATTAGTGATGAATGGATGGGTTACTTGTGTAGATCTGAATGTTGTACCCCTTGGTTCCTATGATGTTCTCATTGTAATGGATTGGTTAGAACCTCACAGGGTAAATCTTGACTGTTACCATAATAATTTTGAATTCATGGATGAAGAAGGGAACTCTATAGTTGTAAGAGGCATTCCAAAGGTAATTTTAATGAGGCAGATTTCAACAACGCAGTTGAAGAAATTTTGTAGGAAGGGTTGCTAGTTGTATGCAGCTCATATTATGGAGGCAACGGATAATGAAACTCCTAGGTTGGAGGAATTTCAGGTATTGCAGGAATTCAAGGATGTTTTTCCTGATGAGATTCTAGGGCTTCCTCCAATGAGGGACATTGATTTCATGATTGAACTTGTGCCAAGAGAAACACAAGTGTCCAAGACACCCTACATAATGAGTACACTAGAAATGTTAGAGATGAAGATGTAGTTGCAATAGTTGTTTGAGAAAAATTATATTAGGTGAAGTGTGTCTCCTTGGTGAACACCAGTTCTTTTTGTAAGTAAGAAAGATGGTACACTCAGATTGTGTACTGATTACAGACAACTGAACAATATTATGGTGAAGAATAAATATCATTTTCCTAGAATTGATGACCTATTTGATCATATGAGAGGATCAAGGGTGTTCTCCAAGATTGACTTGAGGTCGAGTTACCATAAGGTGAGAATCAAGGATGAAGATATTAATAAGAAAACCTTCAGGACAAGGTATGGGCATTATGAGTTTGTAGTGGTACCATTTGGTCTCACAAATTTGCCAGCTACATTTATGTGCCTTATGAATAGTGTCTTCAGTAGGCATCTGGACAAGTTTTTCCTTGTTTTCCTTGATGACATTCTCATTTATTCTAAGAATGAGGAAGAGCATGAAGAGCATTTGAGATTGAAATTACAATTTCTTAGGGAGCATCGGTTGTATGCAAAGTTGAGCAAGTGTGACTTTTATAAAGATATAATTCAGTATTTGGGTCACATTATCTCAGAAGAGAGTATATATGTGGACCCTGACAAGATTGAAGCCATAATGAATTGGCCTACTCTAAGAAACGTGACAGATGTAAGATATTTTATGGGACTTGTAGGATACTATAGGAGATTCATTGAAGGATTCTCCATGGTTGCACATGCCATTACTTCTTTGCAAAATAAAGAAATAAAGTATGAATGGACAGTGAGGTGTGAATAAATATTCCAGCAATTGAAGAATATTCTCACCCGTGTTCCAGTCTTGAAAGTTGCAGACCTAAAGAGATATTTTTTGGTGTGTACTGATGCATGCAGTCAAGGGCTTGGAGGAGTATTTATGAAAGACAACCAAGTGATATGTTATGAGTCCAGAAAGTTGAAGGAACATGACAAGAACTATGCTACTCATGATATGGAACTTGTAGCCATAGTACATGCTCTCAAGATGTGGAGGCATTACTTGATGGGAAGAAGATTTGAGCTGAGATCAGACCATTGTGGTCTGAAGTATTTGTTTGATCAGCCTACTCTGAATGCTAGGAAAGCTATATGGCTGGAGTTTTTATGTGAGTTTGATTTTGAGATCAAGCACATAAAGGGGAAAGATAATAAGGTAGTTGATGTGCTCATTAGGAAGGTGCAGGAAATGCATGTGGCATCCGTTAGTGTTTTCCAATCGAAGTTGAGGCAACAGATTGTTAATCATGTTGCTAAAGATGAATTATATGTGAAGGTAAAAGACAACTTGCAGTAGCAAAGCCTTGAAAATAAGTATGAGGGATATAATTTGGAAGAAGATGGACTTCTTACTTATAAGAACGGATTTACATTCCAAATGTAGCAGATTTGAGGAGAGTTGTTATGGACAAGATCCATCAAGCTCCATATTTTGGTCACCTAGGATATTAGAAGACAATTGCTACAACTAGAAATAATTACTTTTGGCCAGGAATGAAAAAGGACATGGCTGAATGCATTTCTAGGTGCATGAAATGTCAGCAGGTGAAGGTTGAGCGTCAGCACTGTTGGGAACCATTTTTACCTATTTTGCCATCTAAATACCTTCCGGTTTTCTCCATAAACCTTCGTACTTGATCCATAAAACCTTAATTTAATCCACAAAACTTTGGTCAAAGGTATAAATGTTGTTTCTTCTTAACAAATTTAATTATGATATTTTTAAGGCATTTAAATTAAGGTTTTATTCAAAATTATAGAATGTGCTAACTTCCCATAATTTCTCCTAGGTTGGATACTTGCAGGCCAGCTAGGCGCAAATTGAGAGATAGGAGGAAGATCCTAGATGTCCAAGGATGGTTAAATTTCTAACGAACAGATGATATGGCTTTCACAGGTGTCGAGTCAATGCCAGTCAAAGACGACCACCTGTGCTACCACTCAGCATAAAAACAGGATAGTTTCGATTTTGTCTATTTTGATGGATATGATGGAGGATCTCGAGGGTCGCATATCATTATGAGTCCTCCATATTTGTAGCATTTCCAGTTTTTTTAAAAATTGATTAAGTATTTGATTTTACAGAGGAAAGAAACCCCTTGGATGATAGACGTATGGTTTTGAAATAAAGACTGTGGATTTGATAAATTACTGTGTATGTTCATTTCTATCTAGTGAATGCGATTGATTTCTAGAGCTCTGTGATTTTATTTGTGTGTGCAAGCAAAGCATTGGAGGGCCCCCTTTGCCAAGTCTGCACACCTCTTTCTGCATCATTGCATGTGGTATGTTTTGATTACTCATACATTGCAGAATGAGTTAGATTGTATGAACATGGTTATAAGCTCTGTTATTTAAATGTTTAAACGCTGTAGGAATGATTTATATTGCATTGCTTACTCAATATCGAATTGTCGAGGATAGTTATACATTGCGAATGTCTTCTTGTAAAGGAAATCAATGATTGATTGCTTTCAACAATGAGATAATAGGCAGTGTATTGTGATCTATTTTTAAGATTTAGGTTCAATTTTTTTTATCTCAGAATATTTCACATATGAATTGCTGGTTAAAATAAGAGATCAAACGAAGTTGCTTCTGTAAGGGAGGTTTTGCATTTCAAAGTCACAACATTCTAGCATTTAATAGATTTGCTTCAGAGTTAAACTAAATTTCCAGTTAGGTCTAGCTTTGAGTCTCTATATTTGGGATATGCCTCTAAGTTTGCAAACTCTGGATTGACATAAACTTAAGGTATAATTTACACTAGTGGATTGGATCCCAACTTTTGGCACCATTTCCAGGGAGGCATTTTAGAAGCAGACTTAGGAACTTTCTCTTATAAAAAGAAAATTTCAAAAACACAGAGTAGATTCTAGTTTTATGTCAAGAAAAAGAGATGCAAAAGGAATATTTATCAAAAATCCCCCAAAAATAGAAGTAACATGAACTTCTTTATCTGATAAAAAGGACTCATTACAACTATTGATACTTTTGAAATGGCTGAAGAAGAAACATCAAAAGGGCCAACTGTAGAACAGAGAAGGGAGTATGAGAAGAGGTTACAAATGGAAAATAAACTAAGACAAGAAAGAAAGGAAGAAGAGAGGAGACATGATAGGGAAGAATAGAGGAGACATAAAAGGGATTAAAGGGCAGAAGAAGATCAGGAAGCCACCTTTAAATTCCCCATCTTGGACACTAGCATCATCCTAGGGGAAGAGGTGAAGATGAAAAATATTCCACCATCTGTCCTACCAAATTTCTATGGTATGAATTCTGAAGATCCGGATTCTTTCCTATTCGAATTTGATATCTTTTGTCAAACCTATGGATATACTGATGACACCCACAAACTTCATATTTTCCCTACTACTCTTAAAGCAACTGCCTTGAAATGATTCATGGGATTAGGAGAGCATTCTATAACTACTTGGGATGAGATGAGGAAAAGTTTTCTTAGAAAATATCAGGCATATTGTAGATCAAAGGATTTAAAAGATGACATTTTCACGATGTCTTAGCAGGAGGACGAAAGCTTGGAAGAGTATTTAGAAATATTCTCATACAACTTGCAGAAATCCAAATACAATTCCTTGACACCTGAGATCACTTGGACAATCTTTTTAAAAGGAATAAGAGAATAATACCTTGATATTTTGAATGTTATGGGCAAAGGTGACATCTCCTACTTACCCTTTGATGAGATACAAGACTTATGTCAGAAGTATTCAAGAGGAAAGGCTAGAAATGGGAAAAGGGATGTAACTTCCAAAGTAACTAAATCTGCAACTAGTGGCATATCCAGAGTTGAACTTGGGAATCTATTAGAATATTTTAAGACTGATCTATTGAGTACCTTAGGAACACAGGTCGAAACATTAAGAACTAAGAAAAGACAAGAACAACAAGACCAACAAGATCAAACCCTTTCTATTTTTTGCCCTAAATGTAGAAAGAAACACCCATTAAAAGAATGTCCTTTAAATACTGTTCAAATTTGTGGCTTATGTACTGCAAATCATACAACTAATGATTGGCCCGGATTGAAAGAATTGCAGGCAGCCCGAATGGAGGAGAATCAAAGCATGGAGTCTCTCTATTTTATGGGACAATGAAGACCTTGGCAGCCACGTTTTTCAGGTATGTCTCAATATCCTATGCAGCAATTTCATTCAAATTATCAGACTCCTATTCAGAATTCATGGAGTGCACCCATGCCCTGGAAAACTTGGTCTCCCCAATTAGCCCAATCTGCTCCAAATTGACAAGGGTATACTCATGGTAAGGAGACATATCAACTGGCCTATCTACAGCCCTATCAACTTTTGATGTAATTGTAACTTTGGAATGTATTCATCTGTATTTCTTATGTATTGTAACCCAATGTTTATTCTGGGATGTATTGTAATGTATTTGAGTCATGTCATACCCCAATGTTTATTCCGGGAAGTTTCTATAATGAGAAAGTCATTGCGGGTAACCCTCCTATTGATTAAGGGTTAGAGTCCCCACAGTTATGGGGCCCTTGGGTTATTAGACTATCCTAGTGAAGTTGGCCCTAGGTGAGTCATTATAAGTCGAGGCAATAGTCCCCACCATTGTGTTACCCTCCTATTGGTCAGAGGAGGCAAAGTCCCCACAAATGGTGGGGCACTAGGGTTATTAGACACTCCTAGATATGTCGGCTCTAGTAAGTAATTGTTAAGTAAGGCCGACATGTTGGAGTGTACTTCAAGTGAACGAAAGAATATAAATAGAGAGTGAGCCTCTCTATTTATCTAACTTGCAACACTCACACTCACTCATTGGGGCACATGAGTGAGAAAGGAGAAGCTCTCTCAGTGTGAGAGAGAGAGACTGTTGCTGTGTGGAGATCATCTTACTATTTTTTGGTTTTACCTTTGGTGCTGATTCTATCTTTGAGGAAGTTGCGGGGTTTTCTCCTTTATGGTTTCCTCGAGGAAAATTATTTGTGTCTCTTGTCTCTTGTGTTGTGCTGGTGTTTTATTGTTGTGCTTGTTATTCTCTCAGTTAAAATATCCTAAGATCATAATGCTAGCTTGAATGATGAAAAACTAACATGGTATCCGAGCTAACCTGAGAAGAAGACATCGTGCAGTTGTAGAAGCTAGGGATTCTTACTTTTTGGGTCTCTCTCCATAATCCATCAGCAAAATTATGCTAGGATGACTCTTCATAGAAGGGTGTATCTTTCTGTTGAAGCGGAATTTGATTATGAGCAATTTCAGTTTTTGATGTGGAAATTAGGGATTTCTACAGAAGATGAATATTTGAGTGAGCCCAGCATAGGATCGTTCTCCTCATTAAAATCTAAGTTTGGAGACCTGGATCAAGAAATTTAGTTGGGTAAAACTCCGAGAAAGTCAAACCCTAGTTTGACCCCGAGCTAGAGAAACCCTAAGTACTAAAACTGATACGTTTTGGTACATTCGCTATATCCTGAGATTGGTGAAGGATCAGGAGATGAAACTTTCAAGGGCCGAATATAAAATCCTAGTGAATAATGTATCTAAAAATCAGCCTCATATTCTCTATATTTTGGGAGGTATGATCCCTCCAAGATGGGGTTCCAACCTCTTCTAGAATTCATCCCTGAACAGGACACCTGGGGAGAATTGCAATATCTTGGGCTGAATAGGTCCAAATGGAATTACTGAATATTTTACAAAAAGGGTACAGACTTTAATTTTTCTCTTCCAAATATCAGACTCCGAAGATGAACCAGTGACACGTGGCATGCCGTACAACTTCTCTGTTATGAAAAGTCCTGTAACAGGTGACCTTGGGAAAAAGGATCATAAATCCCAAATGGGGAAACTAATTCTACTAAAACCTATGGTGTTGGATCAGGGACATGGGATATTACCTCAGTGCAAAATTTCAGAGACAAAGGAGCAGTAATTTAGGAGATATCACAGAAACTGTAACATAAATTTACGCAAAAGGAATTGGAAAACTAGGGCTTCCTGTTCCGGGAGCTTCCCTCCACTGTTTTCATAAAAGGAGTACATTGGACAGCTCCATTTGAAGATATATATCTATCTATCCAATTAGATTTGAAATATTCCAAGTTTTTGAAAATTAGGGTTTCTGTGACAAACCCTAGATCAGCCAGCTCCAGAACCAGGACGGACACCTCAAATCGGTAAGATCTAATCTATTGCTATTTTCATTTGAGGTTCTCATTTCAAAGTGATCTACCACATCAGCTTGATAATAAGCTTGGTGAAGTTGACAAATTCCAATCATGGAAGTATATGATATCTCTGAAGAAAATGAATTGGACATCTACATGAGTAGAAAGGTTCCAGTTCCAGAGGGAGATGAGGTTAGAAGCCTTACACAAGAAGAACTTGGTCAAGGCCAAGAAGATCATTGTTGATTCAATAATGGATCAAATTGTACTACAAAGACACTGAAGATGTTTGATTCCTTAACCAAGCTATTTGAAGGGAAGAACAAAAATTGGAATATGACCTTAAGAAACCAGTTGAAGAATGTGAAGATCGGAATGCAGAGACGATGTAGTCATAAGGGTCTCTCAAATCAAAGAACAACTTGAAGTGGTAAAAGAATAAGTGAAGAATGCAGAAGTGGTGATGGCCAACTTGAATGGTCTCCTAGGATCATGGGATTCATTCATTCTAGGAATGTGTGCCAGAAGGAAGTGATTGCTTTCAATAGACTCTGGGAAGAAGAAGAAGATCAACTCATAAGAAGAGAAGAGAAGATGGGAGCAATTGAAGATCAAGCTCTCACCATCCAAAGAAGATCCCTCAAGTAATGAAGAATACGAAGGACTCAACTCTTGAAGAACATCTTATCCATCCTAGAATTTGGATAAGAAATGATGCTATTATGAATGAAGAAGACGATGAAGTTGAAGGTGCAAGAAGAAGTCTACCCACGAAACAAATAAAGATAAGTATTCAATTGTCATTTCATGATATTGTTTTGTTATGCATTTTTTTATATTCAGTTGATGTATTATGCATGATAGGATGTTTGCATTAATGATAGTATACTACTAATATGCATGTGATGGGTAAGTAGCTCATGGTGCTATACAAATCTCCATTGCTACTTATCTAGAATGAAACCTCTTTGCTGACATATTGGATTAGTGCACAATCTCAATGTTGTCCTGGTAGAGATGGAAGGAATCTATAAACGTTTTGTGAGATATGGATGAATGTTGTATTGGCTAAAACAGTTGCATGATCATATATTTATGCATAAGTATTTTCCAGTATGAATATTCCTTATGAAATGTTTCTAACCATACAACTGTATTTGACTTGTAGGAAAGATCACATACATAATCACCTACAATAAAAGAAGGATGAGAATTGTTCCAAAGAACAAGTGATGATAGTTCAAGACGAAGAATAATATGACGAATGCATCGACATCATTGATGCAGAACCTTCAAGGTATGAAGAAGTAACCAAGAAGAAAGGGAAGACCAGTTCAAGAATAATGATGTCTAGGATGTAGTATCGACACATGAAGAAAAGTTCGTAGTTCCATCATGTAGTAGATGGAAACATCATACAAGGCAAGATTCGTAGCATGAGGCCTCTCACGAAAAGAAGGCCTAGACTACAAAGAGACATTTGCAGCCAATAAGAATTGAAACACATATATGATGAGCTTGATGAAGATCTTAACCTTTGCTACAAGGTTGAAGATACAAGTCTATACACTAGATGGTCACATAGAATATTAGTAGCATAGGAAGCTACTTGTCACTTCGGTACAGAATGTTCATTGCATAGAGTACAAAAGATAGAGGGAGTATGATGCTCTGCTTCAGAGGGAGTGACTGCAGAAGATCCTATGTTTTGACATGGTATGACAAGATGGACAGATTACTGATGACTCTAGGCTTTACCAAGAGTAAAGCAGATTCCAACCTTTACTACAAGGTTGAACATGGCAACCCAGTGATGCTTCTACTATATGTAGATGATATATTTGTGACAGGTACATATGGGTTGATTGTTGATACAAAGAGAAATATTGCTGTTGAGTTCGAGATGAAGGACTTCGGTATGATGCATTACTTTCTAGGTATGAAGGTGTGGCAGAGTATGCATGAAATATTCTTTGGACAAGGGAAGTATGCAGTTGAAATCCTGAAGAGGTTTGGAATGATGGACTGCAAAAATATGGCCACACCTATGGCATCAAACCTGAAGCTATTGAGTGATGATTCATCAGAAACGGTTGATGCTACGATGTATCATCAGATGATTGGGTCCTTGATGTACCTGATGAACACGAGACTAGATATTTGCTTTGCTGTGAACACCTTGAGCCAGCTCTTGATAGATCCGAGACATGTTCACTTGATTGCTGCAAAGAATATTTTGAGGTACCTAAAGGGTACAATTGATTATGGGCTCAAGTGCGATGTGAATCAAAAGATTAACCTAGAGGGTTATGTTGATTCAGATTGGGTAGATAGTGCCATCGATAGGAAGATCACTTCAGGGTGTTGCTTCAGTATGGGATCAGGTGTGATCTCTTGGTTTAGAAGGAAGTAATCCTGTGTGGCACTAAGTACAGCTGAAGCAGAGTATGTTGTAGCTTCTTCAGCTAGTTGTGAGGCAGTGTCACTGTGAAAGCTACTATTTGATATATTTGATCTCCAGTTGAATGCTACTTGTATACATTGTGACAACCAGAGTTGCGTAAAGTTGTCAGAGTATCCAGTTTTCCATGACAAGTCAAAGCATATCGAGATCAAGTACCACTATATCAGGGATATGGTGCAGAGGGGAGCAGTGAAGCTCTAGTATGTTGTGACAGAGGAACAGATAGCTGATGTATTGACGAATCCATTGGCTAGGCTGAAGTTCAAGTACTTCAGGGAGAAGCTTGGTGTTCTCCAGATCGAGGTTTCCTCCAAGGGAGTGTGATGAGTCCCAAAGCCATTCTGACGAGCAGGTTAGATGTAAGGGCTGAGCCATTCTATCATGGTGAGAGGATTGGTTCCTTCCATGTCAGATATGAGTGCTGAGATCCATAGCCATTTTGACGAGTAGGTCAAATATAAGGGCCGAGCCATTCTGTCATGGTGAGAGGATTACTTCCTTCCATGTCAGATATGAGTGCTAGCCATTCTGTCGAGCAAGATAGATGTAAGGGCAACTGCCATTCTAGGAATGGAGGCACCTGGTCAGTTACCAGGACAATTGAGTCTAGAACTCAGAATCCATTCTGATGTGATAGAGGGATGTGTTCCCACTTGATCAAATGTAAGGGCTGAACCATTTTGTCATGGCTAAAGGATTAGGTTCCTTCCATGTCAGATGTGAGTGTTGGCCATTCCAATGAGCAGGTCGGATATAAGAGCAACTGCCATTCTCTAGGAGAATGGAGGCACTTGGTCAGTTACCAGGTAGCTCAGTCGAGGACTGGGGGCCATTCTGATATGACTGTAGGATTGGTTCCTACAAGATTATATATGAGTGCAAGCCCTTCCATCATTGTGAGTAGGATGTGTTCTCTCCTAGATGGATGTAAGTGCAGATCCTTTCCATAGATGATAGTAGGTGTGTCCTATCATGCTGGTGGATGTGAGTGCTGTTCCTTTTCACAGATGATAGTAGGTGTGTCCTATCATGTTGGTGATTGTAGGTGTAGTTCCTTTTCACAAATGGTAGTAGGTGTGTCCTACCATGCTGGTGATTGTAAGTGCTGAGCCTTTCTACAGATGGTAGTAGGTGTGTCCTATCATGCTGATGGATGTGAGTGCAGAGCCTTTTCACAGATGATAGTAGGTGTGTCCTATCATGCTGGTGAATGTGAGTGCTGGGCCTTTCTAATATGATTATAGGATTGGTTCCTACATGATCAGATGTGAGTGCTAGGCATGCCTTTTTGATGAGTAGGTCAGATGTAAGTGCTGGGAGGGCCATTCTGATGAGCAAGTCAGATATAAGTGCTAAAGAAGACCTACATGGAGGATAGGCCTACAACCAACATGAAAAAGGGCTGGCTTTGTAGAACTTCCTATGATGAGAAGAATCATGAGATAACGCACATGATGATGACCAGAGAAGATCCACATCCAGTTATGATGACTCCGAGAGATCCAGATCGAGTGATGATCCAGATCCAGCAGTGATGATCCAGATCCAGTGATGATGATCCAGCAGCGATGATCTAGATCGAGTGATGATAGCTAGCGATGATCTAGATCGAGTGATGATCGAGATCCAGTGATGACAACCAGTGATGATCCAGATCCAGTGATGATGATCCAGATCGAGTGATGATCTAGATTCAGTGATGATGATCCAGATCGAGTGATGATCTAGATTCAGTGATGATAATCCATGATCGAATGATGATCTAAATTCAGTGATGACGATCTAGATCGAGTGATGATCTAGATCCAGATGAAGAAGAATTGAAGACGAAGATGATGAGAACTCAATGATTATCCAGATGATACAGAGAAGAATACTTGTGCTGATAAATTATGTCAAGAGAATACCTTCCTAGTTAAGAGGGAGTGTTGATGTAATTGTAACTTCATAATGTATTCATCCATATTTCTTATGTATTGTAACCCGATGTTTATTCTGGGATGTATTGTAATGTATTTGAGTCATGTCATACCCCGATGTTTATTCCTGGAAGTTTCTATAATGAGAAAGTCATTGTGGGTAACCCTCCTATTGGTCTAGGGTTAAAGTCCCCACAGTTATGGGTCCCTTGGGTTATTAGACTATCCTAGTGAATTTGACCCTAGGTGAGTCATTGTAAGTCGGGGCAATAATCCCCACCATTGTGTTACCCTCCTATTGGTCAGAGGAGGCAAAGTCCCCACAAGTGGTGGGGCACTAGGGTTATTAGACACTCCTAGAGATGTTGGCTCTAGTAAGTAATTGTTAAGTAAGGCTGACATGTTGGAGTGTACTTCAAGTGAACAAAATAATATAAATAGAGAGTGAGCCTCTCTATTTATCTCACTTGCAACACTCACACTCACTCATTGGGGTGCATGAGTGAGAGAGGAGTAGCTCTCTCAGTGTGAGAGAGAGAGACTGCTGCTGTGTGGAGATCATCTTATTGTTTTTCAGTTTTACCTTTGGTGCTGTTTCTATCTCTGAGGAAGTTGCAAGGTTTTCTCCTTTATGGTTTCCCCGAGGAAAATTCTTTGTGTCTCTTGTCTCTTTTATTGTGCTCATGTTTTATTGCTATGCTTGTTATTATCTCAGTTAAAGTATCCTAAGATCATAATGCTAGCTTGAATGATGAAAAACTAACATCAACAATGTTTTTCATATCCTCAATACCAGCAGAATCAAGCCCCATTTTTCCATCAACCCCATATTTCTCCCCAACTAGGCCAACAACGTCAACAACTTCAATTACCATCCAACCAGCCTCCACCTCGACCAACACAATTGCTATCCCAACCAATACCAAATCCGAATAATAAAATGGATAAACCCATGTATAATGTTGATGATGGAATGGCACTCCTCTACTCAATCCTCCCACTTCAAAACATCAACTTAAGATCTGGAAAACCTTTACAAAAAGAATCTCCTGTTATTTTAGAAGAACAAGTAGAAAATGAGAAAACTCCAAAAAAATTAAATATAGAAAAGTCACAGTCATAAAATCACAGTAAAAAAGGGAAAACATTAGTACCTTATATACCTCCCTTTCCAGAAAGGTTGGTCAAGGAGAAACTTTCAATCTCCCTACTTGATTTTGATGTTTTGAATGAGTTAACCAATGTATGTGTCAAAATTCCCCTACTGTAGGCTATAAAGGATATTCCAATCTATACGAAAGCAGTTAGGGAATTATGCCTTAATAAAAGAAGGAAGGATCCATCAAAAATTCATGTGGTAGGCAAATTGGTAGGATTAATGTCTAACACTGTTTTTATTGAAAAATATGTTGATCCTGGCATCCCAATGGTCAAAATCACTGTCAACAATTTTTCAATTCCAAAAACACTTATTGATTTAGGTGCTGCTATTAATGTCATGACACTAGAGACAATGGAATACCTTTGCTTGAAAAATCTCAGACCAACCACTATAGTTTTGGAACCAGCTGACAGATCTAAAATCACACCTGAAGGGATCTTAGAAGATATTATTGTTCTTTAGATTCCTGGGAGTATCCTGTAGATTTTATAGTGTTGCAACCAAAGTCTAATCTAGGAGGGCATCCATTGATTCTTGGCAGACCCTGGTTGGAAACAACTGATGCTTTCATAGGGTGTAGATCAGGAAGTATTCTCATTTCACATGGGACAGAGAGAAAACAATATACACTTTATCCTTCTTCCCAACGACCTTCTGTATTAGATCAGTTATCATGGATTAATGAGACCAAAGATCAGGAAGAAGAAGTAGTTCAGCCTGTCCTAAGTATCAATCAGTTCTTTGATTTTCAAGAAGAAAACAACGAAGATTTGCTAGATTACTTCATTGCTGAACATGATATTTCTGAAGAATTAAGAGACATGCAGTGTGCTATAACAGATCAAGTTTTGGGACAGAATTTTCATCAAAACAATTGAAATCGGTCCAGGAAAACATTTGAATATCAATGCACATATTACTACATCACAGGAAGAACAATTGATTGCCTTAGTGAATAAATATTCCCATACATTTTCTTGGGAATACACTGACATTCCAGGCATTCATCATGAAACATGCACTCACCACATTTACATAGATGATTAAATCAGACCTCTTAGACAACCTCAACGTAGAATGAACCCCATACTAAAAGAAATAGTTAAGGAAGAATTGCAGAAGTTATTAAAGGTAGGATTTATCTACCCTATCTTTGACAGCCAATGGGTTTCTCCCTTGGTTGTTGTTCCTAAGAAAAATGGCAAATGGTGGATATGTGTAGATTAAAGGGAGTTAAACAAGGAAACACTAAAAGATTATTTCCCATTGACCTTTATTGATCAGGTGTTAGATGCCTTGGCTGGAAAGGAATATTTTTCATTTTTAGATGGTTTCAGCGGATATAATCAAATTAGCATTGCAAAAGAGGACCATGAAAAAACTACCTTTACATGTCCTTGGGGCACATATGCCTACAAGGTTTTACCTTTTGGCTTATGTAATGCCCCAGCTACCTTTCAGAGAGTAGTCTTGGCCATTTTTGTATATCTAATTCATGAATGTGTTGAAGTCTATATGGATGATTTTTCTGTGCATGGAAGTGCCTTTGAGGATTCCTTAGCAAACTTGGAGAAAATTTTAAAAAGCTGTGTTGACTCAAATCTTTCCCTTAGCAATGAAAAGTGTTTTATGATGATGACTGAAGGGATAGTTTTATGACATCACATTTCTTCATTTGGAATAAAAGTAGATCCTGCTAAAATTCAAATAATTGTAAATCTATCTGAACCAAAAACTCAAACAGATGTAAGAAGCTTTTTAGGGTATGCAGGATATTATCGTAGATTTATTGCAAATTTCAGTAAGATAGCTCTGCCATTGTTTAAATCACTTTCAAAGGATGTACATTTCAAATGGGATACTAATTGTCAATCTTCATTTCAAACACTTAAAAAGAAGCTCTCAACTGCTCCCATTTTAAGGGGACCAAATTTGACATTTCCCTTCCATATTTCTACTGATGCATCTGATACTGCAATAGGGGCCTCTTTGGGACAAAAAGAGAATACCATGACTTATGCTATTTATTTTATCAGAAAAAATCTAACACCTGCATAATTGAATTATACAGTCACTGAAAAGGAGATGTTGGCAGTAGTTCATGCTATGAACAAATTCCATCATTACATTACTGGCTAGAAAATTTTTGTCCACATAGATCATTCCGCTTTACAATATTTGATGAATAAGTCTATTACTAATGGTCAGATAACCAAATGGTTACTATTAATGCAGGAATTCAATATCACTATTTTAGATCGGCCTGGACGAGAAAATCAGGTGGCAGATTTCCTGTCTCGCTTACACAATACTGGTGAGGTTGTTCCTGTTTTAAATAGTTTTCCTGATGAGCACTTGTTTTCAATTTTTTTTATCACTCCTTGGTATGCTGATATCGCCAATTATTTATCATCAGGATAGCTACCTCCATCTATGCCATCTAAAGAAAAGAAAAAGATTATTAAACAAAGTGCTAGACATATATGGGTCAATGGCGATCTCTTTTATACATGATATGATCTAATTATTAGGAGATGTGTATGACAAGATGAAGTTTTAGATATTTGAAAGCATGCCATGATGAACTGTGTGGTGGCCATTTTGCAGAGAAAAGAACATCATACAAGATGCTCAATTCGGGGTATTACTGGCCTTCTATTTTCAAGGATTCTAAGAAGTATGTTAGGAGCTATGATACTTGCCAACATATGGGATGACTAATATGATCTGATGAAATGCCACTCCAACCACAAATCCTAATAGAACCATTTGAAAAGTGGGCTCTTGATTTCATTGGTCCGATTCATCCACCATCACAAGGAAAGAAGTACATTCTAGTATGTACCGACTATGTTACAAAATGGGTGGAAGCCAAACCATTACCAAGAGCCACCGAATAGACAACGATAAACTTTCTTTTTGTAGAGATATTTGTCAGATTTAGGGTTCCTAGAGATATTTTCACTGATCAGGGTGCACAGTTTACTTCTAAACTAGTGCAGGAGATAGCAGCAAAGTTCAAGATTAAGCACATAAAATATACACCTTACCATCCACAAGCCAATGGCCAGGTGGAATCTACAAACAAAAATTTGGAAGGAATCATCACCAAAACTGTGCAGATGCATAGAAAGGATTGGTAAGCTAAGCTTACTGAATCTTTATGGGCATACCGAATCACTTGGAAAAACAGTATTGGTTTTTCTCCTTATCAGCTCGTTTATGGTAAGCAAGTCCTCTTGCCGATAGAATTTCAAATTCATACCTTGAAGTTAGCAGCAGATTTGGGGATGAATCTTTCTAAAGCATGGCAAGAAAGGATACTACAATTGAATCAATTAGATGAGATGAGACAAGCTGCAATAGAACACAATATTTTGATACAACAACAGAGAGCCCAATGGCATGACAAGTTTATAAAAAAAAAAAATTTCACATTGGTGACTGGGCCCTATTGTTTGATTCAAAATTCAAAGACTTCAAGGCCAAGTTCACAACTCATTGGCTTGGTCCATATGAGATTGCAGAGGTATATGACAATGGCTCAGTCAAACTCCAAACAATCGATGATGAAGCACATACATTTGTGTTCAATGGCCACTGACTAAAACTCTACACCAAACCTATCAACAAAGAATATTTCATACAACAAATTTCACATCAACGGGAGATGGAAGTGCTGGATAAACACACTGGTGTTTCTCCTTCACTTTTTGCTTAGCTATTTTCTGATTTGATAAAAAAAAGAAACAGAAAAAAGGGAGTTTAGTTGTGAAAACCAGGAAATTGGCACAACATAAACTTGAATTTTCCTTGGAAAACTAGGTTTTCTTGGCCATTGAAAATTCACAATTTTTTTTTCACTTTTTGGCATTAGAGATTTTGTGCCTCATAGGCAGTTTTTTTTTGCATAATAAAGATCTTGTTTGACTTGTGGACAAGTCAATAAATAGGCCTATGAGGGGGATAAGCATTTCATGCTTTCTATTTTTCTTCTTTCTTGGAACCCTCCAGGCCTTTTCCAAATGTAGAGGGACCTAACTTCTAGTTTAGCAGAAGGAATCTGAGATAGTTCCAAGCCTTTTCCAAATGCAGAGGGACTTGACTTCCAGTTTAGCAGAAGGGACTTGAGATGGCAGACATTTTTAAGAGAATACATCAGAAGGACATATGTGAATCATAAACAAATTTCAAACCAGCTACATCAAGCAGTAAGCACAACAAAAAGGGATATCAAGCAAAGTCTGTAAGGATTTTAATTTTTATGCTTTAAAAGTTGCATGATTCTTTGTTTTTAAGTAATGACATATTTACCTATCCTCATAAGCTTGAATGTCTACTCTATTACCTTCACAATCCATGCCAACATTCCATTCACTTCTCATTATCCTACCCTAGGTGTCAAAATGGTGGTCAGAATCAATCCCAGAGGAAAATTTCAAATTATCAAAACCTAAACTGCACTCTACAGGAAGAGTTTTCTTCTCAACAGGAAGAGAAATGTTTAAAAAAAAACAATGGAATTCAAATGTTTTTTTTATAATATATTTTTATATTCCAGGACAAAGGTACTAGTGCATTATGCATTAAGTCAAAAATATATATGGAATATGGATCGTAGAACATTTGATATAAGGAATGGCTGCGTGTATTTCCAAAAGGTGAAAGAGTCCACTCCAAGTAAAGAAATCCCTTCCTTGCAACTCATTAATCAAACACTGGGGTATGCAAGGGAATTGGAGCGCATTGTATAGAGATGGAATGGTTCTAACCTTGACTTCAATATTTCTCCTTGAGAAATTTGTACCTGAACTAGTGATTGGGATAAAAAAAGTGGCATGTTCAGATAATGATTGTAAAAGACATGGGAATCATAGTTGTATGCTCCCACGAAAATATATATGTGCCTAGAAAATCACATTGCAAACTTATGACACTGGGATTGCATATCAGAATGGTCATTTCGCTTTGATCATTTCCCAAACTCCACTCTTCCATCTACAGACCCGATTGCTGTACAATGCAAAGGCATATATGGATAATATTTCACAGTGAAAAGAAGGCATGTATCACAGAGGAAGGATGCAGGCACTAGATTTCTGAAGAATGCATATGCGCAGGAGAAATTTTGAAGCAATAACGCCAAAGGAGAGGTGAAACTTGAATCTTTTGCCAAAAGAATTTGCTAGATCAATAGCAATTCTAGTTTCAGAGGATCATTTTGAAATAGGAAAACGTTTACAGAGTTAAAAGTTGCAAAGCTTGGGTTTTCTGTTGCATATTTCTTTTCCTGTTAAAATTGCAAAATGGTATCTAGATTGGAACTAGAGAAATTCGATTCCACTATTACTCATGAGAAATGTATGGAAATTTTTGAGAAGAAATAGTGGGTGACTTTTTTTGAAAATTTTGATGGACACAACGACAATGTTAGCCTAGCCTTTGCTGACTCGTTTGATGGAGAGAGGGATACAATAGGAAATTTGAATTTTAGACTGTCTAAATACATTTTGGCATAGATCATTGGCTTACCACAGCAAGGAGAGAGATTCTTTAAAACTAAACAATTCAAGGAGAAGGCATGGATACCCTTTCTATGTAGGCAAGGGTAGGATTAGTGAACTGGAAGAAGGGAATACCAAGGAGCTAGTTGGTTCATCCCTGGGACAAAATAGTCTATATCATCCAAAGATTCATCACCTGTGAAGGCCGATTTAGTATTGTTTATCTTTATCATATCAAGCTATTGCAGCATCTGAGGGGTGATTGTGAGATTAACATGCCCCATTTTTTATTACATTGTCTTTCCAAGATGGCTAAGGCTGTTCAAAAGTGTGCAGAAGATAAATTAACAAGCCTTTTCCACTGTGGGCTCATTAAAATAATAATCACATATGAGTTACAGAAGCAAAACCTGACATGGCAAGAATTTCTAATTCATAATCAGTTTGAAGAACAAGAAGAGCTTCCTAAAGAAGGCTTGAAAGAAGAGAAATTGTTGATGATAACATACCCCAAGGATGGAGAACAAAACCCTGAAGCAACAAGCTCAAAACTGCTTAAAGGGAAAAAGAAAGAAAGAGAGGTGTTGATGATCACAGATGATGAAGATAACTCTGAGGCAACAAGCTCAAAACAAACTCAGAGAAGGATATGAACCAGGGGTGTGATGAAAGAAGAAAGACAGTTCCAAAAGCAAGATCAAATCTTCACCACTTATAAGAAAAATCCAAGGAAGCATCAGCAAGCTCGAAATAAGTCAGCACTAGAAGAGGATGATGAAAGCCAGTAGAAACAGTATGAATACATACAATCCTTGGAAAGTCAAGAAGAAAGTCTAACAGGTGAGATAGGGCAAGTTCATGAAGAACAAGATACCCAAGAAACTGAAAAGATTTCAGATGAAGTGATAACGCAGACTAAAAAAATCAGTCTCTTCTTAGAGCAGAAAGAAAAAGAAGAGAAAAAGCATCCAAGACAGGAAATATCAAATGATCCAGCTTCCCCTTTCTTAGAGAAACAAACTATGGAAAAAGAAAAGAAGGGAGATTCAGTACAAGAGAATGAAGAATTGGGGATGGACACTAATTCTATGCATCCTCCAATGAATATGGAAAAGAAGAAAACTTCCAAAATCAGTAAAAATATTAAGAAGTTGAAACTGGAAGTAAGACAATTAGAACTGAGGAATGAAAATTTAAAAGAAAAGAACATGAAGCTTAAAGTTCAAAGGGCGAGAATCTCCAAGCATGCATATAGATGGTATAAACAAAAGAAGACTTACAAAACCAAGTGTGAAAAAATGAAAGTCCTTTATGCATCTCGAACTTCTACAGATGCATCATCTCAAACAAGAGATTAAAAGCAGAGGTTCAGCAACAAAATTTTGGTCTTGATATAAGCAGGGTCAAATTTCTGGAAATACTTTTTGTGCATGAGGACATGCAACAACTTCCTCTTGGGGGAGATGTTGGGCACCATTTTTACCTATTTTGCCATCTAAATACCTTCCAGTTTTCTCCATAAACCTTCGTACTTGATCCATAAAACATTAATTTCATCCACAAAACTTTGGTCAAAGGTATAAATGTTGTTGCTTCTTAACAAATGGAATTATGAGATTTTTAAGGCATTTAAATTAAGGTTTTATTCAAAATTATAGAATGTGATAACTTCCCATAATTTCTCCTAGGTTGGATACTTGTAGGCCAGGTAGGCACAAACTGAGAGATGGGAGGAAGATCCTTGATGTTCAAGGATGGTTAAATTTCTAACGAATAGATGATATGGATTTCACAGGTGTCGAGTCAATGCGGGTCAAAGACGACCACCTGTGCTACCACTTAGCATAAAAATGGGACAGTTTTGATTTTGTCTATTTTAATGGATTTGATGGAGGATCTCGAGGGTTGCATATCATTATGAGTCCTCCAGATTTGTAGCATTTCCAATTTTTTTAAAAATTGTATAAGTATTTGATTTTACAGAGGAAAGAAACCCCTTGGATCATAGACGTATGGTTTTGAAATAAAGACTATGGATTTGATAAATTACTGTGTATGTTCATTTCTATCTGGTGAATGTGATTGAGTTCTAGAGCTCAGTGATTTTATTTGCGTGTGCAAGCAAAGAATTGGAGGGCCCCCTTTGCCAAGTCTGCACACCTCTTTCTGCATCATTGCATGTGGTATGTTTTAATTAAATCCTGTAGAAGTCGATTTTCCTTATTTTAATTACTCATACATTGCAGAATGAGTTAGATTGTATGAATAAGGTTATGAGATCTGTTATTTAAATGTTTAAACACTGTAGGAATGATTTATATTGCATTGCTTACTCAATATCGAATTGCTGAGGATAGTTATACATTGCGAATGTCTTCTTGTAAAGGAAATCAATGATTGATTGCTTTCAACAATGAGATAATAGGCAGTGTATTGTGATCTATTTTTAAGATTTAGGTTCAATTTTTTATCTCAGAATATTTCACATATGAATTGCTGGTTAAACTAAGAGATCAAATGAAGTTGCTTCTGTAAGGGAGGTTTTGCATTTCAAAGTCATAGCATTCTAGCATTTAATAGATTTGTTTCATAGTTAAACTAAATTTCCAGTTAGGTATAGCTTTGAGTCTCTATATTTGGGATATGCCTCTAAGTCTACATACTCCAGATTGACATAAACTTAAGGTCTAACTTACACTAGTGGATTGGAGCCCAACAAGCACCCAACAAGTTTGTTGCATGCTTTTCCAGTTTCAGAATGGAAATGGGAAGTTATTTCCATGGATTTCAATATAGGATTGCCAATGAATTGGAGACAACATGATTCCATCATGGTTGTGGTGGAAAATTTGACAAAGGAAGCCCATTTTATACCGGTTAAGTCTATGCATAAGACTGATGACATTGCAAAGATATTCATGAAGGAGATTTTCAAATTGCATGGATTTCCAAAGGCAATAGTATCTGACAGAGATGTCAAGTTCACTTCAAATTTTTGGAAGGGATTTTTGCATATTTGGGTACAAAGCTAAACTTCAGCACCATGTACCATCCTCATACTGATGGAAAGATAGAGAGAGTTAACCGAGTGCTTGAAGACATGCTTCGCATGTATGTGATGTACAAACCAACCAAGTGGGAACATTATTTACACTTGGTAGAGTTTGCTTATAACAATGGATAGCAAGCATCCTCAGGATGAGTCCATATGAATATTTGTATGGAAGGAGGTGTAGGACACTCATGACTTGGGATATTCCAGTGAACAAAGTTGTGATTGGTCTATAATTTCTCAAGGAGATGGAACAGGAGGTTGTAAAGATCAAGCAGAATCTAAAAGTAGCCTAAGGCAGACAAAAAAGAAATGTTAATAACCATAGGGTGAACATAGAGTTCAATGTTGGGGATCATATTTACCTTAGAGTGAGGGCAAAGAAAAGTTCCTTGAAACTTGGAATTTGTGCCAAGTTGTCACCCAGATATTGTGGGCCATTTGAAGTGCTTGAAAGAATAGGGCCAGTTGCATATTAGACTTGCATTGCCAGCTAACACTAGGGCTCATAATGTTTTTCATGTTTCTTTGCTTAAGAGAAATATATACATGACCCTAACCATGTGATAAAGTGGGATGTGATTCAGGTGGAACCCGAGGGAGAGTTCCGAGTCGATCCAATGCGCATCCTTGACAGGAAGGTCACCATGCTCCAGAACCGAGCCATAGGATAGGTAAAGGTGCAATGGGAGAAGTACGGTCCTAAAGAGGCTACATGGGAGATGGAGGATTCCATGCGATTGGCACATCCATTTTTGTTCGAATCTACAGAGCACTAGGGGTGGTACTAGTGTAGCATTTTTATTCAATTTTGTAAATCACTGAGGATAGTGCTATTGAAGGGGGAGGGAAATGTAACACCCTAGTTTTGACCCTGTTGCATTAATGTATATGATGTAAATATTATATGGAATCATGAAAAGGAGATCAAGGCCAAGGCACTGCCATTGATTAATGTTTGGTATATAGGCGATCATGGTTGATGCCTATGGTTTTTGTGCTAAGTCAAGCACGTTTGTAAACATCATGTAAATATGCAAATTAATGAAAAACCCACAACCAGCTATGTCAATCAAACGAACAATGAGACGGGGTCTTGATTTTCCTAAGGATAAGGGGGAGGGAATGTTAACCTTGAACCATTTTGGGAAAAGCTATGTGTCATGGGGAAATCCCATTAAAACTGTCAACTGCCTTTTTTCTTGTCTTTCCTCCCAACCATTTATTTCTTCTAGAATGTGGTTGAGGTAGTTGTTGCATGGAAGGGGAAGAGTGTGGGAAAATTTGAATTGGGAAGAGCACCCATTTTAATATGTCATGTTTTTCTTGCATGGACAAGAAAAAACCAGAACCGTATGCTAGTTTCGCTCATGCATTACGTCTTCATTTTGGATTCACGTTTTGGGAGCTGCAGGATGTCTTGATCATCATCATCATTATTATCCATTCACATGGAATCTCTTGGGTGGTATCTGGGTTCTTTCTGTGTGTATCCTTTGTGTTCTACAAGTGTTTTCCCTTGGCGATACTTTGATTGGTGTGGGGCAGCATTATCTTGAACTACAGAGTGTATGAGACCCTGTTACTCGTGTTCCAGAGTAAAGTCTGTGTTGTGGAGTCTCCCTGTGGTTTTTGTGTTGTGCACCCTAGTTTGGTTCTGAACTATGTACAAGACTTATGAATGGGAGAGACGTAGAATGTGATTGATAAACCTAGTGTGGAACCTCACAATAAGATAAGAGTGGCTGGTGAACCTACTATGCACATATTGTAGAGCACTGGAAGGGAAGGTGTAGCCTGAGGGACTCTGGAGCAAAGAAGGGGACACTTCCTTGTGTTGGGTGTGTAGGCAGTAGGGAACCTAGACTAGATAGGTCTTGTGAAGGTGTTATTAGCTATGTAGACGAGTTCACTAGCTTAGCACTTATTCCTTCCTGTTTCCTTAGAATCCTAATAAACCAAACTTGAAAGATGGCTTGGATGGTAGCCTGATAAACCCATATGCTGGCTTGGCGATGTCTTGTTGCATTTGACCTTGTGAGTAACCTTTGGATGGACAATATGATAAACCCAACTGTGAATGCTGGCTTGGCTAGGTAGCCTGATAAACCCAGCAGTGAGATGGATTGACTGTGTACAGTTTGATAAACCCATTTGTTGGCTTGACTGGTCCTTAAGGTGAATGTTGGCTTGACTGTGAACAGTTTGTGAAAACCAATTGTGAGATGGCTTGGCTGAGTGGCTTCTGAAACCCATCTGTTGGTTTATTTCCCTTGCAGCCTGATAAACCCAACTGTGTTGGCTTGGCTGAGTTTTGTTGCACCCTTGGTTATGTATGAGTCTTCTAGTGTTCCCTTATTCCTTGAAAATATCATGCCTAGCTCTGGGGTGGCAGTGTTGCTGAGAGATTGATGAGCGCATTGGCCTATGGTTGGGTGGAATGTTGCAGCGACATAGATATTTGTGGGACAAGTTCTTCTCAAGCTCAAGGATAATTTTAGGGGCGAATTTTATCCTAGTGGGCTATTTTTCCATGTTTTTTCTCTCAAAAAAGATTCACCATTTTTCATTTTTTGAAGCCCTGTTTCGCCCAATTTTGATGAGGTAAAATTTCCCCCCCCTAAAAATCGCCAAATTATTATATAAAAGATATAAAATACTTGGAAATTAAAATATTTTTTGAAAAATATTGCCAATTATTTTATAGTTTGCATTTAAGAATTGGTAATATTCACCAACATTTATACACTTTTAAATAAGTATGGTTCCTTAAAATCATCCCTGCTCAAGATAAGTGTTCTTGTCGATGTTAATCTCTACAGTTGTATTTCTTGCGTTGTAATTGCTTGATGGAATTTGATGAACATGTTGGATGTGTTGAATTGATGAATTGTTCCTTTGAATAACTACAATTATATGCATATATGCATGTTTCCTTCAATGCATTATTAAACTAAGTTGCAGGGTTATAATTCCGGATTGATTTTGGCCTGGATGGCCATATCTGTTCAAAGACTTCGATTAGTAGTTCGAATTTTTGAGTAGAAACCTTCTTCTGCAATGGTTTATTCTGCAGGCAGGATGCAAGATGTAGAAGACATCCTTTGGAAGATTTGGACCTCCACAAATTCCTTTTCATAACTTACAGGATGTGGGATGTAGAGATGTCTCTTTGTGAATATGGCTTTCCACAGTTTACGTTCCACAATGTACCTTTTCGCAATTTGCGGGATGTGGTTTCATAGATTTCGATTTCCGCAATGGTCATTTCTGCATGCGGGATGGAGGATCACGGTATCAAAATGTCCACAATTCCCGATCCCGAAGCTCAAGTTTTCCATGCCGTTGATTTTTGCGAGATGATTCTTAGCCATTGATTTGATTCCAGATGCAGGACCATTGGTGATCATTTATTTCTGTCACTATTTCTCTCCGTCGTCCAATCTCCTCTGAGATATTTCCTTGCATATCATCGAACCGATCAATGGAAGACGGGAGGGATCATGATAGTGTTGAAAATGTCGAGTAGTGGTTTGTGGCCATGCCCTATGTTTCAATGAATAGTAAGGGTTCTTTATGAAATTTTTAATTTCGCATGATAATGGGGTATGGGTACACTACAATAACACCTGCAAGTAGGTGAAGTATCACCCAAGGTATCTAGGGGGACTATAGGAACCAAGATTCCACAATGATGAAGGGATTCAAACATTAATATAACAAAGTTGACATCCATTCATATACTACACAACATATATAACTCAACCATGAACATAGAGAGCTTATTTAGTACAACAAGAAATCTTTCTTATTCATGGTAAATATAACCATTTATCACATTCAATGCTTTTACAACATTTTGGAAACAAAGGTACTCAATTTCATTCATAGAGGAACAATCTTACATGAACTACATAGTGGATATTAGTACTATGTTATAGTTTTTGACTACCCATCATAATATATCAAAATAGTGACTTAGAGAACCTAACATGTGTCACTTCCTTATCCATAAGCTAACCTTTTACCCTTATACCTCTTACTCATTTATACATTACATCTTGGGTGAAGCCCATTTCAAAGTGGACAAAAAATCTAACTAAAGCCAAATTGGATTCCACTTTTTGTGTGGTTTTGTTCCATATGTTGATTTGTCACATGGTCCATCTTTGGTGCATGAAATCCAAGGCAGGTCCAAAAGCCACTCCAATAATGAGGCATAACACCAATTTAAAATTTAATCCTCTGATGGAGAAAATACTGCAGTGCCAAGCTAAAAGTTAATTCTACAATAGAGAAAGCACCATGTCATGAAGGTAAATATTAAATAGACAAAGAGGGAAAACATAAATAACTCCCTTGAATAAACATTTAGAGCCACAAAATGTATAAATGAGCTAGGGTGTTTTCATATAATGTTATTCAATTCAATTCGCTCGTTCAAAAGAGACCTTATAGAAACCATTGTGCACTTGGAATACCACCTAGAATACCATTGACCAATCAAAAGACACCACATGGATCAAGGGATTGATAAAATCAATTGAGTGGCTCTCTCTCAACTATTAAGCATATGAACAAACCCTTGCTCCTTTGATTTTTTGGCATTAAAAAAAGGAAAATTGTTTTTCTTTGGTAAGAAACTGAAAATACAAAATATTGGGTTATTTTTTTGTTTAAAAATGAATTATTGATTCTTTTAACTTAGGAAACCCCTTCATGTCAATCCCCACTAGCTCATTTGGTTAAAACATGGGTCGCATCAATAGGGCGACCCAGGTTTGATTCCCCTTAGGGTGAGCTAGTTGGGAGTATACACCAAAATTCCAACCAATTGAGGGTTGGGTATCATCAATAGGGTGGCCCAGGTTCGATTTCCATTAGGGTGAGCTAGTTGGGAGGAGACACCAAAAATACAACCAATTGAGGGTTGGTGTCGCCTAG
Source organism: Pseudotsuga menziesii (assembly GCA_001517045.1). Taxonomy (NCBI): domain Eukaryota; kingdom Viridiplantae; phylum Streptophyta; class Pinopsida; order Pinales; family Pinaceae; genus Pseudotsuga; species Pseudotsuga menziesii. The sequence goes on from LPNX010609010.1 coordinate 107,333, forward strand.
ACTGGATGTGATTCCTAGGTGATTTTAACATCTTTAATGCACTTTGGTCATGGTTTCTTAGACTAAACTCCATTCCCACAATTCAGGGAGATACTAGCAAAAAAAAAGAGGAAACCCCTTATATGGTAGAAGTCTCATTACCTCACGTGTTTCCCTTTTCATAGAAAACCTTGGTGCCAACCCATAATATGTTCCCCCCTTTCTTTCACAACCTTGACTTTATGTTTTAGGGTTTTCTTCTATCTACCCTGTAACCGATATCTTTCCCTTTTGACTAGGGTCTCGACCACCTTTCTTTCCCATTATTTCTCGTTCCCTTAAACCCAACCACCCTTTTGACTAATTTTCTTCCTCAGTATGATGGATATCAAGTGGGATGGGATATATTTGGAATACACTATCATTCTCTAGAAGAACATAAACAATGATGGAATTCAATCACTCACTCCTTTGATGCAAGTTGGATTCACTGCTATATTCATCTCTAGGGTGGAATCTAGTATGTCGATTGATTTTAAACATCCTTGATAATAAATCCATCATCATATTTAGGAATATTGGGATACATTACCACGCCCTTTCTTCTATATTATATGGGTGATAATCATCTTTTGAAATATTGTTGTATGAAAATTTTTATTCTAAATAATTGGGAAAAAATAACTTGTTATTGTTAACAATAAAATATCAAACTTCTCGATTTCTAGGGACCAAGATGTTGTCTTTATGTTTCTTAATCGTATCAATGGATTTTGTTGATGATGTTGAGCTACATGACCATCAGATGTCCCAATGGAGAATGAGGTTGCAATCAAAATTAGTCTAGGAAGCTTCATTCTCAGAGGAAATGAGTGAGGAAAAGGAAGAAACCACCCCTATGATCTAGTATGAGAACACTTTTAGTGACACCAAGGAAGAACTTGTATACCAGTAGGGGAAAATTTATCATATTTTTAGTGAGGAGGAATATACAAAGAAGACTTGAATATCTACCAGAATGTTACGGAGAAAAATTCCTATGGCTTGGGGTACCACAACAGACAGAGTAAATGCAGAAATCAATCCCTTCCCATATGTAAGAGAAATAAAACATCTAACACTAAAGGATCTCGAAACATACCTTATTCCAGATGGCTGATGCAGATCCCCGTTGAGCTTTTCCAATCCCGCTTGTGTTAGCAATTTGCTCTCTCAACAATCAGCAAACAAGACAAGCATGCTATATAATTGTGTTAGACTCACTCTAGCATATATAATCAATAATGTGTAAGCAATTAAAAGCATCCATGGATTCATATTCATTTAAATGCACACAATTGGACAGGAAAAGACATTTGTATTAATATAAATCCGAGATTACAAGAATGACAACCTCTGTCGACATGTCTATGAATTGGAAAAACTGAGTCCTCCACCTGGGCCTCCACCACCTCAATCCTCCATCTCTTGATAGCAAGCTCACAAGCAAAGGAAAGCTTGGGAAGAACTCCAAGTGCTCCAAGGGACAAAGGGATGTAGACTCAAGTATAAGCTATGGAAACAATGGACTATAGTTTTCTTTCTCTTCAATTCCTCCTCTTCAATGTATCCAAAGGGTTCCTTATATAGTGCTTCAATGGGGTAATGGAAGGTCAAATTCGAGTGATATCAAGGCATATGGAAGTCCAAGAGACAAGTGACTCAGATCCACATCAAGGAAAAATCTAAAACTATTTGGCCTTTTGCACACATCCCGATGTACGCGGGTTTAAGGGTCGTATCCGCGTATATACGCAAGAATGGGTTTAAAAGTCGTGTATGGAAAATAATGCATGTTTTTACGGATGATATTGGAAACATCAAAGGTACAAAAATGGTCCATGGGGTCCAAAGAGTCTATAGAGGGATAGGGAAGGCCATAAGTATGTGATCTACCATGTGTGGTAAAATCAGCTGTAACAGATGCCTCCTAATGTGTGAGGCCAGAGGGGTGATTCGATGGCCGAAATACATTATAAGTCCATCCCATAAGTGGAGTGATGAAGAACTAGGTGGAAGAGCCAGCCATCCAACAATACATGAAAAATATCTCTGCATATGACTGCAAGTACATACAACAGTCCCAAATACATAAGAGTACAATGGCCATGAATAGGCATGATACAAAATATGACATGTGTGTTCATCGCCATGTATAATATAGATAGATCAGAATCTACATGATGAAGATGTACAAAGGATCATGATCTCCATGAAAGATGAATATATATAATGGATCAAGATCTCCATAATGGCTGAAGATATCTGAAATACACTAGAATCAAGTCATGAGAGCTAAAATCTCATGAACATTGGCACGATCAAGGAGGTGGCATATCTGGAATGCCACCAATCTAGAAAGTCTTCTACACAAACTGCTACGAGTACATGTCATACTATGTGAATAAAGGTGTCAAGGTCGAACATAGTAGTCCATCGTCTAATTACTGGTCATTGATGTATACCGTTAACAGATGCGAGATCACCCACCGATAATGAAAATGGGAATCAAGGTACTAGAGTGCAAACTAACAAGTGTGAATAAAGGTGTTGAGGTCGAACACTTGAAATAATCCATCGATCATGGGACATTGATGTATTTCCAAAACTATCAACAGTGAGAGAACCTGCCATTGATGACTACAAGTCTCAAGGAACTCAAAATGACTCTAGACTCCTATCCCAGAATAAATGATTTGAAGTTGATGGGATGAAATTTGCTGGAAGGAGGGTATTAAGGCATCCCCCATCATCCAACACAAGGTACTCAACAAAGCTGTATAATGTGGAAGGACTCGATCATAATGTGCATGAACCAGGATAAGTACGAGGAATGGCCGACATGCAAAGTCAAGAAAATTGAGGAATGGCCGACTTAGGCTTCAAATTTCTTTGAAAAAGAGCATAAAGGTGAATAGTGACTGAATGTTGGTAGCATAGACTCAATATACAAAACTAGGACATCTCTACGACATAGGAGGCATCGAATGAGGCTCCATAGGGACTGAAAGCTTAACCAGTCATTGGAGATAAACTCAGAGAAATGAGTACAACTCCTAAAGTCAAACTACTAACCCAACCAATGAATGTGATATACAGTGCTTTGTTCAAAGGCGACATGACTCGACTGCTGCCAAAGGTAACATCTTTTCTTGTCCGCCTTTTTGGTTTATTTATTTATTTTTTGGACTTTTCAAATATTTTAAAAATCTTGAAAAAGAATAAAAGTGCTTTATAGTTACAAACTAGGAGGAGATGAGTGTCAAGGGGAAAACAAACTAGTTCCAAGCAGTGGAACATACCTATGCTCAATTCAAGGAAACATGTGTAGGATAATGACACTCAGGGGAAAGTCCCCTCCAGGAAAAAATGGGGAATCAAGATGCAAAAGATATATAAAATGGCTTTGCATGGCTAAACATGAGACAAGATCAGGCTATATGGCTGATAAACAAAGTCAGGAAAGCCGGCATAAGGCTTAATAAGGCAAACAAAACTCATGATAATGCAATTACAACTTGACATAAGGGAGTCTCGGGGAAAAGGCCAGCAAAAATATCAAGAGGAGTATGAGGCTCTTGTGCAAAGTCATGGTGATACTATACAAAAGACTCCCACACCCTAAAGGAAAAATGTCAGCATGGGCACCAAATGCAAAACATGAGCTAACTAGGGTACCCATGTATGGTCAAGCTCTACCATTCACATCATGTCACTTCTAAAAGCAACAAGAAGGTTCCGTGACAAGATAGAATGGGTTCGTACCTAAGATTATAATGAAATGGTCATAAGGTCATGCAAAGTGAAAATGGATGTGAAACCTAACCTATATTCCAGTTTAGACATAATACCTGAAATCGACACAAATGGGTCAAAACCACGGTCAAATCGCGCTCAAAATAGACTCCTACATCATCAAATTAGTCCAAAACGGTCCAAAATGGTCAGAAACGGTCAAAACTATAGAAAGTGGGTAAAATTTTTCAAAACAATTATATAAATAGTTAAAAATTTAAAAATTCCATATCATTTGAAATTTTTACCCATTTGATCTCAAAACTTCTAACTCGAATTCTGGGAGCATTGTCTGGAGAAATTCGACACCGTTTGATCCAGGTAACTCCTCATGTCCTCCTCTTCCTATTTCATGAAATTTTTTTAAGTTTTCATGGTCCATTTAATTTTTTATGCGATTCTAAAGTGTGTGTTTTGGCCCACACGAGTATCGAGGTTTTTTCCACGTATAGGGCTGGCCATAGGCGGAAAAATGCCCAAACCTGACTTTGTGCTTTTGTCCTGGAAATTCATAGCCTTGTGGTTGTTACACATAGAATTATTCATCCAAATAGGCATTTAGAAATGTTTATTTAACATCCATTTGATAAGCATGCCACTTGTTTTGTGCAACGATGGCCAAAACAGTTCTGAGTGTATCCATGCATGCAACTAGTGCAAAAGTTTCATTGAAATCTATGACGGGTTGTTGTGTGAACCGTCTTGCTACCATTCTTACCTTGTGCTTCTACACATTCCCATCAACATCTTTCTCAGTCTTGTAAATCCTTTTGATGTTGATTACATCTTTATCTTTTGGTACATCAACCAGTTTCCATGTAAACAGTCGTGTATGCGGCCATGAATGAGTTTTGAAGGGAAAATAATGATGAAGTCTCTTGTTTTTTGTGCAGGATGGTTTTAGAATGGACGGAGAGGGAACATGATGATGTAGAAGAGGCTTTGCAAGGTGAATTAATGGCCCAACAAGATTTGTGTGCATGTGGCTTGTATAAGTTTTGGTGTCTTGGCAGCCTTTGGGCCAAACCAAGACTCCTGTAGATGCTAGTGGATTACTGAGATCCATAGTTTGAGTCTTTTCACATTGATGAGATGTCACTCAATATAGAAATTGAGGACATATACTTTATCATTGGATTATCCCTACGAGGAGAGGTGGTAAATCTCCGACCTCGTGAGCTAGGAGGTGGCTTGACTATCGATGAGTACATTATGGTGTACTGCTTTCTGGACACGGAAAAGGTTGGGAGTAAAATCCTGATAAAGTCTATCCAGGTGCTGGGATTGAAGGCCATACTATTGGAACTTGGCAGGATAGATAGATTAGCTTCACTCCACCAGACCTCTTGACCACTGATGTTCTATGTGGTGGAGTGTATGAGACCCACAGTGTATGACTGGAGCACTACGCTATTGAGCAACATGAAGCGGCAGCTCAGTTAATGCAAGATGGGCAGGGTGAGAAACTTTAGTTTCGGCAGCATACTGAGAACATTCTTCTTTGAGCGTGTATCGAGGCTAAGCCCTAGAGTGGAAATTCCTCCACACGGAGTTTGAGACCCGTTGCAATGACATTGGGAAAATGTTATGCGCAGACTAGGTAGAGGTAGGGTGGCTAACCCCTACCCAGCGGACTTCTTTCCATGGTAGCGAAGGCAGATCATAGCCATTGATGACTATCCCTATGTAGGGATAGATTTCCATGGAGATCTGGACATGCCCCTACCACCAAAAGTGGCATATGGCGACATAGGTAATGAATCCCAAACCCACTTTAAGTTTTTTGATATATTGACTCAAAAGACATGTTTTGGTGTGATGACACATAGTGACAATCTGTCACGTGTATGCATATTTTGTACCACGACGAGAAGATGGTTTCCCTCATCTTAGACGGAGGGGAAGAGGAGATGACATCATGGGTGTGGATGCGGAGTGGAACCTCCAAAGCATCCACACAAACTTTGTACGCTTGACACACAGGGTACCCATGGCGCAAGTTGAGGACTTTCCTGAGGCCATGCAGTGGTAGGTGGTTGGTGTACCATGGGAATGGGTTCAATTATTTCAATGGCTAGCTAGAGCCATGGTGTGTTACCATGATCAGAACTCCCCTCCTCCTCGATAGGATTAGAGACCTGAGAGTACTTCTTTTTGTATGACCATGTATTATATTTAGGTGGCTCGGAAGCCCCAATTTTGTATTATGACACTTATGTATTATGACGTCACATTTTGGATGTTATTGATTTTTTTTTATGATGATCGATTATTTATTTACATGTGTGCAAAAATGTATGTTTGTGATATGATATGGTCTATGAAACAAATTCCAATCTAACACATAGTTACCATATGAGTTAGCAACTTGATTAAAAATTATTGAAACATGTATGCAATATTCTCAAATTTTCATTCTAGCAACCTCACACATAAGAATCTTTGTAATAAAACTGGATCCCTAATACGATATGAGCCATTAAGATGTGAAACCACTAAATGTGAATCAAGACGTACCTCAAGAGAGAGAACACCATGCGAAATGGCATCACATAATAACTCAATAACGACACTATATTCAGAAACATTGTTTGAAGAAGGCTGTAAAAATACACCTCTTGAAGACAACACTTGACCCGTAGGAGTATAAATCACCCAAGTAGCCGAAGCTGAGTTTTGAGTGTGACGGCCAGTGCCATCGGTGAATCCTATGTAAATGGAAGACTCCATTGACATCTGCCATAAGAAACAGAAGCTAATCAACAAACCCGATCACCATAAGAAAACCTAACTATGCAACTCAAAACTGTACAATAATATACAACAATCAGCCTTGGTTGAAGATCATGCATAACATTTTTTAAGATAGAGCCCATTTCTAGGCTCCACCAAGGCTGTCCCTTCATAATCTACTAGCTCATAGGCGCCCTTCTCTAACACACTTTTGACCATGTAAGGACCATGCTACATGGGATTAAAATTCCCTGCCCCCAAGGGTTCTTTAGCTTGATCCCACAAAAGGACCAAATCACCTTCACTAAACTTTCCTCAGACGGACAGACTTATCATATTGGACCTTAACGCGACGCTTATTTACCTCTAGACATTAGAGGAAATTTCAATTTAAAATGGGCCTTCCAAAAATAATATAAATTTCATGTCATCATGTATTAGCCACTCAAAATGCTTTAAAACTAAAAAATGGAGCACCTCTTAAACAAATTTTTAATATAAATTTGAGGATAGGTATCATAAAAAAAACTACTTTGTTTGTTCGTATTTTCGACATATCTACCTGTGTTTTTACTCAAATATCGATTGAGAGAGATTGTTGGATGCAGAATCAAATTCTGCATCCAACGAGTACCCACTTGACATACTTTTGATGGGCCCCGCTACACCAAAAACAAAAAATACTTGCAAAAACATGATGATGATGTCATCATCACATTTTTGCAGGTATTTCTCGTTTTTGGGGTAGCAGGGCCCATCAAAAGTATACCGAGTGGGTACTCGTTGGATGAGAAATTTGATTCTGCATCTAATGAGCTCTCTTGATCCATATTTGAGTAAAACCATAGGGAGATATGTCAAAAATATGAACAGAAAAAGTAGTTTTTTCTTTTCTTCCTCCAAAATTAATAAATATTATTTTATTATTTTAACTATTATTTTATTAATTTTCCTTAGGAGGCCCATTTTGAGTCGAAATTTCCTCTAATGGCCACTAAGTAATCTCGATGCTGCTCATCAAGCTTCTCTAAGTGGACCAAACGTTCCTCCAATGCGGAAGTGTCTAGTAAAAGCTCTATAGCTAACTTCAACGAAGGGATTTCACATTCAACTGGAAAGATAGACTCCACCCGATGCACAAGATGATATGGAGAGAAAACAGTGGTAGTCTTAATCGTGGTTCTATAGGCCCACAAAGCAGGATATAACATGATATACCAATTCGTCTTGCTTTGTGCGATGGTTCGTTGTAAAATGGACTTAAGTGATTTATTCACTGCTTCAACCTGTCCATTCATCTGAGGGTAATAAGAAGATGAGTGATCCTGCTTATACCCTAACTTTGAAGCCAACTCTTCCATCATTTTATTCTAAAAGTGCCTATCATGGTCAGTGACAAGCTCTTTCTGAATGTCGAACATAGTAATAATTTGGTTGAAAATTAAATGCGTGGCCGTCTCACTGTCGGATTCAATAGTGGGCATAGCCTCTGCCCATTTTGTGAAATAATCGATAGACACTATAATGTGATGATGCCCCTGAGCCAAAGCTGAGTTTCAATCCATAAATTCAAGCCCCCAATTGGTAAGGGACCGACGGTGATAATAGGATGTAACGGGGCTGGATGGGAGTCCATATTGCGTGTAAACACCTGGCAAGAGTGTCACTTCTTGACCGCATTAACACAATATTTGAAGATTGACGACCAAAAATATCCTTCTCTCAAGATTTTTTGGGCTGTAGAAATCCCAGATAAATGACCACCACACGCCCCTCCGTGGAAATCATTCAGCACAACCTCAGCCTCATCAAGGGTTAAACAATGACGTAAAATGGAATCTACCCCACGACAGTACAAAGTGTTATCCACTATAAGGTAGTTCTTAGCTGCATGACATAATCATTGTCGCTCATCTCATGAAGGGTGAGTAGGGACCTTCAAAATTTGCAAATACACAATGATATCCCCATACCATGGGTCCAAAGTTGAGATAAGGAAAATATGCTCATCAACAAACGTATCCTCATAAACCTCTTCCTCCTCCAAACTTGGAAAATTAGATATAAGCTCCACAAAGATCAATGATTTCTTTGATTTCACTGAAACAAATTCAATATCAAACTCTTGCAAAATAACAATCCATTTATTGTATTTTCCCCCAATCATCCTTTTAGTGAGGACGAGATGAAACAGATTGATATGAGCTACAACCAAGGTTCGACGAAGGAGAATGTAATGTCTCAATCTTTGAACCGCATGAACGGTGGCCAAGGAAAGTTTCTCCACATAGGAATAATGGATTTACGCATCAATAAGGTTTCAGCTCAAATAATATATGACATGCTTGTGGAGCTCCTCATCCTCCTGAGCCAAAACCATACCAACCGTCTCCATGAACGCAACCACACAAATCAAGAAATCGTGGCTATAGTTAGGTGGACTAAGCATAGGGGCTGATGCTAAGGACTTATTAAGAGCATCAAAGGACTCCTGGGCTTGCTTATCCTAGAAAAAAGGAGTGTCCTTCTTTAAAAGACGCATAAATCCTTTATTCAAGTTGGAAAAATTAACTACGAATCTCCGCAAGAAATTTTCCATGCCTTTCAAACATTGAAGATGTCTAATATTACGCGGGGGAGACAATTGAAGTATTGCCTCAACTTTTAAAGGATCGACTCTTATACCCTCCCTCGATACGATGAACCCTAGAAAGCGACCAACAATCACACAAAAGATGCACTTATGAGGATTTAACCAAACCTGATAACGATGACATCTTTCGAATGCTAATCTCAAATGGTATGAATGATGCACTCTCAAACAAGAATGAGCAGCGAGGTCATCCAAATACAATTCGATAATTATTTTGAGATCATGAAAAATTAAGGTCATAGCCCACTGAAATGTAGCTCCAATGTTTTTAAGGCTGAAAGGCATCGTCCGATATGCAAAATTACCCCAAGGACAAATAAATGCAGTCTTATGTTGATCCTCAGGTTTGATTTGAATCTGATTATATCCGAAAAAACCGTCCATGAAGGAGAATACCTCACTTCCCACACAGTCATCCAAAATATGATCAATAAATGGTGTGGGAAAATTATCCTTAGGACAAGCACGATTTAAATCATGGAAATCAGTGCATATACGGATCGCTCCCTGCTTATTATCAACCGGAATGGGATTTGAAACCCACTCCATCAAGGGAATGGGATAGATAAAACCGGCTTTCAATAGTTTCTCTATCTCTTCCTTAATGGCGGGTGATTTTCTAGGATTCATCGCATGCAAATGTTGTCAAACTGCCTTCGCATCCAGATAGGTCTTAATTTCATGTTCGACAATACGAGGGTCGATACCTAGAATTTCCTCGTATGACCAAGAAAAGGTGTCATGAAACTCTTTAAATAGCTCGGTATACTCTGCGATCTCATCAAGGGAACAACTCGCCCTAATGTAGACATTCTCAATTTTTCCAGGATCGAGAGAAATATTGATAGGAATAGTAGGTGATAAATTCACCATGTTTCCATTGGCCCTCTGACCAGGGGAGGTCAATGGAACCACGGGACTACCAATATTCTCACTAAGAATCTCCCTAAATTCATCATGCTCCATATGGTCAAGCTGAGGAAGAAAATATGATCAATGATGTAGCTCTTCCCAAGGTGGCTCAACTCTAGACATGGCCTCAATAATGGCTTTATCCGATGGAAAAAAACCATTGAGGAAATCATGTGCGTGAGAGGACTCAACTGCCCATGCATGCAGCACATACGGGTCCTCCTCCTCCATTTGCGAAGAGGAAGGACTAGGCTCTGCAACTTGATCAAGTTTTTCTTGATATGCTACCATCATTGCAGGCAATGGCACATCCATTTCGATAGGTCCAATTGAAGGACTTGGTGGAGGAAGAATCCAAGGATCTTCCACATGGGTAGTGTGAAAAGACACCGAATTCAACGAGGATGAAGCCCCACCAAAACTATATCTAATCATAAGAACGAGTACAGGACAACTAAAGGTTTCCATAAGATACGGATACATACCCACACCCACACTCCCAGTTTCCGGCTGAGAATGATTGATAATCGGGATAGAAGTTCCTGATGATGCATTAACACTCAAAATACAGAATTATGTCTGATCAATCATAGTGATCTTCCCATTAAATGGAAAGCATACCACTTGAAAGAGATAAGAAGCTATGGCTTGCATACTATACATCCAATTCGGGCCCAGCAAAATATTGTAGTCAAGGGGTGCATCAACCACCTTGACCTCGATTGCGATGGTATTCCCTCCCAATTGGACCTTCAGAGAAGGAAGTATCCCATGCAGCCAAAAATATCTACCATCAAAAGATGTCAACATAGTAGAGGATTGTGACAACTTGGGAGAACCCAAACCCTTACAACATGACAAATACATCATGGAAGCAGCAGCACCTTCATCAATCACAGTGCATTTGACGGTCATATTAAGACAGTCTACATGAATCAAAAGAGACATGTAGTAAGGAAAGTGAGGCTGTATTTCCATGTTTTCAAATTTGATAATGGAAGAAGAGTTATCATCATCAACCCCAAGAGAAGAAAGAAAGGCTCTCCTCTGTGGAGGACAAGTCTGAAGTACTTCAAACACGGACATCACACAAGGAGTTTGGCCCAAATCCTTGACAACGAAATAGTTCTGGGTGGCTCGAGCATTAGGATTGTGCCTTGAATGCTTTAGGACTCCCTTAGGAATGGGAGGTGCAACTTCAAGTTTATCCGTAGGTTTTTCGATACGCAAAGGGATCTCGGGTGGAGCGGGTTATTTTCCAAGGTCTGGTTGTGACGAACCATAATCCTTCACACGAGTCACAACCTTAGTAGCACGCACCGTGTTAACGCAACCATGATCACTATTGGATTCCGACAGATTTTGATCTCCACTCGATGCATAATGAGGATCAATGGTCCTTGAGTTTATATTTTGATTGTTGTGTAAAGGAGTAGTTAGCACAGCTGGGCCTTGTGCTATGAACCTCGAGGAATATTCCATATGAGGGCACAAGTGAGTGAGGTGGTCCTCCTTACATAACTTGCAAGGAAACTTTACCTTACGTTTAAACTGCTTGTCCCCCCCAACATTACGAGTATTCTTGTCATTGTAATTAGAATTTTTGTTCTTGTTCCCACCCTTACAATTTTTTCCCTTTTTTCCTATTCCTTCTAGGCTGCTCGTCACCCTTCTGGTCCGATGATTGCATGGAAAGCACACTCGCTGTTTGGGTAGGTTGAGACAAAGTTGTGGCTTGTCCCAACATGAATTAATTAATTGACAATTGGCTCACTTGTTTCACAACCGAATCTGTAGGTTTGGCACTTGTACAGCCCATAATGCCATTGGCATGTGGTCCAGGCTTGATCTTGGTATTGAAACTAGATCACAGAGCATTAGGTATAATCTCATACAAAATTCCGGATTGAGCATAGATCAAATCCAACTCTTGTGCCCTACAGATTGCTTGTTCCTCATTTTGGAATCCGGATGTAGAAACATTCTTCGCGATGTAAGGTAACAACAAATTGAGGAACCACTCATGGAGAAATTTTGGTGGTATAAAGGCTTTAATCAACCGCTTTCATCTACACCACTCTTGAATATGATTCGAGATATGTGTGTCTTTATCTTGCCGAAATTTTGACAAGATCTCCGTACCAACATCATAACGCACTGGTAGCTGAAAGTGATTAAGGAAAGTCATAGCAAGGTCATCAAATAAAATGAATGCCCCCCTTGGTAAATCTATATACCATTTTGCTACAGGCCTGGTGAGGGTGCATTGAAATAGCCTCAAATGGATTGAATCCTCATGTAAGGAATTGGAAGAGCACCAAAGGTGAAAATTAGTGACATGCTCACTACAATCTTCTCCAGATTTTCCCTTGAACTTGGGAATTTACGAAGGAAGCTTGTTAGGGATGGCTAGCCAGGCTGGGTCATGAGATAACGGATAGTTCATAAATCTTGATAAATCAGGTAAGTTAAACATTGCGAGGAAAGGGAGCCTAGGTTGAGCCAGTCTATGCCATGTTCCCTGATAGTTTTGGTTCATGTAAGGCTGATTACTATAAATACCATGGCCTTGGCCATAATAACCTCCTCCCATTTGACCCGTATAAGGCTGCATGGAAGAATTGTGATGCGGTGTACCTTGATTATGCGGCACTACAAAGCCATAATTGGAAGAGTAAGCAGTTTTTTGATACCCGTACCCATAGGGTTGATAGTTTTATCCATACTGTGTTCCATAAGACTATCCATGAGAAGCTCCATAAGGTGTCCCATGGGATGTCCCATGAGAAGCTCCATAATTAGGGATATGGGGAACTCCTTGCAATGGACTTTAAGATGATCTAGAAACATGGATATGACCTCCCGACACAACAGGAGGTACTTGACTCTGAGATACCACCGTGCGAGCAGTCACAATACAAACATGGCTAGTAGTAATATTCTGGCCTGAAGGACCACGTGAATGAGGGGGAGGAAGGATAGTCAAAAAGGAATTCAAAGGAGTAGGGTTCAAGGATGAAGGGACATGTGAAGGGATGTAAGTGGTGTTCCTAATGTTCACTCATTTTGGTTCTGGTATCCGCATATGGTTACTAATACTAGGTATAAGACGAACATGTGAAGTTGCTTCCACCACTGGGATGGAAGGTGCAATGTGACTAGTGCTCCCAAATATCTCCACATGGAAAGGAATAGGAGTGCCCCCAGGTGTAGTGCTAGGTTCAATTTCTGACTTGACATGATGTGCCAGATCGGGTGCATGGATATCAGACATGCCATAATGAACATGACTAGATATTGTGGGTTCATTATGAGTCTCGTTGCTTGGAAACCAATACTGGCGACCTGTGAATGAGGGATCATAACTAGAATGTGAAGGTATTTTCGATGAAGGATCATATATGAGAGTAGAATCTGCATCCCTAACCTTGTGAGGTGGAGAGGACATCTTAGGAATCTCATCTTTGTGATATCCCATCGTGTGTGAATCAAAGTGAGAAGTAGTCTGCCTGGACTATCTGTTTCTCTCTCCCAAAGGAGGAGGAGATGTGGAAGGTGAAAGTCCTGATAAACAATGAGAATAGCGAAGTGCCACTTTTGAATCCACAATGACTCAAAAAATGAAAAAGACTTGATCTAATTATGCAAACCCTAGGAAAACTAGTGTGTACAGAGCATACACCTATAAAATGTAAAGCGAAATCACAAGCAAACAAGGGTAGGATATGTGAGATCCCGAATGAAGTAGGTATGTCTCACCTAGGAGAGGCTTGAGACTCCCATACACAACAATTAAAATTTTGTAACCAATTATAGTGGCTCTCAGCTTCAACACATATAGTGAATATGCTGTCCGACCCCTACCTGGGCAGGACACCTGCAGAATAACCTTGATGAAGTACCCCCTTGATAACCTAGGTAAGGAAACTAAGGTCATCTCAATATAATCAATTCTCAGGCAGACATTCACAGGTGAGATTGACCATATGGGTAGGGTAGCAAAGCCCAAAACTCTCGAAAGAGCTCCCAGATATGAATACAATCCTGGAAATATCTCTGGTGATACTTAGTTACAACCAGGGGTCATGCCAGTCATAACAACTCACACTGCCTCATGCTTAACTCCCTTGTAAGAGGAGGATCTTGAGAAACATTAATTATATGAAGGAATTTCACACTCTCACTTGGACAGACACATAAATGTTTCGTTTAGTGGTCTTGGAGAATTTACTCACAATGAACTATTCCAAGACCCTAAAACCTAATCTTGTTGGTGCACCCTATAAAAGAAAAGAGTGTAATTCATTTTATTATGCGTTGATTTTAATTGTCTTATTAATAAAAAAGGTGAATGGTTGTGCAACTATTGATGTTATGACACAACAAGAAGTAAAATGCACACCTAACAATCAATGCAAATGCACCGTGTCAAATGAAAAACGAGGTATGCTACTATGTGAAGTGCATAATTTTCCTTCAAATGAATATGCAATCATTCCTATATGAAAATCTAACTAATACTTTCCAAGCAAACCTAATGCAAGTACCATGCAAATGCAAAAATGCAAACAAAGCATAATGATGCAAAAAGCAAATGTTTTTGTATTTTTTGAATTAAATGAGATAAAAAGCAAAAGTATGACTCTACACCCCCAGACTCTGCAAGCACTATCAAACAACACTCAATCAAAGCACCAAGGTAAAAGAGAGCTAATGCACTAATCCCAAAACAAAAAATAGAAAATGAAATGACAAGAACATTTTCAAATTTTTTTAAACTAAAAAGCATCTCTGGTCAGAAATAGGGGTGTATACAGACTCCAGAAGCATCCAAGAAGACTCAACAATCATCCAAACTCACCCAACAACACTTAATATTCCCCCAAAATGAAAAACTTATGGCATACGTGACTGTTTGCAGAAAATCCTCGTATATACGTGGCTATTGCAGGAAAACCCGCGTGTACATGCGACTGTGAAGGAAAAACTCACGTACAGGAAGAAAAAGAGAGAAAACAAAGAAGGTAAACAAAAAATCTAAGACAAAATTTACTCCTATTAGACACTACTAGGCAAACATGCCCCCAAACTCGACTCAGAAATAGAGAAATCAGAGCAATTCGATAACATTGAATGCCGATAAAACCTCTAAAGGAAATGACTAGGAACTCCCCAGTATGGTTGCCAATTCTGTTATGGAGAAAAATTCCTATGGATTGGGGTACCACAACAGACAGAGTAACCATAGAAATCAATCCCTTCCCATATGCAAGAGAAATAAAACATCTAACACTAAAGGATCTCGAAACATACCTTATTCCGGATGGTTGATGTAGATCCCTGTTGAGCTTTTCCGATCCCGCTTGTGTTAGCAATTTTCTCTCTCAACAATCAACAAATAATACAAGCATGCTATATAATTGTGTTATACCTACTCTAGCATATATAATCAATAATGTATAAGCAATTAAAAGCATCCATGGATTCAATATTCATTTAAATGCACATCATTGGACAGGCAAAGATATTTCTATTAATATAAATCATATATTACAAGAATGACAACCTCTGTCAGCACGTCTGCGAATCAGAGAAACTGAGTCCTCCACCTGGGCCTCCACCACCTCAATCCTCCATCTCTCGATAACAAGATCATAAGCAAAGGCAATCTTGGGAAGAACAACAAGTGCTCCAAGGGACAAAGGGATGTAGACTCAAGTATAAACTATGGCAACAATGGACTATAGTTTTCTTGCTCTTCAATTACTCCTCTTCAATGTATCCAAAGGGTTCCTTATATAGTGTTTCAATGGGGTAATGGAAGGTCAAATACGAGTTATCTCAAGGAATATGGAAGGCCAAGAGATAAGTGACTCAGATCCACATCAAGGAAAACTCCAAACTATTTGTCCTTTTGCACACATCTTGATGTACGTGGGTTTAAGGGTCATATCCGCATATATAAATGGGTTTAAAAGTCACGTATGGAAAATAATGCATGTTTTTATGGATGATCTTGGAAACATCAAAGGTAAAAAAATGGTCCATGGGGTCCAAAGAGTCTGCAGAGGGACAGGGAAGGCCATAAATATGTGATCTACCATGTGTGGTAAAATCAGCTGTAACACAGAACATTGGCAGATTACACCTTCACAAAGTGGTAGATAGGCCAACTATATTACCTTGTGCCAAAGTCATTGATTGGATGATACCAATAATAGATATTGCAAATATGAAGCTAAAATGTAGTCAAGAAATCCATATACTTGTTCCAGCCAACAACTTTGAGTAGTTATTATAACTTCCAGGATTCTAAGGATAATTTGACCACAAAATGGGTCATGTACCTCCAACTATATTATATTACCTTCCTAAAGAAATCATGGGTGAAGGATAAAATACTATGGTCTAAAGTTATCAGCCAATACTTCACAAAAGATATAAGAATTCCATATAGGATAGATTCCACATTACTCTATAAATTATATGGTGAACTGGGTGCTACTCAATTTAGGAAGCATGGGTTCCTCTACTAGATCAATTTACTTCTTTGGACGCTAGATTCAAATCAGAAACCCTTTTTTGTACTAGCATATTAGAGGCAGTCACTTAGGAGAGAGAAACTACATCAAGGAAACCATCATGATTCCACATGTCCTCATACCTCTTGGATATTGTGTGTGCCACAAAAAAATTCTCAAGCTTGGGTTGGATATGGCTTCCAATGGAACCTTTGGTTCACATGTATTTTTATTTGTTATGGGAACATACATAATCTGGCCACTGTAAGCACATTTATTAATAATTTATAGTGTCTCTCTATGAGATGATCCATAAGGATCCCATGAAGTGCATGGCAGAGAATTATTTGGAAGAGGTTCCCAAAATAGGGGACTAGTTTCTCATAGAAAAATGAACATATCTATGGATATATGAATGCAATCAACCTCACATATTCCCCACGTTTGTCACCAACAACGTGGTATTACAAGAGATTGTGCACCAAACTTACATTAACAGAATTGGATCAACATAGAAAAATAAAGGCAAACATGATGTCCCCATTTTCTACTTATTGTTGGTGAAAACAAGATGACAATGCAAAAGACACATATGAGACATTTTAGGGTGTTGGCCCTAGGTAAAGATAAATAGAATCTTGTTCATAAAGATGAATATTCTGGTTGCAAGATGAGCAAAGATCTCTACAGAAGGATCTACGACAAAAGAGGAGAAAAGAAAGTTGAAATGAGGAGTTCAACCTATTTTTGGTAAAAATTTAGTTAGACTAATTGTATACTTTTGGGAATAAAGCATGATTGTAAATTGGGCTCATATTTCCTATTTTTATATGTAATGGGATGTGTTAAATTAGTATGAAAAACCTGTCGAATGACAATTGAGAATCATTGGAAAGGTAAAACAAGAATTGTAAAAGCCTATCAAGTCAATCCAAGTTGCGTGCAGACGAAAGAAGATATAGAGAGTAGAGAAAAGGGCAGAATATAACATAATAGAAAAAGAGGAACAAAAAAGAGAGAGAGACAAAAAATAGAGAGAATGAGTTTGGTAAAGAAGTCATTGATTGTAAAGAAGATATAAAGAAGAGTCTGCAGGTTGTGTGCATAGACCAAAGGCATTCAAATATTACTCATGCCAGATGAAGAGCGCCTTTGTGGTTTTTATCAGATGGGTTTCTGCGTTAAACTATGTGTCTCTGTGTCTTTGATAAATGTGTCCATGGTTGAGTGAATAATTATTATGAATGAATCTATTTGTAACGTCCTCAACCCTCTGACCGGTGAGGAGGACGCTACCAAACCATCAAACAACTGGTAAACTAGCCCCATGAAGATGAACATACATAAAATGCTGAAATAAAATTCTTAAAACCTAAAACATGCTAAGATGCATAATCATTCACATACACCATGGAAGCAAACATACATTCAGGAATTCAACATGTTCATCATAGTTCATTAACCATCAAATATAATTGCAGAGATTAAATAGACAAAGATACTTATCTCATAAAGAGCTTGCCCCGCAACCAGCTACATCGACGCAACGTTCCACCCAACCATAGGCCAGCGTGCTCATCAATCTCTCAGCAACATTGCCACCACCAAGCTGGGCATGATTCCCCAAGGAATAAGGGACTAAACAGGCTCACACATAGCCAAGAAAGGTACACAAATCAACCAATCCCACACAGTAGGGTTTATCAGGCTATCAAGGAGCTGGGAGAAGCTAAATGCTAATCTGGTGAGCTCATGGAAGAGATACAGACACCTACACTAGAGCTATCCTGACCTCTAAGACACCCACACACACCTGACACCAGGAATCAGTCCCTTCTCTACTTCACAGTCCCTCAGGCCCTGACTTCCCTTGCCAGTACTCTTCCAGGGTTGTGGAGAAGAAATCCAACCACCTAACTCTGTCCGTGTGGCTCCCCAAACCCAAGTTTCTCAAGCATACCTATCCTTCAATCCCACTCTACATAGTCCGAAGACCAACCACTGCATGCATGCAGCAAAATAAATAGTTCACAGCTCTGTGAATAAGGTGAATACAACAGGGTGATAATCCCAAATGAAAAGGTGAACACCGCTTAGGTCAGAAAAGATGATTCAGAGCTGTTCTTGGCCCTAGTGTGGCCAAAAAAACTCAATGGAAACCAAAAGAGGATTGCATTCACAGCAACGAACAATGTGGGAGAAAACCACAACAAGCCATAGTTTCAGGGAAAGAACAACAACTGATCTCACAGTTGCCCAAATCCCAAAGGCAACTCAGCCAACCAATGTGGGGAAACAATAGCCAACAAACAACAAATGAGAACCACAGTCCATGATCAATAGTGAAATTTATGGACAACTACCCAATTCGAACAGGCACGTGAGTAGGAAAAACGATCCCCAACATAGACAGGAGGAAAACATCTCACAGTGAAAAACCACGAAAACATTTCACAGTACGACAATGGAAGAAGGGAAAATGATCCCTTGCATGAACAGGAGGAAGAACATATTCCCAGAACAACAACCGTGAGAGAAGGGAGAACGAACCCGCAATAAATGGATTGTAATCCATTTTATCCCCGCTCTGCCTGAGGAAAATGAACAACCCATGATCCAAGAGAGTGGACAGGTTGGTCAGCATCCCAAATGATGCATGAGGAGACCACTCCCAGCCCGTGCGTGACTGAACCAGCTGGTGGAGGCGCGTGGGGGAAAGCCTGCCACCCACCCGTACTCAGAATTAACCTACTCAACTAAACATGGGCTTAAGGTTTGACACATGGATTTTCTCCAATGGGTCACATGGGTTAGAAAATCCCCCCCCTTAACTTTAGGAAATCATGCCATTTTCATTTAACATTGCACTGCCGTAGCTGGCTATAGGTTTATTTTAATGAATGTGCATATTTACATGATGCAAAACTATTATGTGCCGGATAGCACGATATACCATCGACAACGATCCCAATTGCCGAAACATAACACAATCAAATCGATGGTGGGGCTTTTGACTTTAGCTCCTCACCATGATTAATTACAATATATACATCATGTACCTTTAATGCAAATGGGGTCAAAACCGGGGTGTTACAATCCCCTACCCCTTGGAATAATACCGTCCTCAGTGTTCCGATACATAGGAATACATATACCATTTGCACATCAAAATTTTGAAGATTTGTCCCACGTTCAATTATTTACTTGAACTTTCAGGACCAAGCCCCTCGACTTCCACGAGCTTCTCTTGCTAGTTCTCAGCTTTCAGCTCGTCCCCAAGTCTAGGAACTTTTCTGTATCTTGAGCATCTCTCCAAGATTTTCTTGGGTCTTGGCAATTGTTTGAAGAAGACTTCCAGCCAAGTTTGACAGCCTTTGGTCTGCTGCCATGATCAATGTGCATTACTAAGTTTTAGTTTTCTCACCTATGAAATGCACCATTGAAATTCTGTTAGACCAAGCATAATATAGGCATTAAAATAAGTCAGTTAATTCCCCAATTGGCATGACAGTCCAAGTCTCATCAAGGAGACTTTCATATTTTTCATGCCTTCCCAATAGACACATGAGCTCATTCATGTCCATTCTTGGGTAGGGATTTAACTATTCCAGCATTCATAATTATTTTAAGCGAATAGACACATTCTATTTTCAGCCATACATGCATTCAACAATATTTTGTTTTCACAATGAATAGG